>CM052540.1:37578764-37608616 GCA_028533065.1 Trachops cirrhosus | reverse complement strand
GCTTCCCACAAGCAGATCGGACCCTTCTGGTGCTGGCTCCCGGGCAGGTGGGCTTGTGTATGTTCTAAACCCTGTGGGTCTCCCCAAGGAACTCCTGTGAGGCTGGGAGATTCTCCCAGCACCTCAACCCCCACAGGTATTTTCAATCAGTGCTTTTAGGCTTTATTTCCCAGCACTGGGTCCCTGGGTTGCACGGTCTGTGTCGCTGCCCATTTTTGCCTGGCTTATCTGCATGCGAATGTGTGACTGCAGACAGCCAGCTGCCTTGTGCGCCTCACTGGGTCTGCTTTTGGCCTCCCGCACCCGGGGTCTGCCACCGGTCTGTCAGCCGCCCCTGCGCATCTGGGATCCGCCAACTGCCACCTGTGCCCTGCACGCCTGCATCTGCCAGCCACTGCTTTTTCCTGCCAGGACCCCTCGACCCCTTGACACCTTGACCCCTCTCCATTGGCCTCAGCCTCTGCCCCTCTTACCGGTCTAGATGAATGGGTGTTAGACTTCCATACAGTTCATTTCTCTCTGTTCTGGTTGTTTTTTTGTTTCTAAATTTTTGTTGTCTTTAGCTTTGGTTTTGCGAGGAGGCACAGTGTGTCTACCTACGCCTCCATCTTGGCCAGAAGTCTCTAGTTTCACAATTTTATCAAGGGAAAGAAATTGTGGCCTAGCAGCTTTACTTAATAGGTTATACCAATGAATTTCATCAGCACCTGGAGTTGATTTAGTTTTATACTTTGAGCTGGTAAGAGAGAGATGAGATTTTGGATTTTTGAATCAATGAGAGAGATAGACGAGATAGATGTATGAGGAGATACAGACTTAGATAATGTGGTTTTGGACTTCGGGCTGTAATGGCATGAGACTGTTCAGAACCATAGGAGGAGGTGAATATATTTTGTGTTTGGAAAGAATGAGTTACTGGGTGCTAGAGAGCAGAATTCTGCTTACCACAGTCAGGGAACACTCAGTTAATTTATAATTACATTAAGGATTATTTAGTAAGTCTAATGTATTTGTAATTTTTACATCTCATCTTTTGTAGCTTTTTCTATATAGATTAATTTATTTCATTGTAATTTTATAATGGAAAAAATACCATAATAAAGTTTTTATTTTAGTAACATAAAATGTGTAATACAAATTTTATATATTTATATGTTTATATATTTAAGGATATTTAAGAAATACTACTTATTTTATTAATACTGATACTTCCTTTATATTAGGAAGTATTAATGTTAATACTTCCTAATATAAATAATGATTATGTAAAGAGAATGATTAAGATGTATATTATTGAGTCACTTATTTTTTAACAATTTTGACTAGTTTATTTAATACAGTTAACTATTACTAAGAAAGTCTTTAAATGAAAATATTTTAAGAAAAGCAGTAATTTAGTGATATTGATTTTTTTCCTCATAGGTTTTGCAGCCCTGTGACTTATTCTATCAAGCTACACAGATAGGTACAGATCCACAAGTGATTGATATATCAGTAAAATCTCTGACACTAAAGGTAAGTTAAAATGTAGTCAGTCATTTAGATCTTTAGTGAACTTAAAAAAATAATAAACACTAGAAATAAGCAATTATTATAGCAAGTCTTTTGTTAAATAAAAAGCTGTATTTTAAAAATATTTTAATATCTATAAGATTCATATGAATATCTTAATTAAAATTAGTTATGATAAAAAAGTTTTGTAGGCAATGAATTGTATTTGCTATTTCATGGTAGTAATAGAATTATTTCAACATCAATTAATCATGATCCTTCAGCAAATATATTCAATTTTTTTGAAGTATGTATTTTTAAAAGTATGAGATTTTTTATTGGTTTAATTTTTTTCTCTTTAGGTTTCACCAGTTATCATAAATACTGTGATTACCATAACTTCAGCACTTTATACAACTAAAGAAACCATCCCACAAGAAACTGCTTCTTCTACAGCACATTTATGGGAAAAGAAGGATATAAAGAATTTAAAAATGTGGTTTCTTGAAGAACCAAATGAAGTTCAAAACATAGCTCCCACAACTGAATTGGTACCCAAAGGAGAGAGAATAAAAATGAACATTGATTCTATCTTTATAGTTCTTGAGGCTGGAATTGGTCATAGAACAGTGCCTATGCTTTTGGCAAAATCATGTTTTTCAGGAGAAGGCAAAAACTGGAGTACCCTCATAAATCTCCACTGTCAGCTGGAGCTAGAAGTAAGCATATGTAGTATTTTTTCTAGGTTTTATAACAAATAATGCTACATATGGAATATTTTGAAAATCTTATTTAAATATTTAAATTAAACATTATAAATATAATGTTGACATACAAAACTTTTGGAAGAAAGTTTACATATGTATGCCTTTGATATAGTTTTATGTGTATAGTAAATCCTCACTTAATGTCATTGATAGGTTCTTTGGCTTTAAGCAAAAAGACATATAACAAAACCAGTTTTACCATAGCTAATTGATATGAACAAGAGTTAAATTCCTACAACATCTCATTGGCATTATAATAAAACAACATTGAACAAAACAGCATTATTTGAGGACCTGTTGTACATTACTTTTAGACTACATATCCACATTAAGTATTAAGTCTATATTTCAATTGATTTTATCGACTTAAACGTAACATATTAATAGACTGTTAGATTCAAAATTCTTATTTTTATTATATTGAATTTAAAAGAATTTATGAATTAAGTTCTCTTTAAAAGAAAAGTAAACTATTTCTGAATCTCTTCTGAAAGAGTAATTTAAAGAATTAAGGATATATCTTATACTTTTATAAAATGCAGTATCTTTATACTCTAGTGAGAATCCACTAAGATCTTTCAGATTTTGTGAGAGTAGTTTACATGAGAAATATTTCTTTGAACTGATGTATTTTGCTTTGGAATTTATCTATATAGAATCATCCAGAGGTACTTTGGTTTAAATTATTAATCAAATTTATATCTAGTGGAAACTAATATGATAATCTACCTTTTATCAAAAAAATGTGGCGGTTTATAATCTGTATGCTATTTGTGTTGATACAGTTATATATTAATAAAGTAGAATTGACTGACTAGATTACAGATGTTCAAATTCTGGCTAGAATTCTGTATATTTTCCAGAGGATTTAATCTAAGATGTCCAAGAAATTCAGAGAATTGAAATAAATATACACTCATTGAATCCTGTGTTACTTGCCTGTGAAGGCTTTTGAAAAGTCAGTAGAGGTAGACAGACATATTAAAAATGTCAATAGTATATGATAAACAAACACAGGTTTTTAGTTTAGCCTGGCCTGCCAGTCAAGGAAAGGTTATTAAAAGAAAGCATTGTCTGGATTAAATTATGAAGCCTGAACTATGAAATTAACCAGGTTAGGAAAATGCTGATGGAGTGAGTGTATGTAGGAGACTAATGAATGGCAAATAAGATGGTTTGCATATAGAAATAGTAGCACAGCCAAAAAGGAATGGTAGTGAGAAACAACATGGAAAATCATTTTAGCAAATACCAGAATTCCTAATTTAAAAAAATTAAAACTTCTCTTATAGGTGCATTATTACAATGAAATGTTTGGTGTATGGGAACCTTTGCTTGAACCCTTAGAAATTGATCAGACTGAGCAATTTAGACCATGGAATCTTGGACTCAAGGTATAATTTGAATTCTAAAAATTTTTCAAAAATTGAGGATGTGTACATTGCACAAAACACATTAATTTTAATCACAACAAAGTTTAGGTTTCCTCATTGTGAACCTTGCTGTGTGCTTCCATGTTTGACTTCTGAATGTAATTTTCAAACGCAAGATCAATGCCCACCTATGCCTTTTCTAATACAAATAATTAGGTAACATTTATTATTTACTAAGCACTATCTAAATGATATACTTTTGCTTTCACCCTTACAACAACTATCTGAAGAATATTACAGTTTTTAACCTTATAATAATGTGAGAAGACTGAAACCAGAGAGGGGCTACACTGAAGTAGTAGTACATGTACCTTCAAAGTGGAGGAAGTGGGATGCAATTCTGGCTACAGAGCCCCCACTCATATTCAAATGCCGCTGGCATCTTGTAGGTTATTGTTTATCCTGTGTTTCATTTGTCTTCTGAAGGATGTATATATGGAAGAAAATTGTTATTATTTTGTTTGAAAAATGTTGTACATTTATGTAATCATAAGAATCGGGACATTTAGGTGGATGAAATTATGCTTCTGAAGTAAGTGACTTCAGGAATTACTAGCATGTTTCCTCCATAATGAAGATTCGGTCAACCTGCAGACAAGTGTTCAGTGGTCTAAAGCCATTTAAATTAACAACAAAGGTGACTAGCTTGGCGTGTTCAGCTTTTTTGTATTAGATCACTACATTTGATTTAACACATTTTAGGTAAAGGATTTTGGTAAAGGAACTTATGTGGAGGTTTTTAAGTTGGAATATATACATGGGCACTGGATCTGTGAATCCTAAAAAGAGAGAAATGGTATTGTTTCTTTCTGGGTTCTAGTGGCACTGTCCTGCAGCTGTTGCTGGACTTTATAAGTCCCTGATTTTCTGTTCTTCCTTTATAACATGGACAATAGACTGAGTGACTTTTCTCCCTCTGAGTTTTCATGTGCTATGAAATACGTGCTTTTCATTTTCATTCTGATGCCACATGCAGTTAGTAGTTTTGATTTTTTCTTCTAAAATGTGACTGTCATTTTAATATCACTGAAGATGAGAATTTTTCTTCTAATACTGCTCCTGTGTTATGTGACCTTAGTAGGCAAGTAATTCCAATAAGGCAGTGGAACTGATAAAATGTTTTGCTCTCTTTAATATTATTGGAATTTATCTAAAGTTTGTCCTTTGCAAAATGAGTTATGTTGTCCTCTTAGGAAGAAATTTTCCTTATATTTCTGTAATTTATATGTCATTTTAGATGAAAAAGAAAGCAAAACAGGCCATTGTTGAATCAGATACTGAAGAAGAAAATTACAAAGTGCCAGAATATAAAACTGTCATCAGTTTCTATTCAAAAGACCAGTTAAACATTACATTATCCAAATGTGGTATTGTAATGTTAAATAATTTAGCCAAGGTAAGAAAAGACATTTGGAACTTTAAATGTGTCTGTCCTAGTCTGAGTTAACCCTTTCCTTTTCTTGAATAAAATGTTTTTTATTAACTTAGTTATTTTTCATATGTCCATTAGGGTTCTACTTGTCATTTAGTTTTCCACATTTCATTTCATTTTACTTATGGTAATTCTTCCTTATTAGGCATTTACAGAAGCTGCCACTGGTTCTTCAGCTGTCTTCATAAGGGATCTAGCACCATTTATGATCGTAAACTCTCTTGGACTTACTATCTCTGTTTCACCAAGTGACTCTTTTAGTGTACTCAATGTTCCAATGGCAAAATCATATGTATTGAAAAATGAGGAGAGTTTAAATATGGATTATGTCCGAACAAAAGACAATGATCATTTTAATGCAATGACCAGCCTAAGCAGCAAACTTTTCTTCATCCTTCTTAGTAAGTGATAAATTATCTTCCTGGGGCATTAATTTCTTTCCAGTTGTATTTTACATCCCATTTTACTCTTTTATGATATCTTACAAGTTTTTTTTTTTTATCTCCTTCCTAATAGGTTGGGAATTTCATTTCTTCCTTTGCAGGTCTTTGGTTGCTATTGTCACTATATTTTCATATGCCAAATTCTAACTTTCTTTATTCACTGCTCTATTTATGGCATGGTAATTTACTACTGTATAGTTTTTGGAGGAAAAATAGTAGATCTCATTCTTACTCACCTTTTACAGACTATAGATATTGGTGGTGGTTGTTTTAACCACCTTTGGTATAACTCAGTAGTATTCCACCAGTGCAGCTGAATGAATTCAAAATAAGGTTTGAATTTATGGAAATGACACATTGTAATAGTTTTTGGGTTTATAAATGGTATTGATATTATGCCTACTGAGGTGAAAATTTTGTTTTTCCTTTCTGCTTCCCAGAAGCTTTTTATTTTCATTAGAAGTGAAAGAAAGTAAATAAACTTTAAGTTATCATAACATCTACTCATTATGAAGTTAAATAGTCCCCAAAACCTTGTCTACACCGCTTTCTGATACTTTGACATTTAAATAGTTAAGGTGGAGGGTATTTGAAAGGTTAATTAGACATTGGATTGAAGTTCCAAGACTGACAGCTAGTGCTTTCTCCTAATGAAGAAATGATGCACAACTGTGTCTAGTTTTCAGGTGTTGTCCGAACATTGTCAGTGAATTGTCCTTGCCAGTTTTACCTCTGCTTGATTTTAACTTAACATTTTGTATGGGCTGGAATGAGGGGATTAATGTAAATAATACTTTATCCCCCAATACAGCATATGTATGTATATTAGATAAATGTGTATATAATTTTATTTAATCAAATTCTAGATATCACAAAGTGTCACATGTTAAAAAGTTAAAAATGGAAAAATTGCAGCTATCTTGATAATTTTCAATGATTGCCTTTAGGTATTAGGCTCTGGTTATTATAACAGCAAATCAGAGATAACTTTTCTTGTCTTTTATAATAATTCTTCTTAGTTATTTTGAAAAGGTTTATTAAACCTTTTTGTTCATAAGGTCCAACTTATGTTAGGCCTTAGGTCCAACTAGTGAATGAATATCTTTTTTTTTTCAATTAAAAATTTTTTTCTAAAAAGTTTTGAAATTTTAGGTGAATGTGATGAAAATGCATCGTGGTTTTAGAATATCCCTTGGCATACATTATGTCTCTACAAAGAAATACCCTTTGTATAGTGATAAATGCAAAGACTTGATTAACTTTAAGAAATCTTCTATTGTTTCTGATTTAACATCTATCTAAAATCAATAGGTGATATTAACATCTATCTAAAATTAATATATGATGATTTATAATAAAATTTTTCAAATATGTATATTCAATTTAGCACCTGCTAACCACTCTACTGCTGATAAAATTCCTTTAACAAAAGTGGGACGCAGACTATACACTGTAAGACACAGAGAGTCTGGAGTTGAAAGATCTATTGTTTGTCAAATCGATACAGTGGAAGGAAGTAAGAAGATAACAGTTCGCTCCCCAGTGCAGGTATGAAATGATACAGTTTTTTGTGGGGTCATGTGCATATTTATGTGCTAATAAAAAAAAGATCTAAAATTACTACCAGAAGAATACAGATTATAGTAGTAATACAGCCAATATCAAAGAGTCATTACCAGTAATTATACTACTCTAATATGAGCAGTCAAAGGATTTTGTTCAATGTACTTGTAATTTTTTTTAGGACTATTCTGTAAAATCTTTTTGGACATTTTGAAAAAAAAAACTCATTAATATTTTGTTTGGGGTTTTATAGTATGTATATATCCTTTTGTTTTAATTAAACAATGTGGTGAGAGAAAGTTTTTATAGCTTTAATGAGGTAAAATTGATGTACAGTAAGCTGCATACATTTCAAGTTGTGGAGTTTGACACAAAAATACACCTATGAAGCCTTTGTCACAGTCAAGGCAATGAACATATTTATCTTCCAAAAACGTTTCCTCTCTCCCTGCCTCCCCATTCACAGGCATCCACTGACATGTTCTCATTATGCATTAGTTATACAATATAGAATTTTATGTAAATGAAATGCAGTACAGAATGGAGTCTTGCTTCTTTTATTAGGCATAATTTTGTAAGTATCAGCTTTTGTTATTAATGGTGTTACATGCAGTTGCACGTTGTTGTTCAATAGTTATCTGTAATGTGGACATACATACCACACACCATTTTGTCTGTGATATGGGGTAAGGATTGAAGTTCATTTTTTTATAAGTTGTTCTAAACAAGATTATCCTTATTCTATTAAATTGCCATGATACTTTTATCAAACATAAATTGACCATATCTGTGTAATTTATTTCTGAATTTTCTGTTCTGTTTTATTGTTGTTTATCTTCATGCTAGTGCCACACTCTCTTGATTATACTTTACCCTGAATTTTCAAATTGGGTAGTACAAGTTGTCCCACTTTGTTCTTTTATGAGGTTGATTGGGCTGCTCTCAGTCATTTCCGTTTAAATTTTAGACTCAGGTTTTCAATTTTTATTCAAAAATTTGGACAAAAATGGTATTTTTACATACTGATTACTGATTTTTCATTATTAGGGAAGTACAGTTAATTTTTATATTAACTTGTGCAAACTTATTATTTGCACTGTTTAATTCTAGTGCTTTTTCTACATATAGTTACACTGTCTGTAAAGGCATTTTTACATTTTTTTCCTAATCTGGATGTGTATTATTTTATTGTTTTATTTTTGCCTGTTGTGCTAGCTAGAATCTCCAGTACGATTTAAATGGGAATCATAAAAGCAGATGTTTTTGCCTTGTTCTCAGTTTTAGTGTAAAAGTATTCACTTTTTTAGCAGTAAGTATGTTTTGAGGGATTTTTTTTTTTTTTAGATGCCCTTTCTTAGGTTGAAAATGCTCCCTTCTGTTCCTAGCTTGGTGATAGTTTTGATCAGGATTTGGTCAAATGATTCTGTGTTTATTGAATGGATCTTTTTAAAAAAATGTTAGTATGGTTGATTTTTAATTGTTATGTTAAATAAGATTTGCTTGATTTTTATATGCTCAGTCAGCCTTGCATTAATCTGTGAAATCCCAGTGATATCTCAGTTAGTCATGAAGTATTATTAACCTTTTAGTGCATTGTTGGATTAATTTGCTAAAATTATGTTCAGAGTATTTGCATTTATATCATGAGGGATATTGACCTAAAATTTTCTTACAATGTTTTCTTTTTGTGAAGGTTTTCAAATATAGTTGTATTTGAAATATATTTGTATTTCTTCATGCATTCTTGAAATTTATTCTCCATTGCAGTTATGTTAGAAAGTGGTCCTTTTAGTCTTTATTTTTAAACTTTTTAGGTGGGACTCAAGTACCCTTTAGTCCAGGACTAATTTTGCCCCACTAGTAAGGAACTGCAACTAATATCTTCTGTATTAAACAAAGTTTTACCACTTTGGGTGGTGATAAAAGGAACTATTTCAGCACCAGAGATGCTTCCCCTTTAAGTTGATCTTACCAAGCCTTAGATAGTTTTCACATGTGTGTATGCTGATCAATACTGATGTCTTGAGTAGAGCACACTCTTCAATCTCACACATTTCCTCTCTGCACTTTCACCCCTCCATGCAGTGCACTCTTCCCTCATACAGCGTGCTGTCCATTTAAACCACATTGGTTTTCCAAAATTTTCATCTCTCTAATTTAGGCAGACTTGGCTCTGTTGGACTTCCCCTTCCCTATGCAGTAGCCCAGAAACTCTCCAGGCAGTAAGCTGGAGCAATTTTAGGGCTTTTCTTGGAGGTTTTTGCTTTTATTTTTTCCTTCCTGTGCTGCTTACTACCTGGTGTCTGAAAATTATAGTTTAATGTGTGTTTTCCCTCCAGTGCTTAGTTATTTAGGTTTGGAAGGTATATCTGGTCCCTATTTTCCCATTATGCCTAAAAACATTAAGTTCCTTTTCTTTCATTTATGATTTATAACTAACTGTTTTAAAAGATGACTTTTGGGCTGCTCTCATTATCATTGATTTTAAAAATTTCATTAAGTAGTTAAACATTAATTTTAAGTTTCTTATAGGTATTTATAGAAATCAAAATGTAGCCCTGGCTGATGTGGCTAAGTGGACTGAGTACCAGCCTGAAAACCAAGGGTTTGCTGGTTCAATTCCTAGTCAGGGCACATGACTGGGATGCAGGCCAGGTCCCTGGTGTGGGGCATGTGAGAGGCAACTGCACATTGATGTTTCTCTCCCTCTCTTTCTCCTTCCCTTTCCTCTGTCTAAAAATAAATAAATAAAATCTTTTAAAAAAAAGAAATCAAAATGTATTTGTATGGTTTTAAGTAGGTGGGGCAAGCAGTATATCTAGAAATAAAATATAGCGAAGTTAAGACTATTGTTTTGATCTTATTTCCCACTGAGCACATTTTATGTTTTAGTATAACTTTTTTTAATTAGTAAGATTTTAGTTAAGATATAGGAAGAAAATGGTCTTTATAACCAATTTGTTCTTATCCTTCCAAAGGTAAATGTAATGTTTGTAGGTGTATCAGATAATATATAATAATCAAAATTATGTTAGCTTCATCTCACTGTCGTATGCTACTCATTGAGTGTGACACCCTCCCATACATTGTCTCATCCATGAATAACATGAAACAGCAGTGTGAAAAGGGGCATTTCCCAGCCTGAGGTTTGTTCTTTACTTTGTCATATAGACATTTAAAATTTTGATATAATGTTTTTTTCTTTGAACTTTTTCTACTATTTTTGTTTAAGAAGAAGTTGTTATCTCAAACTCCAGAAGATACTACTTATTTCTTTCTAGGATTTTTAAAGTTTCATTTTTTGAGATTCCTTTTCTATAAAACTCGAAATTTTTCTTGTATTTCTAGGAAAAACAATAGCATTTTGTTTCTTTTCTAACTTATATAAGCAAGGTAAATATTACTGCATAGTTCTTTTGTTGGGGTATTTAGATGGAATATATTTTAAATGTCTTTAGTTTATTAGACTAATGGTACTAAATGTTACTTGTTTTCCTTTCCCAGATTAGAAATCATTTTTCAATCCCACTTTCAGTTTATGAAAGGGATACTTTACTGGGAACAGTTACACCTGGAAATGAATTTAACATACCATTAACATCTTACAGGTGATTCTTCTTTATCTTTCTTTTTGTTTGCTCTGTGATCTCAGAATTTTTAGTTTCTGATTTGGTAAGGATATCTACATATATTATAAACATACATTTAAGATAGTAAGTTTATAAGAAATATGTTCTTCTCTTAATAGCTAAATAACTTCATTAGTTTCCTGAAAGATAGAGATATCTATCTATTGTCTATCTCACCTATCTCTAAGACTGTGAAAATATAAAAATGTATTACAGTAATATGGAGGGAGGTAATGTCATTGTTCTAAAGCTGTATTCATTCGTATAATTTAATATATTCCCTTTTAAAGCATTTCAACACATATTCTTTAATCTTTTATGCAGATCACTTTTTTATCTGAAGCCAGAAGACAAGGACTATCAAATGTGTGAAGGAATTGACTTTGAAGAAATTATAAAAAATGAAGGCACTTTTCTGAAGAAGAACTGTAGATCTATAAACCCTTCTAAGAAACCATTTATTATTAATGTTGTCCCTGAAAGAGATAATCTGACATCTCTGTCAGTGTATTCAGGAGACGGGTGGGACTTACCATACATAATACATTTGTGGCCACCTGTCCTACTCCGAAATCTTCTTCCTTACAAAATTGCTTATTATATTGAGGTATTTTAGAATTTTAGAAATGCCTTTGTACCTTTGATTCTGTAGCTTTAGTTATTTGATAATATGAACAATAAATTTTTTACAGTTCTAATAAAAATTTTAGTACTGGTCATAGTTAGTACTTTAAGTGGAAAGGAAATGTTTCAAATCATGTATAAAAATAAGATTAAAAAATACTTTTCATTAATTTACCTTTGAAATTTGCCTACTAAGTTGAATATAAATAATATACACAAATGTGATATGGCATTTTAAAAGTATTTCTGAAAGTAATATAAATTTATGTTAGAAAATTTGGAAAATAGAGATAATAAAAAATGCCTATAATCACATCATCTGAATGTAGTACTTTAGGTGAAAATTCCATTTTAGTTTTAGAATATGTATTTTTCAATCTTTTCTATGCATGTACATTTCATATATCATCCATTAAAAAGATGGATTCTAACTTTTAAAACAATTACGAGAATTAGTATTAAAATTACATTCAAGTACTAGACTTAAAAAAAACCCTGCTACAATATATTATATTATCCTCATGTTCTCTAAAAGGATTCTATGCCTTATAAAGATGCTTTTTCTTTTAAATACTGTATTTTAACAAATTATATCTGATTTGATCTTAGGATATTAATATTACATTTGCCATGCTTATCAAATATAAGGAAGGTCTTCATTGTAATCTATTAATTATTGTTTTTGTTATAGTCTATTAATTATTAATCATTGGGGTTTATTATATGTATATACTTCTTATAAAATTTTTTGGGAGTGTGAAGTTAACATATCTATGATTTAAGAATATCTGTTTTTTCTTATGCTTCGCAGATATCATAGTGGCTAAGAATTTGCACTTTGCTGTCAGGTAGCTTTGAGATTTAATCCTAGCTATATTACTTACTAAGTATATGTCTTTAGGCAGGTTATATTATCTTTCTGAATTATTTATCCTAGTTTATAAAATGGACATAGTAATAAAACTTCCATAATTGGGGCATGGGGAAAATCAAATGAAGCACTGTATGTGAAGCATTTAGTAGAATGCCTGACAGGCACGTGGTTGCCATTTACATGCCTCTCTGACACCACGACCGCTGTTCTTCTCCTCTGTGGACATTAGCATGTCAGGCATCAATCACTGAAACTAGTTTTGCTCTAACTACTTTAAAATCTTAAGATGAAAAGATTCCTATTTATAACAACAGTAAGGAACTAGATTAGAGATGTTGGAAAAACTGGTGTACCATCCAGATGTACCATCTATGTTCAATTCTCATAGAACTTTTAATTTGATGCTTTTAGGGAATATGTTGTTTGCTAGCTTCCAAAGCATATGATCAGCTTTTAAAAAGACAATTTAGCTGTGGTATGGAGAAGGAATTAGAGGAGACAAGAGCAGTTAGGAGACTTAAAGTGAGAGGTCATGGTGACATGAACTAAAGTAATAGGAGTGTGGGTGGAGAGAAAGGAAGAGTTTTGAGAGATACGCAAAATGCAAAACAATAATTGGAAATGGGTGGTGAGAGATTGTTAAAATCAAGAATGGGAGTTAGTAGGGATTGCTTATTTTGGATTGTCATCAGTTTTCTCATGCGTTCTTCATTATTTTTGAGTTTTCCAAACTGAAATCACTAATGGATAAGATTTTTAAATGTTTCACTAATTATAGTGTTTTATAATGTTTATTAGTTCCAGCAGAGTTTCACATTGTGTTATTTGGATTTATCCTAACAATAGTCCATGTAGACCATTTTACAAATACAGTAACTCATATCTCAAATAATTTACACAATTCTCATAGTTGGCAGTTAGAATTTGAATATAAGTCTTCTGTCTTGTTCTGATAGAAGTATATTTCAAAAGCAATAACATTTGGAATCAAATAGAATTTTTGACATATTATTCTGAAACATTAAAAATTTTACTATATTTTTTTATTACAGGGGAATGAACAGAGAGTTTTTACTCTAAATGAAGGATGTTCTGCCCATATTTGTACTGTGCAATTGGATAAAGCCAAGATACATTTAAAACTACTTGACTATCTTAATCATGATTGGAAAAGTGAATATCATATAAAACCTAATCAACAGGATATTAGTTTCATCAATTTTACCTGTGTTACGGAAATAGAAAAGACTGATTTAGATATTGCTATCCATGTGACTTATAATCCTGGCCAGACAGTTGTGGCATTTCATAGCCCTTATTGGATGGTCAATAAAACCGGTCGAATGTTACAGTATAAAGCAGATGGAATTCATCGAAAGCATCCACCTAATTATAAAATGCCAGTTCTCTTTTCTTTTCAGCCCAAGCACTTTTTTAATAACAATAAGGTATGTAAAGTTTTTTAACTTTAATTTTTCTTAGCTATTTATCAGTCCTTTTTAGAGTTTAGAATTTTGAAGAATAAAATTTTATGAAACAGGTAGAAGTAACATTTGTTAAATATTTCAGGTTGTAAAGAGTAGAATTTCATATTGGGAAAGGTTTAGTGCATTAACAATATAGTATTTATACTAAAAAGCAAAAAAAATTATCAGTTTAGGTTGGAATTTTTAAAGATACTGAATTGTAATATATTTGAAATATTTTTTCCTAGGTTCAGCTTATGGTAACTGATAGTGAATTGTCAGATCAGTTTTCAATTGATACTGTTGGGAGTCATGGAGCAGTTAAATGTAAAGCCCTGAAAATGGAATATCAAGTGAGTTCATTCTGTGCTCATTACGAAACTTCTATCTAAACTGTGTCTATTGACTCTATTGACTACTTAATTTTTAAGGATGGTATTTTAATGTAATAGTTTCTGAAATGTTTTTGAAAATATTTTTTTCCTTAGGTTGGTGTCACTATTGGCCTTAGCAGTTTTAACATTACCAGAATTGTGACATTTACTCCTTTTTATATGATTGAAAACAAAAGCAAGTATCGTGTATCAGTGGCTGAAGAAGGAAATGATAACTGGCTCTCTCTTGATTTGGAGCAGGTGGGTAGATGAATTTCAGTAACATAAGTCTTTCGATTTTTATTTTTCCTTGAAGTTAGATAACTGAAATTACAGTGTAATGTTTTAACTTTCCACCTGCACCCCTTCAAGTTTATTTCAGTTCCATGAACATTCATTGAGTATTTAAACCAAGCCCTAGATATTTAATTATTAAAATCCAAACCTTGACATCTAGGAATATGTTGCTTGATGAGGGAGGTGTAAACATTTAACAGTTACTAACCAAATGGACTCAAATAAGACTAGATATGTTATAAATGCAGAAAACAGAAGGAAATGATTTATTTTCTTCAGGAAGCTCTTAGGACTGCCTTTAAAGAGCATGGTAAACCAGTTTTTTTAGAAAGGTGATAGTGACTTAGAAGAAAAATGTTTATTTTACTCCATCTTTAGCTATTAAACCTCTAGATAAGACTTTTCTGAAGGACTGACTGCCTGAGGTTGATAGAATGTTTTACTTTTGAAGAAATTTTATTCTAGATATATTAGGATTATAAGAGGAATGTTTACTATTTTTATCCACTTTTCTTGCTTTTAAGCCATCCTTCTGGAATCATTCTTCTTGATGTGCATCCCTTAGAATTTCCTTTGTGCTGTTGTTGGAGGAAAATGGAATGTTTGTGTTTATCCATAAAAGCTTTTTTGAGAATAAATCCTCTAATACCTATATTTAAACATAATACTTGCTTAAAAGAGATAGTTTCAATTATTTATGCATTCCTCAGATTGCTGAAAGGCAGTGTGGAATTTAAGTTAGAGGCACATTTTCTGGAATGCATTGTACATTTAATTTTGATTTCTGCCCCTCCAGGCTGTGTGATTTTTGTTAATAATTATTTTTTAATTTTTTGTTCACATGTTATTATTTTTGTTCAAGTACAGTTGTCTCCATTTTCCCCCACCACTCCCCCCTTCCCCAACCATCCCCACTTCCCACCCTTGATCCTGCCCCCCTTTGGTTTTGTCCATGTGTCCTTTATAGTTGTTCCTGAAAACCCTTCCCCTTTTCCCCCTATATCCTCACTCACCTCCCCTTTGGTTACTGTCAGTTTGTTCTTAATATCAATGTCTCTGGTTATAGTTTGCTTGCTTGTTTGTTTTCTTGATTAGGTTCCACTTCTAGGTAAGATCATAAGGTATTTGTCCCTCACTGCCTGGCTTATTTCACTTAGCATAATGCTCTCCAGTTTTTATCATCATCTTTACTTCATGGTACTTTTTCTTGACAGTGAATTCTCATTCTTCTCAGCATGTATATTTCCCTCCATTGTTTTTTGGCATCCCTTTTTGTGGAGTGGTTCCGTCATTTCTTTGGAGGTTGTCTTTCTTTTCTCTTTAGGTGCCTTCAGTCTGTGTGTTCGATGTTCAATAGTCGTACTGCTGTTTATCCACATGTGAGTTCCTTTTGTATATCCTGCTTGAGATGTCTTACTGCTAGGTCTGTGGATTAATAATTCTTCATACTGTCTGTAAAATTTGTAACTGTTGTTTCTTGAAATATTGCCTCTCCCTGTCCTTTCATTTCCCCTTCTGAGCTTTTAATCAAACATATTCTAGAATTTTACATTCTGTCTTCCATGTCTCCTGATGTCTTTTTTATATTTTTCATCTGTATAACTCTGTGCTGCAATCTGGATAAATTCTACATATATATCTTCCATAATTTTTTACTTTTAGTGTGTCTAAACTGCTTCCTAAGCCTTTGGTTGGGTTTTTTATTTGAATAATTATATTTCTCATTTCCAGAAGCTCTACTTTTTTCAAGTCTGCCTGTTAATACATTCTTTCAGCAAATACTTACTGTGTATTCCTGTGTGGCTCATGATAGATACATGTTAACAAAACAACAAGTCCTTGACCTCATGGAGTTTATATTTCAAGGGAGGTATAGGAAAACAATAAATTAATAATACCATGATCAATTAATAAAATATATAATATGTTTAAAGGTGACAATTGTAATGGAGAAAAAGAAAATAAGACAAAGAAGTAGTAAGAGTTATCATGAGCAAGGGGTGAACTAATTTTATGTAAGGTGGTCAAGGATAGGACTCAGAGGTCGCATTTCAACAGACTTGGAGGAAATGTTAGAGGCAGCAATTGTCAGGAGTTCAGCTGAGCTGGAGCTGAACTGCTAGGTATTGGAGTAGCTGACTAATACAACAAACCTAAATGAATATACCAGTCAAGCTTTTGATTACCTACTGTGATAGTATAAACAAGAAGCTAAACTGGAAAAAACACCTAGTCCCCCCATGAGCAGCATTGGTCAGTGGTCAGGTGGATCAGCATAGGTAAGAGGGTTTTATCACCGTCAGGGGAGCTCTGAACAAAAGGCTTTTTTATGAACCTGAGGCAAGGGGAAAAGGCTATGAGGGGAAAAGTCCTGAGCACTGAGTCAGAGTAGAGAATAGGCGTCTTCAGGGTTTCTCCTCTCATCTTGATGAAGTTTTGCAGAGGTTCCTGAGGAGGGCTTCTGCCAAGGGCCCTAATAAAGGGGCCTCCAAATGAAGTTGCCTGGGGTAGGAATCAGATACGTGTTAGAGCTTGGCTGGGGGTAGGGCTGAGTCCTTGACAATGCAGTGCTCTGGCTCTGCACGTAGTCTGGTATGAGGAGGTTGTCTGTTCCCTGTGAGGCCTACCAGATAAAATCCCCTTTGTAATTGACTATGTTCTGACCTGAAAAATTACACGTAGCCAGGAGCCAGACTCCTCAGCAATGGAGATATCTGGAGAAGAGCATTAAAGACAGATGAATCAGCTGGGGCTGGTGCCCTAAGGAGGGAGAATACTTGGCATGTTTGAGGGATAGCAAAAGTGGCCAGTGTTACTGAAAGAAGGAAAAGTAGCAGAGAACAAGGTATAATGGTGATGAAGAATAATCATGTAGAACTTTTTAAGCCATTGCAAGGATTTTAGCTTTTGCTCTGAGTGAAATAGAGAACTGCTGGAGGGTTTTGAATAGTGATTACACACAGTATGCTTTCAATACATATTTGCTGAATAAATATATGATTTATTTTTGCAAATCTTCGATGTGTGCTCATTAAGTCTATGGGTTCTTGGTTTGTTGGATGCAGAACTCTGTGTCTAGTTACTACTATTACAACTCCAGCCTTGCTTTGCTTTATAGATTTTTCTAAGTGTATCTTTTTTTATATGTTTATTTACAACAGTTCTATGTCTTGCATTATATGTCTATTTCTAATAACATTATTGGGTCTTTTTAAATACCTAATCTGTAGCCTGTCTTTCAACAGTTAATTATATTTACATTAATTGCAGTTAAAACTGCATAACAACTTATTTTTATTTTATTTTATTTTGATTTTTAGTCTTCTGTAAGATAGGTTTTCTTTGCTAGCTTAACAGTTTTGCATTTTAATTTTAGTTTATCATGGCCAAAATTACCCTAGGATTTATACTCATGATTATTACCTATGTAGATCTGTTAAACTTATCTATTATTTCTATTTTTCAACTACAAAAGACAAATGCTTTCCTACTATCCCTAGTCTCAAGAGGTGGAGCACATAGTATTTTTAAAAGATACACAGCATACCTTACTAAACATAAAAACATATTTTTAAGGCAAAGGCTATCAGAAAATAGCAGTTTAGGGGATGTTCAAAGAGCACATCTGTTGCTTATGGGAAGTATACTTGGATTAGAGTTCCAGGTAAGTTCCTGCTAGGTTGCAAGAAACCCTGAGAGGAACCTTCTCAGCCTCTTCTAGCCTTCACCATGTTCCATGTCTAGTTCCATTAATGACGTTTACGGGTGAGTAGAACTGACTTGACATCTCAGTTTTGCTACATTGTTCCCAGTTCCTGTGGTGGTAATCAGATTCACACATGAATAGTCTCACTGAAATATGTGAAGTCCCCAGTCTGGTCAGGGCCTGTCACACTAGGACAGGGTTTACAGTAGCTTTCAGACAAGTTTGCTTCTCCTTTTCTGTTCTTTCAGCTCTTTTCTTTGTTTCCAGCTCCTGTTGTCCAGTTTTCTTTTTGGGGACACTCACTACCTCCTATTCTTTTAGTTTGGTTTCCAGATCACTGATATCCAGGTTGTTGTTAAGAGTTTGAACCTATTTCCTACTTTGAACTTTGAATATTTCTTTTACTTTTTAGCCTTATTTGACTTCCCTGACTCTGGATTTAAAATGTATCCTGAGTCAGCATTTGTGTGTGCTTTGACTGCTGCTCAATTACCAAATAATGCCTACAATCTGATTATGGTTTTTCATAACTGAGTATATTCTTGTTTTAAGCTTGTATTGTCATTTCACTTGCTTCCCAGCTCTCTCCTCAGCTGACTTCCTGGATTTTCAACCCTTCTCTAGATCTGTACCACATTAAAATCTCTGCTTATCATAGCTTTTCAACTTACTACCAATTACTGCTTTCATTTACCTGGCCCACAAGTGACAGCCCATCTCTAAGTGGACAGTTTACAGCTGTTTAGGTAAACAACCCAATAACTAGAACAGTGTTGAAAGAGATTTAATTTTATCTTAAGTCTACTCTGATGGGTTTATTAAAATGATAAAGGTCTTTATGATGCAATCTGTTGTTTTTTAAAAATAAATATATGTAATATGTATGTTTTAGTGTATCCCCTTTTGGCCTGAGGATGCTTCAAATACACTTCTTATTCAAGTTGAGAGAAGTAAAGACCCTCCCAAAAAGATACATTTTAACAAGCAAGAAAATTGTATTTTATTGCGTCTGGATAATGAGGTAATTTTGGGGGGGAGGGATTAAAGAAGCTAATGTTACTTACTAATATTTAATTTTTTGTATCAAATAATTTTCTAGTTATTTTTTTCCTTTCACCAAAAATGAACTAAGGTTTTTTGTGTATTTGTGAAGGGAAAGAGTAGTAAAAGGAGACAGGCATAAAACAATTTGTTTTACAGAAAGTTAGTTGAAGTACCTAAAATATACATCTGGAATTTGACATATCTATATATAATAATTAAGAGCATGGTTTCCCAAACATACAATATAAAATTTAAAAAGTTATGAATAGTTTTATTATTAAATGTTAGTTAATATTCTTTGGAAAATGATTGTATTAGAGAATATTTGTTCCCTTTTTTTCTAGCTTGGAGGTATTATTGCAGAAGTTAACTTGGCTGAGCATTCTACAGTTATTACATTTTCAGATTATCATGATGGGGCAGCTACATTCCTGTTAATAAATCACACTAAGGATGACATTATTGAATATAGGCAAAGGTAAGATTATCACAAATACAGTATCCCCTGATTTGAGCAGAGTCTAAGATGAGATATTGACTTTATGATGATTTCTTAAAAATATAAACACTGATAATAGCATCTTGGCTATATTAAACTGTGTTCCCATTTTTTTAAAACATGTATACTGAGATATGTAGAGGTAAAACTGACTTCATATCTGTACTCTTGTTAAACTGTGGTATAATTGATGTATAACATTGTATCAGTTTCAGATACACAACATAATGATTTGATACTTGCACATATGGCAAAATGATCACCACAAAGCTAGTTAACATCCATCACCATACATAGTTATGATTTTTTTCTTGTGATGAGACCTTTTAAGATTTACTCTCTTAGCAATTAAAAAAATACAGTATTATTATTATGGTCACAATGCTGTACATTCCATGCTGTACATTACGTGACATTTATTTTATAACTGGAAGTTTGTGCCTTTTGACTACCTTCACCCATTTTGTCTATTCCCCAGCTCTGCCCCTGGCAGCCAGCCACCCATCTGTTTTCTGTATTTATGTGTTTGGGTTTTTTAAATTGCCTTCTTTTTTCTTTTTTTAAGATTTCACATGTAGGTGAAATCATGTGGTATTTGTCTTTCTCTGACTTATTTCACTTAGCATAATACCCTTAAGGTTCATCCATGGTGTCACAAATGGCAAGTTTTCCTTTTATATGGCTGAATAATATTTCATTGTTCATATACCACATACATCACATATTGTTTATATACCACATATACCACATTTTGTTTATCTCTTCTTCTGCCATTGGACACGTAGACTGTTTCTATGTCTTAGCAATTGTAGATAAAGCAGTAATGAACATGGGTGTCACTCTTTTTGAGTCAGTGTTTTTTTGAGGTTTTTTTGGGAGGGGACTAAATGTGCAGAAATAGAATTGCTGGATCATGTGCTAGTTTTATTTTTAAGTTTTTGAGGAAATGCCATACTGTTTTTTACAGTGGCTATAAACTGAGTTACAGTCCCACTAGCAGTACCCAGGGTACCCTATTCTTGCCAATGCTTGTTATATCTTTTCTGTTTCTTTTTAAAAAAAATAATAGCCATTCTAATCAGTGTGAGGAGATATTTCATTGTGATTTTTGTTTGCATTTTCATGATGATTAGTGATAATGAGCATCTTTTTATATATGTATTAGACACATCTGTATGTTCTCTTTTAATTTACTTTCAAATGCCTCAGTAAAACAAGAAAAACTGAAGCAAGTACGGCAGAAGCTTGATCATTGTGGAATTCTATGAGGAAAATGTCAGGGTTAATCTTTATTTTGTCTGTTTTTCAATTTTTTTGTATTTTTAGTGAACACAGTATAAATATTCAAACTTCAGTGTTTTTTTTCAAACAGTAGGTATCTTCTTGCTGCGGTGTATGCTAAAGGACTGCTACATTTCAAAACTTCACTAAAGACAGTATTTATATGTTGATATTTCAGGACTCCTACTTACATCATTGTTTTAATTTGCTGTGATATTATATCCTTCTAGTAATGCTATAGTTTATGAAACTTTTTGTTCTTGTACTTACTGGTCCCAGACTGTCTTGAAATTATTTTGTCTGCTCTTTTTAGTTTGTTTTCATCTATCAATTATAAGTGGGCCCATATTTATCAGTGTACTGCTTTCCTTCCACTGCTAAATGTACAGTTCTAATCGTTGACTCAAATAAACATTGAGTGGGGACCCCAAGGCTGGGCTGGCACATAACCCAGAGCCCCTCTTTGCCCATCAGTTCTCTCATCTGTGGAAGATGTTGAGAGACAGGAAAGTTTTTTTTATGATAATCTATATTATAAAAATAATAAATTTGTTGATTAAAAATGACAAAAACAGCCCTGGCCCAGTGGCTCAGTTGGTTGAAATGTCCCCATACATACACACACACACACACACACACACACACACACACACAGTTGCAAGTTCAATTCCTGGTCAGAAAACATACCTAGGGTTGTGGGTTCCATCCTCAGTCAGGGCACGTTATGGGAGCCAACCAGTCAATGTTTGTGTGTGTATGTCTCTCTCTCCCCCCGTCCCCTCCCCTCCCCTCGCTCCCTTCCCCTCTCTGTAAAATCAATAAACATCCTCCAGTGAGGTTTTTAAAAAACTAACACAAACAAGTAGAAATGATTTTCCTCAATCCATGGACCTTAAGTAATCTTTCCCAAATAGTGTTCACAGAGTCAAGACCTACAGAAAAGGACTTTAGTGACTATTTTCTCAGTTCTCTCAAAGGTAGGTGCATAGCTGGTAACATTCTAGATATATAGGAGCTGAGTTAATTCTTTATATTCTACTTATAATGTAGCACATCATAACTTAATTCTCTGATATATAGATGAGCCTAGCTGAAGCTCAAGTAGAAGCTTCTCAGTCTTTTCTTGACCTTGACCTTGCAATTTTTTTAATAGTGCAATTCAGGTATGAAATTTTTATAAATCTTATCTACTGGATTGTTTTAATTATAAAAGTAAGGGATAAGGGAGCAACTAGAATCTGACCCTGTGTTGAAATTCTGAAACAGAAAATTGAAATCTTAATGGAAACTTATAAAATTTGCAATTTTACAGCCTGCAAGAGTGAACTCTAGATTTGAATTTAGAATTATTTGAAGTAGTTATTAAATCAAGAGCCTGATTGAATCCAGAGTCCTAGTTGCCAGTGGTCCCCAAACCTTTACTCCAACATAGCCTGCTCTTGGAACCTGTGATATTTCAGGCTTCCACCTACTAAATACCACACAAGAACCGAAAGTGATTCAAAACTGACCTCCTCATTTGTGCTGCAAACTCTCCTCCTCCTCCAGATCCTTCTCTGTGAATGGCAGTGTCATCTCCTCCTGTCATCCTGGATTTCCCCTGCCTCACCATGCCAACCAGTTAAATTCTATTTTTTCACATCTCCTTTTGTCTAATCTCTCCTGTCATTTCGGCTCCTAATATTCAATCCTCTATTTGCCACTAGAGGTAGGTTTCCAGAAATACTAAATATAATCATATCTCTCTCCTGTTTAGAGTTCTTCAGTGGCTTTTCATTTCTTTTAAAATATGTTTCTAGGCTACCTTCCTTAACATTTCTCTTTCTGTTGCATAACTCTTAACCTATACTTAAGACCAGCTGAAGTCTTTGTTTCCTGAATGCTCTGGGTCCATCCATGCGTTTTTACCTGTATAGGTTTTCATTTCCTCCAGAAAAACTCCACTTTCATGGGATCCCTTCCTTCACCACCTTAATCTATACCCCCAGTTTTTGATTGCACCTTGACATGTGTAGATGACAGCATTTGTCATTGTATTGTCATTTTCTTGTGAGTTTAAGACATGTACATATCCATAGTTAACATTCTGAGGACTGTGGTTAGTTTTTATTTTATCTGCATATTTTATATTTGGTATTTTTTTCATAAAAAATATAAGAAGTATAGGGCTTTTATCTCCTATGCTTTCCTTTCCCTCAGTATTTTTGTTGTTGTTACTATGGCTGTTAATTGTTTCCTGCACATAAAAGTGTTAGCTGCCAATTTTTTAAAATCCTATAGAAAAATTGTGAGAAACTATACTTCCTGAAATCCCAACACTGTCAACATTTTAATGCATTTTTTCACACTGTTTTACTATTTCTTTTCATCTGTCTGAGTCTCATTTTTAACAAGTATTGTGAGCATGTAAACTTACTTCAAAAACAATTTTTAATGAATGCATGATATTCCATCATATAGAATCACTATCAAATAAGTACTCCTCTAAAGTTCTTTAACCTATTTTTAATCCTTATAATAACTAATTTATGATCCATTGCTACACTTTTCATATTGTGGATTATTTTCTGCTAGTGATGTTTGGAAAATATGCATTCTGTTTCTGTTCTAGATAATTACTTTTTTGTTCTGGAAGATGTTGACACATTTTAAATTTTGAGAGTGCTAACTACCCATGAAAGATTTGGAATACTTCTACATTTTCTTCAACTCCGCTTTCCAAATTCCTGGTGTCTTATGAATATAATTTGGGATTTTGATCCAGGTTAACCTAAAATGGATAGATTTTAAAAATATGTTCATTCAAGGCTTTTTTCGCATTTGCATTCATTTATAACATTGACAAGTTGACTTTTTGACTGGTTTAGTTGCTTAATATTTCTACATCTCAGTTCTTAAAATTTTACTTTGAGTCATGTCTGGCTCGCTTGGAAAAAAGTCTATGAGTTACTTTTTCAGTAAGATTTTGTGGATAATATGTTGTTGCTTGTTTGAAAATATCTTATTCGTGAAAATTAATGACAATTTGACAAATACCTTTGTCATAAGCTTTTTCCTTAAAATTGTGTAGTCATTGCTCCACTGTTTTCTGTCATTCGGTATTTTATAAAAGTATAAGACCAGTCTTATTTTTATTATTTTGTATGTAACTTCAATTTTCCTAGATGTTTATAGACTGTTTTCTCTTCATTTTCATAAAATGTAAATGTTTTACAAAGATATCTGTAGGATGATGTTCTATTGTTATTAATTTTGTCTCATAACCAATGAAGTCCTTTAATCTGGAGAATCAACTTATACAGCTCACAAAAGTTATATTTTATTATTCATTTATTCATTTGGTTTGTAACTTCTCTAGTTTTTTTATTCTGGTAATCAGTTTGTGAATTGATTGGATTTCTTAGGTTTATATTCTGTATCTTAGGTTTTTAGAAATAATTGAGCTATATTGTTTTTGCCAGACCAAAACCAATACTTAGGGAATAGTTACCAACCCAATTAAATTCTCTCAGATTTAGTATAAATAAGGTAAAGTAATTGGAATATTTTTCTTTCACAATTAATTTATATTAACACAAAAGTTGAAAAAGTAATTTGAAAAACCTGAAGACCTTTATTTCCTATGTAGGACAAATATTTTCCTTGAAGTATTCTCATTATTTTCTTAGAAAACTACTTTTCCATTGCATAAAGAAAAATGTACAGTGTACTCTTAATCAGAGCTATTATAAATCTCAATTATTGCACTTGGAATTAATGAAGTGTTATTTTGTGTTCTTTATATATTCATGTACTTACACTTAATTTAATGCATATATTTACTACTTATGTCAGTTCTCTCAGTGAAATAGAAGATTCTCTCCCTCCTGGAAAAGCAGTATTTTATACATGGGCCGATCCAGTGGGCTCTAGAAACCTCAAGTGGAGTTGTGGGAAATGCTGCGGTGAAGTGACACAAAAGGATGTATGTATTGGTGGTCTCAGTGGCTATTTTTTAATGGTATTCTCTTTTAGCCTTGCTAGTTTAATGCTTGTTTTATGTTTATACTTGTAAAAGAAACTGTCAAAGATTTTAAAATTAGTGTTCAAACTTTAACTTAACCAAGAATGTTTAACACTGGAACTAGTCTTACTTTGTCTCCATCATTATTTGCTTCCATTATGTTACAGAGGTAAATTGTGCTGAGAGAGGTTGCTTCAGCATTCACATCATGAAAGACAAGCTCTTCACTGACAGTCATCCTAGGTTATTTTCACTTGTGTAAGGAACACCTGAGGGTCTACTAACTGAAGTGAATTTATTTCTGGTAGCAAGCGATTATAGATTAGTTTTTTCATGATGATAAAGTTATACATAAACATTTTCCAGTAACATTTTCCATGGCTTTCAGGAATTGTTTTATTAAAATTTTATTAGTCTTTCAAAATATGTCTTAATTTGACTCTATCTGTTGATTAGTAATTTTGCATATTTATGTCATAATGATAGTTAATTTTGAAAAAGCTAAATCTGAAATCCACTACAAAATATTAGAAAGACTTCATTTTATTTTTTATTGAATTTATTGAGATGACATTGGCTAATAAAATTATATAGGTTTCATGTGAAAAATATATCATCTGTATTTTGTGTTGTGTATTTACCACCCTAAGTCAAGTCTCCTTCCATCACCATTTGTCCCCCTTCCCTTCTCCTACCTCTCCCTCAACTCCCTTCACTCTGGTAATCACCAAACTTTAGAAATATTTGAAAATAAGTTAGTTTTCTTATTTCTCAATGAAATTTTACTGCTATGTATTTTAGAAAGAATTACAAGTAATATAACTCTTCCTAGGTAATGATTTTATAGTAGCAACTCCAGTTTTTCATTTCAGTGGATTATAACATGACATATATATTGTATGTTTTCTTAATCAGAATGTTACTTAACTAGAAATTCATGGATAACTGTGTTAATTATTATAATTTGCTATATTTATGTTGTCATTGAACCTCAAGACACTGATATCAGCACAATGCTGATATGTAAGGACTTCCTGCAGAGTTACTCACCTGTGGTGAATGTCCGTGCTTTGCAGAGCATGCAGTCGAGATGGCAGACATGCTTCATTCTCTCTAGTTCAGCTCTGTGAGAAAATGTGAATTTCTGACTGAAAACATGTTAACATATTGGTTAGTCTTAAAATAAAGGAGAGAAAATAATACTTTGTGTTATTGATAAATCCACAGGAAGACTAATTGGTTTTTATCAAGATGTTAAATAAAAGAACAATTGATATATCTTCCTAATAACTTTATTATAATAATAATGGAAGAAGCTAATATCAAATGATTCTAATTATGTACATTTCCAGTATTATACAAATGCATATTATTAATCCAGTATTAATTTAGTTTGCTCGACTCTATGAAGGAGGTCCCATAATTATGCTCATTTTTTAAATGTGAATTCTAGGTTTCATGTTGGTTGGGACAAAATTCTTAATTTTTTTTGGTGGTTTTATTTTAGGATATGATGACAGCTATAAATTCGGGGAAAAAGACTATTTATTTAGTTTCATTCTTCGAAGGCTTACAGCGCATTATTTTATTCACTGAAGATCCAAAGGTATTTAAAGTGACATATGAAAATGAGAAAGCAGAATTGGCAGAGCAAGAAATTGTTTTGGCATTACAAGATGTTGGAATTTCTCTTGTCAACAATTACACAAAGCAAGAAGTAGCCTATATTGGCATTACAAGGTTAGGTGCATTAAAATTTGTATAAATTTAAATGATCAGTTGTCAAGTATCAAGAGTGGTGATTGTAAAATGTAAAATGATTTAGTTTAACTTTTTTATTTTGGTTAGCCATTAATACAAAGGTAATGCTAATTTAAAAGTACTTAAGTTTTTTTTGTCCTTGGAGATAAAGATATATCAAATATCAAATTTATAAGCCCCTCTTTATGTTGTTCATTCTCTCAGTTCTCTGAAAAGTTAGATTTATTCAGCTTATCAAAAGTATACTTTATTTAACATGTCATAAGGTTATCCTACGACAATGCAGGGTATATTATAGATGTTCCTTAAATAGTTGTTCAAAGAGTAAAGACAATTATCTTCTATTTTGACCTTGGTACTTTAAGATACTATAAAGTAATACTCTGTCATTCCCCATGTAAGTCATCACTAGTGAAACTCTTTTCTTCCCCTACACCTTTCGTATTCCTAGTCATAAAAAGTCAAAATAAAATTAATTTATGTTTGTTCCTAACTTGAAAGCATTTCTGGATTCTAATCTGTATAACCACAATAATATAGTTTCAATCCTTTGACTTAAACTATTAAATAAATATATATATTAAAGGTATATAATAATAGATCTAAATTTGTTTTTCTCTCTAAATGTATCTAGAAATGCCCCTGACTCCTTATTGAAGGTGGAATCCATTTTAAACAGAATATTAAACACTATTTTGTTAAAAATATTTATTGTTCTCAAAAAATGTGTTTATTATTTAAACAAAAATATCAAGGAGGCAACAGATTTTAAGTCTATTATGTCCAATGCTGTGGTGTGGGTGCAAGTGGAAATAAATAATACATGTTTCTTACCTTTCTTTTAATTAAGTTAATATAAATTTTAGAAGGAATAAGCAAATAGAATACCTAAACAAAATTGAATAACTTACATACTGAAACAGAAAGAGTGAAGTAATTTTAGAATGTGGATAGATTTTTTTATTCTGTATTTATTTTTTTAGCAACTTTTCAGTGAATTAGATTTGTTCCTTTCATTCTCTTTCTCTCCTAACATTATTGTTTCATACTTTGTCTTTCTAAACCCCAGTTCCCTTTCTTAGCTCACTGCCTTGCATTCACTTCACTGAGAAAATGGCAGCATTCCAAGAGGAACTTTTAGAGACCCACCCCCCAATAGCAGCTTCCTACCCACCATCATTTATTACCTACCTACTATGCTGACATACTTCCCCACAGTTATCATAGATACATCATATGTGCTACTATTTAAACAATTTTTCTACTTTTGCACTGTATTCTATTCCCTCTTACCTCCTGAGACACCAATACAGTTATTCTCTTCTTTCTTTCTCCTATATCAGCAATTTTTGGCTCTCTGTTGGATTGTTCTGGTCAGTGTTACTTCTTTCAACTTAAAAATTCTCTTGAACCTAATTTCCTTGCTACCTACTACCTATTTATTTGCTTCCTTTTATAGCCAAACAACCCAAAAGTGTTGTCCATTACAGAAGAGTTAAATGTAGTCATTATGTTCAATTCTTTCTTTTTTAACCATTCCAAATAGGCCTTTGCTCTCAATGTACCGTGAAACTGGTGTTGTCAAAATCACCCTAGAGACCAGTGTATTGCCGGGTTCATTGCACTATTACCAACCACTTCCCTGCTGCTTAAAGTCATGACATCTAACACAAATCCCTTCTTTGACTTGACCTCAGGGTTCCTTACCATCTTGATTTTTCTTTCTGTCCCAACATTCTCAGTCTCATTTGTTGGTTCTTTGTCTTCTCCACTGAGAAGAGAATATTGGATGCCATGAGGCTTTCAGACCTTAGTCCTCTTTCATGTTTCAGTTTTGTGATTTCAAGTACTACACATATGTCAGAATTTTCTAGAAATACATCTTCAGTCAGATTTTCCCCCCTGAACTCCAGGCTTGTATATCCAACTGCCTACAGAAAATTTTTACTCAGATACCTAAGAGACTTCTTAAACTTTGTATGTTTAAAACCAATTCCTGATCTTCTACCAAAACCTGCTTCCCCATTGAAGTTAATGACAGCTACATCTTTCTAGTTGCTTAGGGCAAAAACTTTGGAGTCATCTTGATTCATCTCTTTATCTCACACCCCGCATCTAATCTATCTAGAAGTTCTGTGCTGGCTCTACCTTCAAAACATACATAAAATCTGACCACTTTTTACTAGCTCACTGTTAATCATCCTAGGCAGAACCATCACCATTTCTTTCCCAGCTTACTGCGTTAAACTCCTTACAAGTTTGTCTGCTTCTAGCAGTTATCCGCTTCTCTCTTCTCCCATCCCAGCAGTGTATTCCTATAAAAGGTTAAGTCAGATCATGTCACTGATCTTCTCATAATCGATCAGTGGTTCTTCATCGCAGAGTAAAACTCAAAGTCTTTACCATATCCTACAAGGCTTTCTCATTATTTGGCCTCTCACAATCTGTCTTACGTCATCTTCTTCTCTTAATGTGTTCCAGATATGCCAGTCTCCTTCCTCCTCTCCTCTTCATACACTACACCTGTGCTCTGCTTCGGAGCCTTGGCTCCAGCTGGTCCCTCTGCTTGAAATGCTCACTTACTGTCTTCTGGATAAATTTCCTTTAAGATTCTTGAATCTTCTATGACAAAGCCTTGGGCTTCTAAAGCCCTGTTGACCACTCTATTTTAATACGGCAACCCCACAAATTTCCATATCTCAATATTCCATGTCCACCTTACCCTACTTTTTTTTCTTTCAAAAGAATTTCACCTCCTAATATGTTAAAGTATGCTGAATTACTATATATTTATGTCCTCGGCTGAAATAAAGCTTCAGAATGGGAGAGATTCTTACTGATAGTATTCCTACCACCTAGAATGGTGCATGAGTAGGAATTTAATAAGATTGTTTGAGTGAATTCACATTTTTAAACTTATAATATGCTTGCTTATTATTGAGAATATTACAAAATTTTTATTCAAGGTTTTGTAATTCATGTAATAAGCCAGTTAAAATGTAAATGTGTATAAATTAGCACCATGGTTTTTGCTTTCATATGTAAGCTCTGATGTGGTTTGGGAGACAAAGCCCAAGAAGAAGGCAAGATGGAAGCCAATGAGTGTAAAGCACACTGAGAAGTTAGAGAAAGAATTTAAGGAATATATTGAATCTTCACCTTCAG
>CM052540.1:37551771-37578264 GCA_028533065.1 Trachops cirrhosus | reverse complement strand
GTTTTGTAATTCATGTAATAAGCCAGTTAAAATGTAAATGTGTATAAATTAGCACCATGGTTTTTGCTTTCATATGTAAGCTCTGATGTGGTTTGGGAGACAAAGCCCAAGAAGAAGGCAAGATGGAAGCCAATGAGTGTAAAGCACACTGAGAAGTTAGAGAAAGAATTTAAGGAATATATTGAATCTTCACCTTCAGAAGATAAGGTTACTGAGTTGGACACTAATATTCCGGTAATATTTTTAAGTACTGATAATGAAGTTTTAATTTTTATTTGTTGTAATTAGATTAATCACTAGTGAATGTTTAAGGAAAGTCTTATTTTGTTGTAAAACAATGAATGTTTAAACAAAATATTTTAAATAGTTGTCTATTAAAAACTCAGACTTGTTCTTGAGATGCAGATGATTTGGTCCTTGGTTAACACACCAATAGCCTTTTATTTTTTATTTATTCTAATTCTAAGATTATTTTATCTTTTATCACTTGTTTGTGGTAAATTTTAGTAAATTTACATAAAAAGTCATACAACCAATGCTGTAAGGAATATCTGAGTAGTTTTGTGAATTGCATGGATATGGGCTATAAAGGTCTCAATCTGAACCTAACCAAATGTTTAGCCTGTTATTTTAATTAATATTTAAAATATTTTGGTACAGATTTCTAATTTTAATGAATTATGAGTAAAGAGAACTTCTGTGTTTGGGGGGATGGCATGTTTTCAGGTTGTCTTTACACCGAGTGGTAGTAACATGAAAATTCTGCAACCACATGAAATAGCTATACGAAGAAATTACCTGCCAGCATTAAAAGTGGAATATAACACATCTGCACATCAGTCATCATTTAGAATTCAAATTTACAGAATACAGGTGAGTTTGAAACGATTGGCAAATTATACTCTAAAGGAATGAGCAATAAACTAATGTATTCCCATGGTCTGTTGTAGTTAGCACTTCCATTTCAATGTGGTTCTAGACTCTTTGATTCCTTCTACTTCTTAAATCTTGCTGTTCTAGTCAGGTTCTGTAATTACCATATGCATATACTGACCTGTTTCGTTGTTTTTTTTTTAATTTTCTTAGATCCAAAACCAGATACATGGTGCTGTATTTCCATTTGTATTTTATCCTATTAGACCTCCCAAGTCGGTCACCATGGATTCAGGTTTGTTATATATCTAGGGTGCCATAAAAATGGTACTATTAGATATTTGGGTTTTTTTACTATAAAAAATAAGAAGTGAAACCATTTTACTCAGCTAACTTCAACAAAACTGTATAAATACTGAAGAAAAGACTAACTAGAAATATATATTTAAATTTTTAGAAATGTTAATTTTTTAAACATTACAAATTTTAAATCTCTGATTTAAAAGCCACTGGGACCTATGAATAGATTGTGAAGCTCAAATTCAGACTGTTCGTTGATCACGGAAAGTGTCCTATAATTTCCACATGACAATGACTGCCAGGTTCTTTCTTCCATCCTCTTCTTCCCCTTCACTTTCTTTCTTTGCTGTCTCTCTTCTCCTCACTTTCTCTTCCCATCCCACTACCCTACTTCCCTCCCCTCTTTTTGCTTTCCACCCCTACCTCCATACCACTGACTCTACACTATCTAAGGAATATTCATAATCTGCTCGGGAGCTTTTTGACCAGTATACATGCCCAAGCCCTTCCATCTAGAAGTCTGAGGCAAGATCCTGAAATCTCTGTTTTCACAGAGTTTCCCTGATGCTTCTAGTGCTTGCTTCTAATTTAAAATTATGAATTTAAAGGATTGGTAATCCTTATAGTGAATGTAGGTAATTTACAAAAACAATCCTGAAGTCTGAAATTAAGATTGTAATGGATCGTGCAAATGCTAGTAATTTTAATTGATACTCATAATTGAGTAAATAATTTAGTTGGTCATTGTGATGTACATTACATTGCAAAAAAATGCTTCGTATGTTTTGTTTAAAGCATTTTGGGATTGATCATATTATTGACCTTTACAGCACCAAAGCCTTTTACAGACGTCTGTATTGTCATGAGATCTGCAGGGCACTCCCAGATAACGCGCATTAAGTAAGTGTCTTAATCCATTTCTGGTGTGTATATTTAATGTTTTGATTTAAATATGTGAGTTAATTGTACTCTTTAAAAAATAAATTTTAGATGAGTAAAAGATTCAAGTATAAAATATTAAATTACAAATATTATAGAAAAAGTTAATTATTTTATAATTGTGGAGAATCAGAAGGCTCCAAATGAAACATGCCTAGATATTAAAAATAGCCATTTTTAAATTATGGGCATTTTGCTGTGACCTGTGTGGCTCAGTTGGTTAGGCAAAGTGAAAGGTCGGAGGTTTGATTCCTGGCCAGGGCGTGTGCCTAGGTTGCAGGTGCAGTCCCTAGTCTGAGCACGTACGAGCGGCAACCGATGGATCAATGTCTCTGTCATCCATTGATGTTTCCCTCCCTCTCTTTCTCCCTCCCTTCCTCCTTCTCAAATAAATAAAGTAAAATCTTTAAAAAATGATGGGCATTTTATTATTTTTGTTTTTGTTTATTTTTCTCATAAGCTCTCTGTAATTACTGCATATTGTTTTAGAAACAAGAGAGAGTATTTTCAAATCCTGTCACTACCCAGTCCAAGAAATAAAACATTTGCAGAAAGACCCATCTGTGCATTACTCCCTTTTCTTGTTTTCCCTGCTCTATCTCCAAGACAAACACTGTCTTCATTTCCTTGCTTTTGAAAGTATAGTCATATTGTATATGTGTACCTAAACATTATTCTTCTTAATTTTCCCTTTTTCCCTTAATTAAAAATAATTTCAAACTGTACTTATACTGCTGGGACTTGCTTTTTGCATTAAACTTTTTACTAAAATTTATGTATTTTGTTGTATGTAGCTAGAGTTTAGTCATAATCACTCAGTGTTAAATGACTGCCTGCTATAGTTTACTTATAGATGGCCTCCCTGCAGTCATTTTCATGCTTCAGTTTGTTGCTGTTACGAGCAATCTTGTTATGACAGTTATCTTTCTAGAAGAATTATTTATTCCTACATTTTTCTCATCTAATTTTCTTAATAACGAATTAATTAATGATCTTTAATGTTTTCTATTTTGTAATATAGGTACTTCAAAGTGTTGATCCAGGAAATGGATCTCAGGTTAGATCTTGGGTTTGTCTATGCTTTAGCAGAACTTATGACAGAAGCCGAAGTAACCGAAAAAACGGAGGTAAGACCTACAATATTAATTAACATTGATGGGAAGGCCTAGGGAAAGAGGAATAAGAAAAATATCCTTATAAATTCTTAAAAGTATTAAAATGGTTTTGTTTTATTTTAAAATATAATTTTAATTATGCTGCTGATTGGTAGAAATCACTTTTTCTGATTATAGACAACAAGAATAGTTTTAAACAAAGCTGTATAGAAGCAAGACAAGGTGAAATAGTCTTGCAAATAGAAGTTAGAGTTAGCAAATAGAAGGAAAGTTTTAAGCCAATAGTAGGAGGAAGAGGCTAGATAATCAGTCATGTTCACATTACTATTTTTCCCTATTTTATGGTCCAGGATTACTTTTGTTCAAATTAATAATTTAGAAATTTGGAAACGACTAGGATATCTGATGGGAGAAGGGATAAGGCAAATTAAAAATAGTATCTTATTTGTGACAGATGGGAAGGCTATAAAATCACAATAATAGGGTAGGTCAGCTATGTTGTCCTTTTCAGCTGCCCTTACAGAAACAATTCTGAAGATATGACAAACTACATGGATAAAGAATAAGGGCAAATAAACTTTTTTCTGTTGATAAGTTTATTGAGCTATAGTTCATATACCATACATTTTACCCATTTAAACTATTTGATTCAATGGTTTTTAGTATATTTACAGAGTTAAACAACCATCCCCACTATCTAATTCTGGAACATTTTCATCACCCCAAAAATAAACCACTCTAGCCCCATAGAGCCACTACTATACTTTCTGTCTATAGGTTTTCTACTCCAGATATTTCATATTAATGGAATCATACACTATATAGTCTCTTTTGATGGGATTTTACTTACCATAATGTTTTTAAAGTTCATCCATGTTGTAGCATGTGTCTGTACTTCATTTTTTTATAACCAAGTAATATTTTACTGTATGGATATGCCACATTTTGTTTTTCCATTCATCAGTTAATGGACATTTGATTTGTTTTCACATTTGGGCTGTTATGAATAATGCTGCTATGAATATTTGTGTACAAGCTTTTATTTGGACATATGTTTTTATTTCTCTGGGATGTATACCTAGGAACGGGACTTCCAGGAACATGATAACTATGTTTAATCACATTAGGACTGCCAGGCAGTTTTCCATGGTGACCATTTTATGTTCTCACCAGAATGTGTGAGGAGTCTGATTGCAGCAAACACATCCTTACCAACACTTGTTATCATCTGCCCTTTTGATTCTCGCCATCCTTGTGGGTATGAAGTAGTATATCATTGTGGTTTTGCTTTGCATTTACCTGATGAGTCATGACATTGAGCATCTTTTGATGTCTTATTTGACCATTTGCATATCTTCTATGGAGAAATGTCTATTCAGATACTTTCCTACTTATTGTTTAATGGGTTGTCCTATTTTTATTGAATTGTAAAAGTTCTTTATATATTCTGAATACAAATCTTGAATCCGATACATGATTTTTAAATATTTTTATATCATTATTTGTATTTTGTTTTACTTGCTTGATGTCTTTTGAAGTACAAAAGTTTTTAATGTTCGTAAAACCCAAACTATTTTTTGTTGTTGATCATATTTTGCTGCCATTTCTAAGAATCCTTTGTCAGATCCAAGGTTATGAAAATTTAGTTCTGTATTCTAAGAGGTTTAAAGTTTTAGCTGTTAGAATTATATCTTTAATTTTTGTATATGGTGTGAGGTAAGGGTATACATCAGTCTTTAGCATTGGGCTATCCACTAGTCTCAGTACCATTTGTTAAAAAATCTATTCATTCTACGTTAATGATCTCGATACCTTTATCAAAATAAGTCGATTATAGATATATGATTTTATTCCAGTGATCTATATGTCCATCCTTATGCCAATACCACATTGTCTTTATTATTGTTGTTTTATTGTAAGTTTTAAAATTGAGAAGTGTGACTCCTCCTACCTTGTGTTTTCAAGATGATTTGGGGCTATTGTGGATCCATTTGCAATCCCACGTGAATTTAAGAGTCAGCTTATCAACTTCTTTAGAAGTTGGGGGGATAACACCAGGGTGACATTGACTCTAGAGATCAATTTAAGGGGTGTTGCCATCTTAACAGTATCAAGCCTTTCAGTCCTTGAACATGGGATGTTTTCCATTTATGTAGATCTTCTTTATTTTCTTTCAATGGTATTTTATAATTTTCAGAATGTAAGTTTTGTATTTCTTCTGTTAAATTTACCTCTGACAATTTTATTCTTTTTAAGGTACTATGAATGAAATTGTTTTTTTACTCATTTTTGGTTTGTTCACTGAAGCATAAAATACTTTTATATTGATCTTGTATTCTTCAACTTTACTGAACTTATTTATCAGCCCTAATTACTATTTTGTGGATCGTTAGGGTTTTCTCTATATAAAATTGTGTCTGAGAATGGAGGTAGTTTTACCTCTTCCTTTCTGATCTGGATACCTTTTGTTTCTTTTTCTTGCCTAATTGTCCTGCTAGAACCTATAGCACAACATTGACTAGAAGTGCTAAGACCAGACATTTTTGCCCTGTGTCTGATCTTAGAGGGAAAGCTTTCAGTCTTTCTCCATTAATTTTAATGTCAATGGAGGATTTTTTTTGTAGATGCTCTGTTTCAGGTTCTCTTCTATTTATAGTTTGTGTACCAGTTTTACCAAGCATGATCAAATTTGTCACATGCTTTTCTGCATCTATTGGAATTATTATGTGGTTTTGGTTTTCATTCTATTGATATATTTTATTACATTGCACATTAAAACAATCTTGTATACATGGGATAAAACCTACTTGGTCATGTGTATAATTTTTAAAAAATATTTTGCTAGGTTTTGTTTGCTAGCATTTTATTGAGGATTTTTGTGTTCATATTCATAAAAGCTTGGCCCAGCTGATATATTATTTAATCATTTGCTTTTTAAATTAGTTAAGAGAAGAAAGGGAAAAGATTATGTATTGATACTGTCTTTTATAATTATATCATTATCTTTACCAGTGCTTTTGTTTTTTAATTTGGTTTCTGATTATCATTTGGGGTCACTTGCTTTCAGCCTAATGAACTTCTGTTAGTATTTCTTGTAAGGTAGACCTACTAGCAACAAATTATCTTAGTTTTTTAAAATTTGAGAATGTCGTTATGTCCCTTCATTTTGAAAAGTAGCCACACTGGGTATAGGATTCTTTGTTGACAGTATTTTTTTCCCTTTTGAGCACTTTGAATATGTCATTACGCTATTTTCTTGCCTCCTTGTTTTTTTCCAAGAAGCTAACTATTAGTCTTATTGGGGTCCCCTTGAATGTAATAAGTAACTTTTCTTATTTGTAACATTTTTTTCTTTGTCTTTGAGTTTCAACATTTGTTTGTAAACATGTTTGCATTTATTGCACTTGGAGTTCAATGAGCTCCCTAGTTTAGTGGGGTTTTTTCATAAATTTGGGAAGTCTTTAGCTGTTATTCAAATATTTTATACTCCTTTTTTCTCTCCTCTCTGATATTTCCATATTGCATATGTTAGTATGCTTAAAGATGTCCTGCATTTCTCTGAGTCTGTTCATTTTTCTTTAAAAAAAAAAGATTTTATTTATTCATTTTTAGGCAGAGGGGAAAAGAGGGATAAAGAGAGGGAGAGAAATATCAGTGTGTGGTTGCCTCTCAAGCACCCCATACTGGGGACCCGGCGCGCAATCCAGGCATGTGCCCTGACTGGGAACGAACTGGTGACCCTTTGGTTCGCAGCCCACTGTCAATCCACTGAGCTACATCAGTCAGGGCTGTTCGTTTTTCTTCATTCATTTTTCTCTGTTTTTCAGAGTGTTTAATCTGTAACAGTTTATCTCCGAGTTCACTAATGAAATAAAGCATTTAATTTAGCATATAATGAAGCATTCTAATATCTTTTACCAGTTCAAATCCACTGTTGAGTCCTTGTAGTGAATTTTCTATTTTTATTATACTTTTCAACCCCAGAATTTCTATTTGGTTCTTTTATATAATTTCTCTCTCCATACTGGTACTCTTTATTTGATGTGACATTATCATCATACTTTCCTTTATTACCATAAATATGCTTTTCTTTAGTTCTTCGAACATATTTATAATGGTTACTTGATGTCTTTTTCTTTTAAATCCAACCTGGTCACTCTCACAGGCAGTTTCTGTTGCCTGCTTTTTTTCCAGTGTGTGTCATACATACTTTCCTATGTTTTTGCATATCTCATAATTTTTGGTAGGAAACTGGACATTTTAGATAATACACAGTAACAACTATGGGTACGGGCCTCCCTCCCTCAAAACTCATGTTATTAGTTTATTTATTCATTCAATGACTGGCTGAATTTTTTTTATGAAAAGATTTCCTGCCAACACCCCTATCTTTCCCTTCAGTGTTTAGCCTTCGATGTTATTCTTCAGGGAGGCAAATATTTGGGATGCCCACAGTTACCCTGAAGTAACAGTGTTTTGGCATGGCTTTATTCATCTGTTTCCATGACCACACCAAGTTGTTTTATTTTTTGTTTTAAAATAATTTATTATTTGTGAGATTCAATAACCTCTCATAAGTTTAATACCTATGTATTTTATTTTTTAAATATATTTTATTGATTATGCTATTACAGTTGTCCCATTTTTCCCCCGTTGCCCCCCTCCACCCGGTACCCTATTCCCTCCATCATTCCCCCCCATTAGTTCATTTCCATGGGTCATGCATATAAGTTCTTTGCCTTCTTCATTTCCTATACTGTTCTTAACATCCCCCTATTTTGTACCTACCAGTCATGCTCCTTAGTCCCTGCACCTTTTCCCTCTTACCCTCCTTCCCCCTCCCAGCTGATATCCCTCCAAATGATCTCCATATCCATGATTCTTTTCCTGTTCTGGTTGTTTGTTTAGTTTTTTTTTTTTTAGATTCAGTTGCCAATAGTTGTGAATTTGTTGCTATTTTAATGTTCATAGTTTTGATCATCTTCTTTTTCTTAAATAAGTTCCTTTAACATTTCATGTAATAATGGCTTAATGATAATGAGCTCCTTTAGCTTTACCTTGTCTGGGAAGCACTTTATCTGTCCTTCCATTGAGGTTGTAGGTCCATGCTTTTCATTACTGAATACTTCCTGCCAGTCCCTTCTTGCCTGCAGTTTCCTTTGAGAAATCAACTGACAGTCTAATGGGAATTCTTTTGTAGGTAACTCTGCTTTTCTCTTGCTACTTTTAATATTGTCTCTTTACCTTTAGCCTTTGGCATTTTAATTAGATGTATCTTGGTGTGGTCCTCTCTGGGTCCAACTCGTTTGGGACTGTGCTTCCTGTTGTTAAGCTTCACCAATTGCTGGTTGATTGCTTTTTTTCAAAATGCCTTAGGATATAAATTACTCTATATGCTAATTCAATCAAATTTTGTTTTGTTGTTTTTAATGAAGTGATCTAAAGATTAGTGTTTGATATTTGTTCTAACCCCAGGGGCGCTCCTGTAGTTGTCTCTTCACCCAGTTGTCTATGAAAACTAACAGGCCTATAGGCAGGCCTCTATCTTCATTGAATCAATGATTTTCCTCCCAATTGCCTTTCACCACACATCCACCCAATTGAATTAATTGGGGTGACATTGGTTTGCAAAACCAAATAGGTTTCAGTTGTACAACTCAATAAAACATCATTTGTACACTGCATCATGCACCCATCACCCCAAGAAAAATCTTTTTCTGTCCCCGTTTTCCCCACTTTGCCCACCTCTACCTACCCACCACCTACCATTCCCTCTGGCTATCACCACACTGTTGTCTGTGTCTTTGATATATATATACTCACACACACACATATACACAAACTTTTTTTGCACTTAATCTCTTCACCTTCTTTCATCCATCCCCTAACCTCCTCCCCTCTGACAGCTGTCCATCTATTCCATGTACCATGCCCCTGTTTTTATTTGGTTCATCAGTTTATTTTGTTCATTAGATTCCACATATAAGTGAGATCATATGGAATATATCTTTCTCTGACTGGCTTATTTCAGTTAGCATAATAATCTCCAGGTCTATCCTTGATGTCATGAAAGGTAAGATTTCCTTTTTTTTTTTAACAACTGAGTAGTATTCCATTGTGCACATGTACCACAGCTTTTTATCCACTCATCTGCTAAAGGGCACTTGGGCTGTTTCCAGATCTTGGCTATTTTAAATAATGCTGTAATGAACACAGGGTTGTATATATTCTTTCAGATTTTATGTTTTGGGTTTCTTTAGACATAAAGAAACAGCCCAGAAGTGGGATTGCTGGGTAAAAATAGTTTCATTTTTAATTTTTTGAGGAAACTCCATACTGTTTTTCCACAGTGGCTGCAGCACAAGGGTTCCCTTTTCTCCACATCCTCACCAGCACTTGTTTGTTGATCTGTTCATGATTACTTTTATGAATGTTGTGAGGTAATATCTCATTGTAGTTTTAATCTGCATCTCTCTGATGGTTAGTTGTTGAGCATTTTTTTATATGTCTGTTGGCCATCTTTATGTCCTCTTTGGAGAAGTGTCTATTTGGGTCCTTTGCCCATTTTTTAGTTGGGTTGTGTCTTCTTGTTGAGTCATATAAGTTCTTTAAATATATTGGAATTGACCCCTTATCAGATGTATCACTGGCAAATATTTTCTCCTATTCAATAGGTTCCCTTTTCATTTTGTTGCTAGTTTCTTTTGCTATACAAAAGCTCTTAAGTTTGATGTAATCCCATTTGTTTATTTTTTCGTTTGTTTCCCTTGCTCAACGAGATATATCAGAAAAAATACTGCTATGAGAAATGTCTGAGATTTTACTGCCTATGTTTTCTTCTAGGAGTTTTATGGTTTCATGACGTACATTTAAGTCCTTAATGCATTTTCAGTTTATTCTTGTATATGGTGTAAGTTAGTGGTCTAGTTTCAATTTTTTTCATGTATTTATCCAATTTTCCCAACACCATTTATTATGGAGACTGTCCTTACCCCACTGTATGTTCTTGCCTCCTTTGTTAAATGTTAATGGGCCGTGAAGGTATGGGTCTATTTCTGTGCTTTTCATTTTGCTCCATTGATCTATATGCCTTTTCTTTTGCCAGTACCATGCTGATTTGATTACTGTAGCCTTGTGGTATTGTTTGATATCAGGTAGTGTGAAATCTCCAACTTTGTTTTTCTGTATCAAGATTGCTCAGGCTGTTTGGATCTTTTGTGGTTCCATATAAATTGTTGGAATATTTGTTCTGCATCTGTGAAATATGCCATTGGTATTTTAATAGGAAGTGCATTGAATTTGTAGATTGCTTTGGGTAGTATGGACATTTTAATGATGTTAGTTTTTTCCTATCTATGAACACAGTATATGCTTCCACTTACTTATAGCTTCTTCAGTTTTTCTTTAGTATCTTATAATTTCTCAAGTACAAACTTTTACCTCCTTGGTTAAATTTATTCCTAGGTACCTTATTTTTTTGTTGTTGCTGTTGTAGTAGTAGTAGTAAATGGGATTGTTTCCTTAATTTCTCTTTTCTGATAATTCATTATAAGTGTATAAAAATGCCACTAGATTCTGACTATTAATTTTGTATTCTGCTACTTTGCCAAATTCATTTATTAAATCCAGTGGTTTTTTTGGTGGGGTCTTTAGGGTTTTCTGTGTACAATATCATGCCATCTGGGAATAATGACAGTTTTCCTTCTTCCTTTCCAATTGGGATGCCTTTTATTTCTTTTTCTTGTCTGATTACTGTGACTAGTACTTCCAGTACTATGTTTCAAAGGAGTGGTAAAAGCAGACGTCCTTGTGTTTTGTTCCTTATCTTAAAGGAAACACTTCGCTTTTGCCCATTGAATATAATGTTGACTATGGATTTGTCATATGTGGCCTTTATTATGTTGAGGAACATCCACCATTTTTTAGAGCACAATTATTTTCAACCAATGTACTGCGGCACACTGGTGTGCCACGAGAATTTTAAAACACAATATCTGACTATTTAGTCAAGGGTGCGCTATCTCTTTTCCCTTAGATTGTCAAATTTTAAAAAATGACAACAGCTAACACAACAAAAGCTATTTGGTGTGAATGAATCAAAATTATACCTATTTTTTTAAGATGGGCAAAAGTATATTTTTTGGTATGCCACCGAATTTTAGTAGTTTATGTGTGCCATGAGATGAAAAGTTTTGAAAATCACTGTGCTAGAGCCCTCTTAAGGCTTGAACTTCTTTACGCTGTTGTAAATGAAGTCATTTTCAAAGAGATTAGGAACTATCTGTTTAAAACTCTGTTTCTTTCCTAGGTGAAATCTCTGAACCAGAGCTTTGGAGCTTGGGGTGGGGCAAGGGTGATAAGAACAGAACCTCAATACTCTTAGTGGTGGTCACACTGAAGTAGAGCCTTTACTCCATGAGTGGAGGCTGGACAGAAGAAAGAAGCTCTCCCCTGTCCCATTACTTAGCACCTGGTAGCCAGGGACAGGATGAGAAATGTCGACATCCTGTGTCTCCCAGGAAGAACTCCTCCAATTGGAGTCTGGGCAGAGAGGTAGTTCTGCATTCTCGAGTGTAGTATTCTAGAGTAGAATTCTAGCTTATTGAGCTGGGAGGGGAAATTGAGAGACTGGTTCTTGTACAAATACTGCAGGCTCAGTTTTTTAACCAAGTTTTTATAGATGTTTCATTTCCTTATACCCTTAAGACCATTACTAGAAGCCTTAAATGTTTTGTTTTGTTTTGTTTTTTAATACATTTCACCCATTTCACTGGGGAGCTGGTAAAGAGCTCCTCACAGTGTCATCCAGAAGTCAGTTTTCATATATACTTTTAATAAGGCTATCACTTTGATGTTTTGTTAATAGGTTAAAATGTGAATGTTGGGCCATTTCTCAACACACAGAAGTAACTTAGTGTTTGGAAGAGAAGTAGTGCTCATTAATCAAAAATGAAAGCACTAATTAATCACTTTATGAAAAATTATTTTAAGTGCTTTCCCCATTTTGATGGCCTCTGTACATGCAAGTAAGGCATTAAGCAAAAAGCCACAAGTAAATATTATATTTAAAAAGTAAATATTCCTAAAAAACGTGTTGAAGGATTGGGTTAGTGGCCTTTTAGAGTAAATCTGTAGTCACATGAGGAAAAGCATAATGCCTTCCAATGGATTAGATGGAAACATAGGAGATACACTTACTAGCTTGTGAGTGACAAAGAATATTTCTAACAATAGAAATATTTCTCTCCTGCAGCAGCAACTTTCTATTTATGAATAATGTCAAAACTGAATATTATAGAGGAGTGTTCTGCAGTGTATGAGCTCTTGGCTTAAATACTTCATGAAGATAGGTCCCTTAACTTTATTTATTTATGTTCCTTTATAGATTGAACTTTTTCATAAAGATATAGAAGTTTTCCAAGAAGAGTATAAAACAGCGTCATTAGTAGATTCATCACAAGTCAGTCTCTATGAGTACTTCCATATATCTCCTATCAAGGTAGGGAAAATAAGTTATTTTTATTATCCATGATAATCTAGGTAATAGCAAATTTACTGGCTCTGTTAGGTGGACATAGTATTTAAATTATGTTCTTAAATAGTTTATGAATTCTGTAACTTCACAATTACAAATATAAGTAAATAACAAAGCACTAATCCTTTTAAATTTTTATTCTTACATTGTAATAATTTTTACCATATGGAAATAATAGTGGAGCCACCTGCAGTGTGTGTTCATATGTTTATATCTTGATTGATATTATACTACCTTAGTGTTAAGGTGTTTAATGACAATTTTCAAAATTTTGTGTATGATGTGTGTGTGAGTTTTTGTTTTAGTGGAGTTATTAGTGGCACGTTATATTCATTTCAGGTGTGCAGTGTGAGGATTTGATATTGTCTACACTGAAATGGTCACCCCAGTATGTTACCACCTGTCAGTATACATATTATAAAAACTGTTTTCTTGTGATGAGAACTTTTAAGATTTATGCTCTTAGCAGCTTTCAAATCTGCAATACATTATTATTAACTATAGGGTATTAGTTTTAATTTATAAAGTAATCTTGATTTAAGATTTGATGATTGAATAGAACTAAATGTAAGTTCTTAACACAGAGTTTCTTTGAGTTATGGAATACTTGAAGAAAAGTATTGTAATATACGGTGTATGTAGTATGTATATGCATACCATATAGAAGTGCTTTTTAACTGGCTTCATCCTGCTAACTTAGTTCTGATAGTTGACACTCATTTAATGGAGATATTTGAGTTATTTTCAACAACTTTAACTCCTGGATTATGGTCATTAAAAATATATAAGAATTAGTATTTTCCTAGGTTTATCAAAAGAATTGCATTGAACTAAATATATCATCTTACATCACTAAATTTAAAAAGAGCTGTATTAGATTTAAAACTTTTTAACTGTCCACTTATTAATTGTGGCATAGTACTGATAACTTTGAAATTTTATTAATGGCCTAGTTACTTTAAAATGAATATTAAAAGTTAATATTGTCATTATGAAGATATTGATATTTATCTCTTTGTCTCATTAGTTGCATTTAAGTGTTTCACTGAGTTCGGGTAAAGAAGCAGCTGAAGAATCAGAAAAACGCATAGGATTTATTGCAATTCGTTCTTTAAATCTTTTGCTGAAGAGTATTGGTGCCACTCTCACAGATGTGCAAGATGTAGTTTTTAAGTATGTTTAATGTTCAAATCTGTGAATTTAAGTCCTTTTTATATTTACCTTAAAAATTGTAAGTGAAGAAGGTATAAAGTACATTGCAGATCTTAGGTACAATATGGTGTTTCCTTTTAAATGGAATATAATTTAGACAGTATACACCTGCTATCCCTTAACTATTAAATAACAAGTGAATTGTTAAATAATTTCCTTAAGAAATAGGGATGGGGTCATGCATGTTTGTGCATCACTTAAGGCCTTTCTAGCCTAGGGAATGCCTAAGAAGCTGTGTGTGCTCAGAGGGGTGGTGCTTAAAAGATGTGGCTTCAAGGCTTGTAGAATCAAGACTCTTGAAACATATGTGACTAGTGAAAAAATGAATGTCATGACAGGAGAAATGAATGGATCAGTTTAAACGTTATAGTCAGGAATGGATATTTTAGTGTGAGTCATAGTGGGAGCTATTAGAATATCTGACCAAAGAGACTCAGCATTGAAGTGGAGACTTTAGATGAGGATGCCCTTTCCAGGTAGCACCTAGAACTGTCCCTGAGCAGAGTGGTTAGAAGCAGTGAGTCTAATAAGATGTAACTCTTAACTCCGGATAAAGTTAGGTAACAGTCAAATTAAAGAACACAGGTTTGAAGATATCACATGGGGATAAAGTAAGATTTCTTATCTTTGCTGCTATCTTATCTGCTATCCTAGAGCTTCCCAATTAGTTGATTGGGTAAATGCTGGGAATAGAATATAAGTAAACTAATCTTGATTCCTCAGCTACTGGCTGAGCAGGCAGGCCCTACCCTGCAGCATCTGAACCCTGGCCATTCTTGAGCAATCTCTCCCATTTATCTCAGTGTGTCAACCATTTTCTCTGTGGGCCATGATAAGGTAGAGTTCACAAATATAAGTCTGGTCCATGGGTGAGATCCATGGGGTCTCTGAATCCTCTAAATTACTTGGAAAATATGTATATGTAGGTGGATTTTCTGAGGATAAGAGCCATAGCTTTTATTAGACTTTTAGAGCTTTCTTTGACCAGAATGTGCAGAGATGTATGTAAAGAGGTAGATTTTCTTATCAGCATGAGAAAATGTACTAAAAGGAAAGATTTGCAGAAAAGGTCTAATGAAAATAAAACCTTAATATTAAAAAACTCTCTCTCCCTCTCTCCATCTTTCCCTCCCTCCCTCCCTCTCTCCACACACACAGACACACATATTTATACAGTTATATTTTTTTTCAGACTTGCATTCTTTGAACTCAACTATCGATTTCATACAACATCTGAACTACAATCCGAAGTAGTAAGACACTATTCAAAACAGGTTTGTCTCAGATTATTTTACAAAGGGGCAGGGTGATACAAAATAGTGAAACTGAATGTGTCTCTTAATAAATAATGTAGATTTGGCAAGGAAGTTAATAATCAGTTTGAAAACTTTAAAACATGTTTTTTGTTTTCAGAATTGTAGAAAGAAATTGTGACTAATGACCATGTCAGTTTTCTGTTCTTCTAATTTTTAGCCACACACCAAAATCTTTTCTGGATCAGTGTGAACTAGACATAAACCTTTAAATAAAATATTAAATAATTCACCACACTTACTTTAAAACATAGGCTCAAGGGAAACTATTTATTAGTAACTACATGATGAACACAGGGTATTTTTAAGGTAATGGAGTTGTTGAGTCTGCTATATATTTTATTTTAGTGGATTTTTTCCACCTTTGGAAAGACTCCGGTATTTTCACATAACATAGAACATCTGAGACAACTGTTGTACAGAGGACAGATCACTGAGCATGGCTCAGAAGGTCTGGGTTTGGATCCCAGTTTTGCCGTTTAACCCTGTGTGGCCCTTGGCATGATTTGACCTCTGTGTTTCTCCATATGTAAAATGATGGTAGTATTAAAAACTTTCACTCATAGTGGTAAAAGTGAAAGCATGTTGAATATTCTAAATCACTGTGTAAATATCTCATATTATTTCTAATATTCTGACACCAAATTTCTTTTTAAAAACAATGACTAGTGATGAATAAGGTGAGATACCTGGTGTAGGTACTGAAATTGATGATGAAGGTTAGCCTGAAAAATTGGGTGTATATACTGACTATACGAAAAGATACTAAGTCTGGTTATCCAAATTGATTAATATTCATATTTCATTTTTAGGCCATTAAGCAGATGTATGTACTCATTCTTGGACTTGAAGTTTTGGGAAATCCCTTTGGCTTAATCAGAGAATTTTCTGAAGGTGTAGAAGCATTTTTCTATGAACCTTACCAGGTAAAATAGTTATTCTTGCATTGTGCACCATATCATACTAATATTTTGAATAAATATTGCATTCCAGTTGTTAAGTGGTAGATGTAAGTGGATTTTGGGAAATACTACAAAGGGACATTACTTTGCAGCAAACAATGATAAAAGCTTTTAAGAAATTTGGGGAGAAATTTTTATCATTTCCCTCAAAATTTAAACTTAAGACTTTATAAAAATGTACTGAATTTTAAGTGTCCTGTTAGAGTATTAAAGGTAGACAGAATGCACCCTGTAGTAGAAGAGTATCACAGACAGGCAGTCTTGCTCTGCACCGTGGTGCGGGATAGCAAACATAGCCCTGCAGGTTGGCGCTGTGCAAAGCAATCTGAATCAAAGGCAAAGATTATGCCTTTTCTATGTCCCTTAAAATTTTCTGGCAGTAAAAGGCAGAAAACTGTACTTGAACAACAATTAAAATTAAAAAATAAATAAATATAAAAAATTTTTTTCTGTCAGAACATTCAAAACTCTCCTACTTTTACTTACAGGAATAAATGATAATGAAAAATATAGTAAAACTAATATTTATTTTGTATGCTTTAATTTAAAATATTAGCTATATTAACAATTAAAGTGTGTTTATTTATTTTATAAAAAAATTATCAAGAGCATGCCCTGGCTGGTGTGGCTTAGTGGATTGAGCACCAGCCTGTGAACCAAAGGGTCACCGGTTCGATTCTCAGTCAGGGCACAAGCCTGGGTTGCAGGCCACTTCCCCAGTAGCGGGTGTGTGAGAAGCAATCACACATTGATGTTTCTCTCCCCTCTTTCTCCTTCCCTTTCGCTCTCTCTAAAAATAGAATCTTTTTAAAAAATTATCAAGAATAGTGTATGTCCACCTTCTTACTGTATACCTTGCAATGCAGAACAACCATTTTTTTGTGCACATCTGTGAATAGTCATACTGCTGTCTGAGTTCAGGTTAGCTTCCAGCAGTTAATCTTTTTACTTGCATCGTCATGAAATATCTGAGACTTCTGTTAATGTGAAATTTTCTGCTGGTGTCACTTTCTTGGGGATCTCTTTATTTTTGTCGCTACTATTTTCCTCGTATCAATTAGTTCACCTTTAAAAGTAAATATAACCTCATTTGTTGTTATTAATTTTTGACCCTTTAGGGGGCCATCCAGGGTCCTGAAGAGTTTGTGGAGGGAATGGCACTAGGACTGAAGGCATTAGTTGGTGGAGCTGTGGGTAAGAAACAGAATGCCTGCCAAATATGATTATGCTAGAAAATAATGACATATTTGCTTTTACTAAAGATATGTATGATAATTTCTGCTAGGTGGATTAGCCGGTGCTGCATCCAGAATCACCAGTGCCATGGCGAAAGGGGTAGCAGCTATTACCATGGATGAAGACTACCAACAGAAGAGAAGAGAGGCCATGAATAAGCAACCAGCTGGTCTTAGAGAAGGCATCACTCGTGGAGGAAAAGGCTTAGTTTCTGTGAGACATGTTCTAGTGTGTGAACATTACAGGAAATGGCTTTTAGAGCCACATTCTGTAAATGAGGAGACAGACAAGTAACTTTCACTCATTCAAGTATTATGTGGATATTGGAGGAGCAATGGGTTGTGGCCTATATAAAATATCTCAGTAGCTTCCAAAAGCATCCTGTTTAAATAAAATGCTTAGGAAATACTTTAATTCTTACGGCATCTAGACAGCCCCTCAGACTTGGTTCGTCAAGGCATCATGTGAATGTATTACAATGTTCAATTGTGCTTTTCTTCTAGGGTTTTGTAAGTGGCATAACAGGAATTGTTACAAAACCAATCAAAGGCAAGTATAGTAACTCCTTTGGGTGATATATATTACCAAGTCTTTCACAAATTGATTCAATTCTTATTCTTGATCTAATTGTCTAAAACTTTGTCTTTTTTCTTCCTAGGAGCTCAAAAAGGCGGAGCAGCTGGTTTCCTTAAAGGTGTTGGGAAAGGGTTAGTTGGTGCTGTGGCAAGGCCAACTGGAGGCATCATAGACATGGCTAGCAGTACATTTCAGGGAATAAAAAGGTAAATTTTCTTTGATGTAGAGTATGAGTAAAATGCTTAAACCATGAGAAATGAAATAAACCTGCCATTTGGTTCAAGGCACCTGGTTATGAAACCTATAATATGGCAAGTTGCATATGATCTTGCTGATTCCTTTTGATATTTTTTTAAGTTATTGCCATACATTCATCATTTATTCCCAACAGCCTGAAAGGTTTGGCAAGCAAGCTTTGTCGTTATCTTGATCAGAATACATTACAATGTAATGCTACACGTCTGTTATAAAATTAGCAAGTATAATATTGTTTCCTTTTTGGAGAGAACAAAGAATGGCATTTTCTATTCTGAGTTCAGACCCATTTGTGTTCACCCTTCCTTTGTAATATTTTGTTCAAGATTATTACATCCACTTCCTCTATTTCTCTTCATTTGTGCAAATTTTAAAATATGTCCTCTGTTCCTCCAAATTAAATTTAGCTTAAGGCTGAAAATAGTATTTGGATTGTCATTACCTCTATTCTAGAAGTTTGCAACATAGACTGCAGTTGATTAAATTCATCCTACTGAGAACTAATTTAGAAAATTAGGTGGGTGGTTATCTTCCTAATCTGTTTCTGTTTGTATTTTCTTTTGCTTCCTGCTCTAAAGAGATAAGTATTGTCATTGTATGAGTTACTCCTCTTAAGTCACTATTTCATCCTGCTTTACCATGATTGTGGGTGTTTCTAGTTTTCTAATTTAGAAGATTAGAAAAAAAGGGTTCACAGTCTATTCTACCTGTAACTTTAGTTTCACAAATATAATGTGTTGAGCCATAGTCCTCGGAGAAGATCGGAAGTCGGTGAAACATGAGAAATTCAAAATATGTAGAGATCTATGCAGATGTCTACCCAGACTGCTAGAATAACCTTACATTTATGGAAAACCATACAATCTATCCCCAGCTACATTCCCTTTCAGCAAAATAAAACATTTTCAGAAAAATAAGCCTAAAAACTAACACAGAATGTACTTGTGAAGAAGGAGATTGAAAGACGAAAGGAGAGTGGGTTACAGGAATCAAATGTATGAATATATACTAGTGAGCAGATCAAATTGAACTGGATAAAAACAACATTATAACCAAAATGTTGGAAATAATAAGATACAATTTGAAAAAGGGAATGATTGCTATTAAGCATTTTAATATCATTTCTGAATATAGTTACTATATAATGTTAGATGAAATAGACATTAAGATTCAAAAAAGCATTATTTTAGGTACATAAGATAATTAGCTAGTGATAAAAAGAATAGTTAACCAAGAAGATATTTACAATTTTGAACTTGTACTCAACTCAAAATGGACTCAATCTTTATAAAGCAAAAACTGACAAAATTATAAGAACTTTCCAAATCTTTTATAATGGTGGAAGAATTTGACATTTCCCTCAATAATTGATATATCAGGAAAACAAAATTAAAGTAAAATTATTTGAATAGCTGACAAGCTTGATCTAAAACATACATATAAATACAATATTTATTGACTTAACACATTTTAAAGAGCATCTTGTGTGTCTAGGTACTGTTTTAATCACCCAGGGAACCAGAAATGAATACAATTGGCCGAGTCCCTGTCCTCATACAGCTTGTATTCTAGTGGGAAAGTATAGACAAAAATAAATGAACAAAAAAATATATGATACACTAAATGGTGAAAAATTCTATTAAGAAAAATAAAATAGAGTAAGAGACATAAAGAGATCCAAAGTGATGGAGGGAAAGGTGACTATTTTATATATAAGGTGTTCAGGGGAGTTTTATTGGTAAGATTAAATTTGAGGAGAAACATGGAGGGAAGTAAGGTAGTGAACCATGTGGGAAGAACATTGAAGGCAGTAGGTAAAAAATCCTGATGCAGGAGTATGCTTGACCTGTTTAAGGAACAGTTAGACCAGTATACCTAGAATAGAACGAGCAAAGGAGAAGGTTGGAAAGGTACTACAGAAAATGAGCAGGGAATTAGATCATATAGAGCTTGGTAAGCCACTGAAGGGACTTTGGCTTTTTGTTTTTTAAATAAGACAAAAAACTCTGAAAGATTTTAGACAAGAGAAAAACTGTTACCGGACAGTGACCAGCCCAGAGTGGGTCTGCCTCAGACTAGCCTATAGTGTGTGGGTTCTTGACTTCATGTAGGAAAGATTTCACGATGCCAGGTGAGTTGGAGAGTGTTTATTAAATGCGGGGACAGTGAAACAAGGAAGGGGATGGGGTAGAAGAAGCAACAGGAAGGAGCCTAGGCAGTGCTCTGCTTCAGCTCCCTAGAAACGTGGTAGGAAAGAAGTGAGCCAAGACGGGTCTGCTGTTAGTCCACTGGAAGGTCAGAGAAAAGGGGACTTTAGAGACAGGATCAGTGGGCAAGCCTGGGATGAGCCGCTGCTGCCCACTGCCCTGGTTGCAAGTCTCATGGGGACGCTTAGCGTTTAGGAGAAAGTAAAAAGTTCATGCCTGAGAAGGCATGGGCATGCTCTAGAGCCAGCCGCTACACTGGGTCTTTGTCTTAAGGATTTTTAATTTTCTTCTGTGGGTGAGAATCTTGGGGGAGGGTTTCAGTAGAATATTCATCAGCTTTCCAGGTGCATTTTTAATATGCTGATGCATTAAAATGAGTGTATAGGGAGTTTGGGATTATTCTTTGGTCTGCTTTACTGTTTCACTTTTATCTTAGGTCTGGCCCCACGCAGGTTTTTGTTATTTATTCCCTTGACTTCACCTGTTCTTGGGTTTAGCTGGCACAAGTGGCATTAGTTGAGTCTCTGTGCTTTATTTTCTTGACCAGGGTGATTTAAGCTATGTATTCTCTGATTAGGGTGGAGAGGTATAAACCATTTACTCTCATGTGTCCTTGGTTAGGAAGAATAGGTCTTATAGTTCATTAGCTGGCTATAACTTGTTCACATTGTTTGGCCTTGTTTAATTTTCTTGTCTTAGTTTCCCTATTCCACTTGCCCATGACTTTTCCTAGCTTCTTACTATCCTGTCACAGAATGACGTGAACTGGCTGCTATACTAAAAATAAACCACAGGCAGACCTAGCTAGAAACAGGAGGAAAATGAAGAGGCTTTTGCAATAATCCAGATGAGAAATGATAATGATTGGACTATTACAAGGTAGAAGTTGTAACAAGGGGTCATGTTCTGCTTGTGTTTTGAAGGTAATAGGATTGATTTATAAATTGGATGTGGTATATGAAAGACAGAATCATCAGGGATAATTCTGAAGTTTTTATCTGAACCATTGGAAGGATGAGGCTTTTACTCCCTTTAGGGAATTGGATTTGTTTAGAGTGTATTAAATTTAACTAACAGACATCTAAACGGTGACATCAAATAGTTAATGAGATAGGAGTTTGAAGTTCAAGAGAATGGTCCTAGCTAGAGTTAAAAATTTGAGTTTCATGAGCCTGTAATAAGGTGGTTAAAGCCATAAGATTGGACAAGATCATCTAGGGAATGAGAATAGAAAAGAAACAAAACAAAACAAAGGTCCAAGGACTTGGTCCTGGGTCACAGCAACACTTAGTAGTTGAGGAAATAGAGGGCCCAGCCAAGGAGACGGAAAAGGAATGGCAGTTAAAGTAAGGGGGATAATTAAGAAAGTGGTGTTCAAAAAGCCAACGGACCATCCCAGCTTATACTATTAAGAGAAATTTCAAAATCTCAACACCCCCCTCCATATCATTCATCTTATGTGAGAATATTGATTTGAAAATCAGACATGGAACTCAAAACAAGAATTACCCCCCTCTCCTTAGAACACTCTTCACTCTGCTGTCAGCACGGTCACTTTATACAGAAAGTTGTCTTCCCAGTGAGGCCTTCCCTGGCCACCCTACAATTTCAGTGTATCCTCTACCCCCACCTCAGGTACTTCATTTCTTTCCTCCCTCTTTTATTTTTTTCTCTTTAGCTCTTATCACTGTTTAATACAGTATGTATTTTCCCTTGTTTATTTGTCTCTTTTGCTAGTGTGTAAGTCCTATGAATGCAGTGGTTCTTGGGCTTCCACAGCACTTAGACTATTGCTTGTCATGTGGTAGTCTTTTTTAAAATTAAGATAGTAGTAGAGTCACATGCAGTTGTAGAAAATAATGCAGAGAGATTCTTCATACACTATTATGTTTCCAGTGGCTGCTGTAACAAATTATTGCCAACTTGATGGCTTAAACATCAGAAATTGATTCTCTCACTGCTTTGGAGTCCAGAAGTCAGAGATCAAGGTGTCAGCAGGACGGCTCTCCCTCTGGAGGGAAGAGTTTGCACCTTGCCTCTTGCACCTTCTGCTGATAGCTGCAGGCCTTTCTTGGCTTCTGGTCGCATCACTTCAGTCTCTGCCTTCATCTTCATATCACCTTCTCCTCTGTGTGTCTTATCTCCTTATGCCTCTCTTATGAGGACACTTGTGGTGACTTTCAGAGCCCTCCCAGATAACCCAAAGCTATCACTTCATCTAAAAATCGTTCAGTTAATCACATCTGCATGGACTTGACATTCAGAGATAATATAAAGTAACATTCAGAGCTCCCAGGGCTTCAAGCCTGTATCTTTGGGAACCACCATTCAGATCACTGTACTTTGCCCAGTTTCCCCAATGGTAACATTTTGTAAAACCATAACACAGTATCACAAGCAGGATATTGACATTGACATAACCCACTGATCTTATTCAGATCCCCCTGTTTGTCTTATACATATTTGCTTACATGTGCACTAATTCCATACAATTTTATCAGGTGTATTTTTGTGTACCCACCACCACACTCAAGATACTAAACAATTCCAGCATCACAAAAACCCTGTGTTGCCCTTTTATAATTTATAACTACATCTACCTCCCTCTCATATAACCCCATACCGTATAATGTTGCTTTAAACACCCTCATATATAGTCTATCTAAAATTGAGATATAATTTACATATTGTACAACACACCATATTAAATGTACATTTCAGGTAGTTTCAGTATATATACAAGGTTGTGTAACCATCACCACTGTATAATTCCAGAACGTTTTCATTACCAGAGAAAGAAGCCTTGTGCTTGTCAGCAGTCACTCACTGTTTCCCCCCCTGCTCAGCCAGTAATAACTACTATTCTTCCTGTCTCTATGGATTTGCCTATTCCAGACATTTCATGTAAAAGGAGTCATACAATATGTGGCCTCTTGTGGCTGGATTCTTTCACCTTGCATTAGGATGTTCTCAATGTCATCTATATTGTAGCATTAATGAGAACATTTTCATGGCCAGATAATACTCCATTGTGTGGATATACCACCATTGGTCCCCTGTTCAGTGGCTGATGGGTATTTAGGTTATTTAGTTTTTGATTCTTATGAATAGTGCTGTTAAGAACATTCATGTTTAAGTTTTTATGTGGACATGTTTTCAGTTCTCTTGGGTTTATCGTATTTAGAAGTAGAATTGCTGGGTTGGTCTGGTAAGTCTGTCTTTAACTTTTTGAAGAACTACCAAAATGTTTTCCATAGCAGCTGCACTATTTTACATCCCTACCAGCAAGAAATGTTCTTGATTTCTTCACATTCTAACACTAGATATTTTCCTTTTTTCTTTTTAAAATGTAGGTAACCTATTGTGTGTAAAGTAATATCTCATTGTGGTTTGATTTGCATGTCCAAGTGACTAATGATGTTGAGCATTTTTTTGTGTGCTTACTGACTGTATATGTGTATGTACATGCATATGTATATGTGTGTGTATATGTATAGTATATGTGTCTTCTCTGCAGAAATGTCTGCTCAGATTCTTTTATATTTTAATTGGGTAGTTGTCTCTTTATTGTTGAATTGTAAGAGTTCTTTATATTCTGGAAACTAGGTTGCATTTCCTCTTATTGGTGTTTTGTCTTAGCTTTCTTGATAGTGTTTTGTGATTAAGTCTAATTTATCTGTATCTTTGGTTGCTTGAGCTTTTGGTGTCACATTTGAGAAAGCATTATCTACTCCAAGGCCATGAAGATTTATACCTATATTTTCTTCTAGCTGACTTACAGTTTTATCTTCTAAATTCACGTCTTTAGTCCATTTTGATTAATTTTTGTATATGAAGAGAGGTTAGGTCCAAATTTATTCTTTTGCATGTTCATATCTAGTCCCAGCACCATTTGTGGAAAAGACTATTTTCCCCCACTGAAGGATCTCAGTACCATTTTCCCCATCAACTGACCATAAATTTGAGTTTATTTCTGGACTCTCAGTTCTATTCCATTGTTCTGTATGTCAACCCTTATGCCCATAACACAGTTTTGATTACTGTAGCTTTGCAGTAAGTTTTGAAATCAGGAATTGTGAGTCCTCTTTGTTCTTCATTTTCAAGATTGTTTAGGTATTCTCTGAGACACTTAAATTTCCTTATGAATTATTTAGGATCAGTTTGTCAATTTCTGCAAAAAAGACAGCAGGGACTTTGATAGGGATTGTATTGAATCTGTGGATCAACTTGAAGATTATTGCCATGTTAACAATATTAAATCTCTCAGTCTATGAAAATAGATGTCTTTCCATTTATTTAGGTCTTTAATTTATTTAAATGATATTTTATAGTTTTCAGCATATATATTCTTTTCTTAATTTTATTTCAAGTATTTTATTTGGGTGCTGTTATAAATGTTTTAATTTCATTTTTGGATTGTGCATTGCTAATATATAAAAATACAACTAGTTTTCATTTAGTGACCTTGTATTATGCAACCTTACAAACTTATATATTATTTAATAGTTGTTTTGTGGATTCACTAGGGTTTATACAGGTAGTTTTACTTCTGTCTTTCTGATCTGCATGTCTTTTGTTTCTTTTTCTTGCCTAATTGCCTTTGCTAAAACCTTGAGTGCATTGTTGAATAGAAGTGCAAGTGTTGGGTGGAGGTGGACAGAGTGGGGAAGTGGAGGACATCTCTAACAGTGTCAATGATAACAAAAAAAAAGAAGAAGAATATGTTGCTTGCTGTTATTGGATTGAGTGTTCTAGAGATGTCCTTTAGGGCTAGTAAGCTGTAATGTTCACATCTTCTTCCTTGCTGATCCTCTGTCTGTTTGGTATCCATTATTGAGAGTTGGATATTATAATAAGTATTATTATTGAACTGTCTTTTTCTCTCTTTTTTTTGTAGAGACTTTTATTGGTCTGTTTGTGGTTATTGCTATAAGTTAATATGATACCATTTGTTTTTTTTTATTTTTTGTATTTTTTTTACAGTTGTTGAAGTACAGTTGTCTCCATTTTCCCTCCTCCACTCCCCCAATCCTAGCCATCCCCACCTCCCACCTTTGGTCCTAGCCCTTTTTCTTTTTTCAGTTCTGTCAGTTTTTGCTTTGTGTATCTACAGGCTCTATTGTTAAGTACTTGCATGTTTACAGTTTTTCTACCTTTGTGATGTATTAACCCTTTTCTCATGATAAAATTGTCCTTTGTGTTTAATAATTTTTTTCTTTAATTTTTTTATCTTACTATAACTATTCCAGCTCTTCTTTAGTTATTGATTACATGACATATCTTTTTTCTATTGTTTTACATTCAACTTAATTGTGTCTCTGACTTCAAAGTGAGCCACTTACAAATAGCATCTACAGAGTCCGGCACAAATAAGGCCCCCTTTTTATTACAAAATCATAAACATGTAATTCCATAATATAACAATATCACACTCAAGTACATCATATGACATTTTAGGTGAAATGTTCAAATTAAAACTATAAGTTATTACAGCCATATTATTACCCTACCAACCATACTCAAGCAGGCATTACTTCTGCCAGACCCTGTATATGATTGGATTCTATTTTTTATCAATTTTGCCAATCTCTGCTTAATACTATCCATGTATATATGTCTATATATGTGGGCACATTATGTGGTAAGGTATTTTATGTAATAAATTAATATTTATTGAATGTATGAATATATATTTGTTGAATTAAAGAACAAATGGACCATTCTCATGTAGGTTCATAAATTAAAAATGTTAAATAAAATATTAAAGTACCAAATTCAATGATGCATATATGTGTTTCAGACAATACATATCAAGCCCAAATAGAGCTGTGAGGGATCTGAGGATAATTGAACATTAGAAAACCATATGAGATTTATAACATTTAGACTGAAGAAAATAAACCATGTGGTCACAGCAATGATCAGGAAAAAAATCTTATTTAAGTCTATTGACCATTCAAGATTTTCAGA
>CM052540.1:37436181-37551671 GCA_028533065.1 Trachops cirrhosus | reverse complement strand
AATAAATACAATCTTTAAAAAAAAAATTCTTCTAATTAAAAAAAAAAAAGATTTTCAGAAACAAAACTAGTGGGGAGTGGAAATGGGAGGGAGGTGGGGAGGGCTAGAGGGGTGGGCTGGGATGGGAGTAAAAGACAGAAAACTGTACTTGAACAACAATTAAAATGTAAAAAAATTAGAAAAAAAAGATTTTCAGAAACAGTAACAATAACCAAGAAATGACTATAAGCAAACTTAAAAGTAGAAATGAATTCCCTTGACGTGACAAAAGGTGTGTTTAAAAAACAAAACAGCCCTGGCTGGTGTGGCTCAGTGGATTGAGCACCAGCCTGCAAATGAAAGGGTCGCCAGTTCAATACCCAGTCAGGGCACATACCTGGGTTGCAGGCCAAGCCTCCCATGGGGGATGCACGAGAGGCAACCGCACATTGGTCTTTCTTTTTTCCTTCTCTCCCCCTCTCTTTAAAAATAAATAAATAAATAAAATCCATAAGAAAATGTTGCTAATGTCTGCACTTCATGGAGAACCCTTAGAGACTTTCTCTTTTATATTAGGAATGAGAAGGAATACCTGAAAACCTCTCTTATATTTAGAATTGTACTGGAAGAACTAGATAGCATCAGAGGAAAAGAAAAAGAATTTAACATTTTTAAATCAAAAAAGAAAAAACAATCATCATCATTTCCTGATTTTCTGATCTACAAAGTCTAAGGGGCGCTATAAACAAACTTCTTTACAGTTCTACATTTTTCTAAAGAATTTACATTATTTGTGGCATAAAGACAAATTTTGAAAGAGAAGTGGTATAATAGTCTTATTTTATCCAAAAGAAAACTCTTTTTAGTAACTGCATTTTAAAGACTACTTAATCAACTTTTGAATATTTTTAAAAATCAAGTTATGTTTTTTTCCCTCTAGGGCTACAGAGACTTCTGATGAAGTGCAGAGTCTGCGACCCCCTAGGTTCTTTAATGAAGATGGAGTTATTCGACCTTACAGGTTGAGGGATGGTACTGGAAATCAAATGTTACAGGTGGGTAAGTTAGGTTAAAATTAATTTAGTCAAGTTAGCTTTATTAAAAGTTACTATATAATGCTTTAATATATTTTAGATTTTTTAAACTTTTTTATGATTTGCTTAATTCCATTTATGAGTTGCTTATATTTAATTAGGTTTTAATGTACATTTATTTACTATGAGATTTTTTTTCTTTTTTACAGGCATCAAAAAATTTGATATGAAAAGAGTTAATGCATGACTTTGCAAGTGAAAGCCAGCAGTATATTTTAGTCTTAAAATTTACAAACTACCTACAGCTGTTTCAGTGTTTTAAATACAAAGAAAAACTTTTGTTTTGGTAACTTTATATAGGATTTTTAGTGAATCTGATCTTTCCATAGGTTATTCTTAGTTCTGTGCTGGATTTGGTAGATTTGTTGAAAGCCATTGTGCCTATATTCCCTCATAGTTGGTGGTACTTGTAGCCAATTAGACCATTTTGTTTTAGGGTGCTTCATTCTCTTTATCAAGCCAGTAGGAGCTTTTATGCCTAATAAAATTTTCATGTCTAGTTAGACATGGATAAGGAGAAAAATCAGGACCATTGCGATTCTCATTCTTGGGTTCGTGTGTTTTTCTTTTGAAGGTACTCAAGTGGCCAATACCCTCTTTCTGCTTTATGCTTATATAGTCTACTTAAAACTTGTGGAATTTGATAAGTAGTTCACAAGAAAGCCAACATCTTTTAGTGTGGAAAATTAGCTTTTGGAACAGGAGACAGTTTGGTAGTAGAACATTGTATCTGTTCAGATTACTTTCTTACTAGTGAATTGGACTTTTTAAAAATCTGGATTATGGTATAGGTAATATACATCATAATAGGTTATACCATTTTAAAGTAGTTTGTGTGGTTTAGATGTAGAATACTAAATTAAATTATTTTTGAAAACAAGGAATTGTTATGTTGTATAGACTTGAAAATATTCAGGGTGGTAATATACTATGGGAATATGACCCTTTATAGCCTTGAAGTTTTAAATATTGTCATATTCAAAGTGATAAAGATCAATAAAACTCTAATATTTTCCTCACTGCATGCAGAGTGTATAATTTTGCATAAAATGTACTTTCATCTAATGTAGTAAAACATAACCATTGAATTGATGTGTGATGTTTAGTAAAGTGATTTTACGTTGTGTTTAAAATATTTTTAAAGTCATCAACATGATCCCATGTTGAGATGGAACTGGCAGTCAGGTGGGAGGCTGTGCTCCCTCGGGCATCTGTGCAGTCCTGGCAGTGGCAGTGCGCCGCTCTGTGGAAGCGGACTGTTGCAGAACTAACCTGTGCTTCCTACACTTGGAACATGCCTGTCTGCTCAGTGCTTGCCTTCCCTTTTCAGAACACGCCAGGCTACTGACATTTTACTAGACTGAATAGTTATCACATCTTTTAAATGACTGAAAATACTTAAGAAACTGTTTTAATAAACTTAATGGGAAGTAAGGATGAATTAAGAATTGAGAAATACATCGTCATTATTAGAAAACAGATTATGTATTAGAATACATAAAAAAGCCATGAGATAATAGATGTTTCTCACGGTTGATAACTTGATTTCACTGATGAGTAACTTTATTCTACATCTTCATTAATTGTTTTTTAAACTTTAAACTTCGAGATTTAAAAGTCACATTTGATTGTATTTTTAAAAATATGTATATTATTTTTAGTAGGCCAGTCTCAGCATTTATTAGTAAAAGAGCTATTTACGTGACTGAAAACTCATAATGCTTCTTGGCCATTACTTGTTTTTCAACAAGAAAATTAAATACAGTATTAGCTGGAATACCTACAGGAATTTACCAGATGCCTTAGGATGTTCATGGTTAACATTATTCTCTGATAGGTATAAGAACTGGATTGTTGCTTTGGTGGTAACAGTGCTTCTTTGAACCAAAATTCTATTGTACTGTTAGCAAAAGCTTTAAAATATATGAATACTGTGGTAAAGAGAGGACATGAGGATTTAAAATCTCATCAGTTTAGATTTAACCATGATACCCTCAGAAAATGTTTAATACTTAAAAATATTTCTCCTTTTATTTTCCAATTTTCTAAAAATAGTGCTCTGTGTTTCTAAAGTATATATGCCCCTATATAATAATTAAATATAAAATATACTTTCATTGTGTAGCTTTCTATCTAGGAAGTAGCACATTATTATAGTGCTTCCTAGTGGTAAATTGAAGTTTCCTACTAGAGAAATAGAGTAATTCGAATACATCCCCAGAATACTTCCTTGGTATCACCAGACTATTTTATACATTAAATGTAGCAGCCAGTAGAGTTTAGTCTTAGTCTGTTAAGTTATGGAATATTATATCCATAACTACTGTCCTACTCAGAGCTGAAACGTCTGCTTCAAAATTATTCTGATTCCTTGAACATTTTTTAAGTTTACATGTTTTCCAAGGAATTTGTTATTCTTAACTAACATTGTGCTTCTTTTTCCCTTTGACATGCTTACAGAAAATTCAGGTCTACAGGGAATGGATTATGACTCACAGTAGCAGTAGAGATGATGATGATGATGATGATTAGTCAGAACTCAAATGTTAAAATTCATATGTTTGTCATTTTATTTAAAATATTTCATTAATATGTTTGTATGACTGCTACCATAACACTCATATGCCCATTTTTAGTAAATCAAAATACTTTTCAAAATGTTTTTCTACACTATTTCAAAAAGCAAAATAATTGCATTATTTAAGCACAGAAAAAGGTATTTTATATCCAAAGTATGGCATACTATATATTATAGAATTTGTTTGTATATATTTTGTAGTTTTGTAATATAGTTTGTCTTTAAGATTTAAAGTTAAACTTAAGTTTTTTGTTGATGTTCACTGGCTTTACCTTAAATTATGTTTATTTATTAGCAAAACTTCATTTTTAATGTTCTTTGTACATGTTTTGGGCTGTCATGTAATGCCATTGTGTAAAAAAAAGAAAAAATAATAATAGCTAGCCAATATTTTATCCTTCTTTAGCATGTTAGAAGTATTTTTGTCAAATTTCTTTTAATAATAATAAACATATAATTTGAAGCAATACAAATTTGTTGTTCTATTCCAAAATCATACAGTTTGGACTATTATAAGGAACATTTATGATTTGTCATGGAAGTGATAATTTATAGTCTGTGAATGAAAAAAGTGTTCTTTCATTTACTTTTTATTTTATTTTTTGTACATAATATATATCATATCATATGTATAGTAAGACAATGAACAAAGTTGGTTTTACAGTCATAATATTTACTAACTTACATATCCATATGCTATATCCCTATTATAAAATTATACAAATTAATTCAGGGCAGAGAATTTTTATGGTAAGTATAGTTTTCCTTGGCAATATTAGAAAAATGTTACCTGTGTCTCTGTAAGCAAATTTTTATATTTTATGTACTGAATGGTTTTACTGTTTGTAATTTCTACTTACTGAGCCTGTCTAGTCCTGCCCCCTTAGTATATCAGAATACTATTTAAAAAAACCCTCTAAAAAGTGAGTGACTATTAGTACTATGTTGTTTAATCCCTTTAGACTGCAGTGCTTTTGGATCAACAAAGGAACCTTTGACTTAACTTACATTAAGCACTCTGTTAATAATGGATTTATGTTAGATTGCATTAAATAATTCCCTTAATTTTTTTAACTTTTGACTTAATTGATGCAGCCCATGATTTCTGAATTTCTTCTAATTCTTTTTTTAAACTATATTGTATTGATTATGCTATTACAATGGTCCTGATTTTTCTCCCTTTGCCCCCACCTACCCAGCATCCTCCACTCCCTCAAGTAATCCCCCCACCATTGTTCATGTCCATGGGTCATGCATATAAGTTCTTAAGTTTATCAAGATTTTATTTCTGTGAATTACTATTTTCTCTTTATTAGAAAATGACTGTTTAAAATTGAACTTACAGAAAGGGAAGCTAAAAAATTATCAGCTCTTGAAATTACTACCTGCCTAGCTTTCATTCAAATTAAATAGAAACCAGGGTTGTATGTACTAAGACTAAGAAATATGTGAATAACAAATACTTTAATTATTGTTTTCATCAAAGTAATTTTCTTACCTTTTTGGAATAAGTGAATAAATGAAAACAGTGTACATTAAAATAGTCACTACTTGTATCAGAGACACTTTGTCATGCATCCACTGCTTTGTCACCCTTGGCCAAAATCAAAGCCTGCTGGTTCTGTTAGAAGCTATAAAGAATACAGTGTTATGTATTGTGTATGCTGGAGGTATGTGTTCCTTGGCTTCCTATATTCCCACTTTGCTAGGTACGAGACCCTTCTAAAAGAAAACATGCTAAACTACTAGTTAAATGAGTTTCCTGTGGTTGGTCTGTGACACTTAACTCTACAGTACAGGTTTCATAAAGATCCTTAAGAATTTATCTGGAAAAAGTTCTGGATATTTCATCAGTGACATCATTTTAATGAAAAGAAAATTGGAAGTAGGATTACATTTATTTAAAATGCCTTGAACAATAAAAAGATTTAAAACAACATTCTGGTAACTAGTAAACTTTGTTCTTGTGGTCTTAAGGATTCACTCCTCTTGTTTTTAGCCCTTGGAAATGAAATATGTTCTTTGATAGTTTAATTGCCCTTTTTCTTTCTGTTCTCTGCCACTGAGAAGTATTCTTTTTAAGCCTCTTTGACCACAGGTATTACTTTCTCAGTTTTTTTTTTAATATTTTGTTCCTTGTTTTTAGAGAAATGTTTGAGACTAAGGATAATGCTATCGTTTTACATCAGTGTGCTCTTGATGGAGATTTAGGACCTGGACCAAATACCCTTCTTACTCCTCATTAAATATATAGAAAATAAGGTTTTTTGTTTTACACTGCAGTTTTCTTGATGGAGAAATAGGGCCTGTACAAAAGTACAGTCAAACCTCAGTTCCCAAACATCCTGGTTCTCAAACAGTTCGATTCTTGACCAGGCTGTTCACAGAAAAAATCGTCTTGGCTGTCTGACATCATTTCAGGTCTTGATTCTCTCCCCAACAACCCTTTCACTCTGATGCATGCATGAGCAGTCACACACCTCTCCGGCAATTCGGTTCTCAAACAAATCACTTCTTGAAGAGTTTTCCAGAATGAATTAAGTTCGACAACCAAGGTTCCACTGTATCTTCTTATTCCTCAGCAAATGTACAAAAAAAGAGTTCAACTTTGGGACTTTAATAAGATGAACAGATCTTTTGTTTATTAGTGGCTCTGTAAATAATTAAAACTTTAAAATGAAAGTATCCATTTAACAAGAAAGTCGAGTGAGAAAGCTATGATTGAAAGAATATGTAATACCATTCCTTTCCATGTCCTTTATTTATATTCCAAATTTCTCTGTGATCTGTGTCTTACATATAGAAATAAGAGTTTTCCCTAAGGAAACTAATCACTCATTTTCTGTTTTGCTTGTGTCTACTTGACACTTGAGTAACATAGTTCCTCATAGTAACTATGAGTAACTCATAGAAACTCATAGTCTCTTTCTGCAAGCTGGCAGAAAGAAAATTTTACCTGAAATTGTGGATACCCATCACCATAGATCAGTTTGTAAGAGCCTGTAAGTAAAATTAATTAGTGCTCACATCGCAAATAGAGAACAAATGTAAATCCAGAACAATAGTGCCAGCTTCAATATTCCTTACAGGAAAGGAAGTCAGAATAAATTTCAATTTGTTTATATTTAAAATAATCAGGATTTTATAAATTTTACTTTTTGAAATAGTTTAAAACACCTATCATCGATGCAGTGTTGAGTGTTGATTTTATGACATGTCACTAAAATTTGCAGATGGAGCCTCATTGATTTGTGACTGGGACTTCGATGGTCAGCATGACATACATGCTGCTGGCTTTACATCCAAAGACCACACACACTACAGAAGGATGGCTGCTATAGTAGCAGCTGCTGTCCCCATTGTCTGATTTAAGCCCTGTGGTGACATGTTGCCTCACACTTTTCTGTATCAATGAGAGGACTAGAGACCACCATTCCAAATTTTGAGTACGTTTTCTCTACTGCCCCTCCAGTCCTCTGTTTTTTGTTTTATATATTTAATCGCAAACTTACAATTTATCATAGTCCAAAAACATTGAAGGTCCTGTGGAATCTAAATAAGATACACAGATTATTCATTGAGATCAAGTAATACTTATGATGGATGTATAAAAAGAATGTCCATTTATTTTGTTTCATTTTCCAGTTACATTTATATTCAGTATTCATTTCTGTTAGTTTTAGGTGTGCAGTGTAGTGGCTGGACAATCATGTACTTTACAAAGTGTTCCCATCAATGTTTCCAGGACCCACCTGGTACCACACATAGTTATTATAATGTTAATAACTATATTCCCTGTGCTGTACTTTACATCCCTGTGACTGTTTCGTAACTGCCACTATGTACTTCTTAATCCCTTCACCTTTTTTCCCAGTTCCCCAACGCCCATCCCCTCTGGCGACCACCCTTCTGTTCTCTTTATGAGTCTGTTTCTATTTTGTCGGTTCATTTATTTTGTTCTTTAGATTCCACATGTAAGTGAAATCATATGGTATTTGTCTTACTCTGACTGACTTACTTCACTTAGCATAACACCCTATAGGTTCATCCATACTGTTACAAATGTTAAGATTTCATTCTTATTTTTTACATAGCTGAGTAATATTTCATTGTACATATACACCAAAACTTTTTTGATCCACTCATCTATTGATGGGCACTTGGGTTGCTTCCATATCTTGGCTATTGTAAATAATTCTGCAGTAAACATAGGGGTACATATGTAAAAGAACGTCAGCATTATTTGTTACTCTATCCCTGAACCTTTGAGATACATGGAGACCAATTAAAATATTTAGATAATTTTTTATTTCAGTGGATGAATGAGTTCATAAAGTACAGTGAGTACAAGTAGTACTATGCAAAACATAGAAGGTATGAAATCAAAGAAAAATAAAATACATGATTTTAAATAGGTCTGTGTTAGGGAGGAAATTAGAATAATTTATGATTATCATACATAGGGGTTCATGTATGATATGGTTTTTTGTTTTAATGTGGTAGACCATTTTCATGTCCATAATTATTTCTCAATCAGTGTGATGAATTTATTTAGCAGTTATTTCATATTGACCCATATCTATATAGCAACAGTGTACCTCCAATATCATTTTAAATAAATATTTAATAATTTTATAAAATTTGTTTTTAGTGTAACCTTCATGGCGTGCATATATATATATTTTTTTTCTGAGCAGTGAAATGGTAACAGAGACATCTACTAAATTGCATTATGCCATTCCTCTGTATCTTAGATATGGCTACATATTTGAACATTCAAAATACTATAATCATTATTTGTGTTTAAAAACAGTCAGTCAGAGATTAAGCTAAGTATATTCTTCTTAATTAGACATGCTTGTTTTTGTACCACAGTAACTTATCAATAACCTGTTAACTACATGTGTCTACAAAGATTTTCTGTATATATTCTGTAAAATGTGTGGTTTCTATTAAGTTAAAAATTTACTAACTCATACTTCCATGGATAAAGCTAAATTCCTGTTATGAATGAGTTAGCTAATATTCTCAATCTACAATTTTAGTATTTTACAGGAGGCATGAACATTTTCAAACATTAAAGTAACTTATGTTCTACATTGTTAAAGAAATATATACTCTGAAAAGTTATCTTTTTTTCTCCACCATTGATGATGTATTTCCTTTTTAAATTGTTTGTGTGATTTTGATCCAAATATATGTCTGTTATATATTTTTATTGTGAACTTTTATAAACAAAATTATTAACTTGTAAAGATTTTTTTAAATGACCTATTTATAGATTCATCTCCAACATGGAAAGCCTGATTTTTATTTCCAGAATGCACAAATAGCCAACAAAACCTTTTCTTTATTTTTATAGCTGATATTCCTTACAGAAGATTTTTCATTTTCGATTGAACATATTTCTACCTTTTGATTCTATGTGTTTTAAAGAAACTTCTACCCCTTAAAACGTGTGTGTGTGTATGACCCTTGTCTTCTTCCTTCATTGTATATGAGTATTGATAGCTGGGTTGTCCAGTGGGGGTAGTATATTCTTATCCATTTCAGATATTTTTAAATTCTATCTATGTTGTTTTTGAATCTCTTACTTCTCTTACAAAGATATCATAGTTGCCATGATGTAAGTTTTTGTAGAAGGGAGGCTGTTTTCGTTGTTGTATATTTCTTTTCTTTCAGAAATGACAGATGTTTATAATTAGCTTCAAACACTGCCTTAATTGCAATCGGATGATAACTGCCTTCAGCCACGTGGCCTTTCCCTTTACTTCTGGAGGAGAATTACAGCTGTCTGGAGAAAGGGCTTCCCATAGGCAGTCAGATCACCAGAGTAGTGACTCAACTCTTCCTGGCTTCATCTGAAATTTTGAGTAAGTGCACAAGAACTAGGAGACAAAGGCTTATTGGATTTCACTCTTCATTTTGGAACTCTTCCTCTCCAGAAGCATACTTCTGAATGGGATGAGAAAAGTGAAGAGCGCCAAATTCTATTTTCCAGGCAATTAGAGTTCTTAGCATCTCAGATAAAGCAGATCAAATGGAAATTGAGATTACCTATTCAGCTTGGATAAAATTACTATACCTCATTTATTAGGGAAGCTGAAGTCTCTTGGAGAGAGAGTCTTTGGCACATCATTTTCAAAGGCCCATACTTTTGAATATTTAGTAATAGGTCACACTAACTTTATTTTGTCCTGATAGAGTGATTCACCCTACTTAGAATCCTCCAGTATTCCATTAAAATCTTTTTTTGTGTAAGGCTTTGAAATTACATTTTTTTTGAGGCAATAGTTGCATTTACGGGAGGTTCCAGTTTTCTCTGTCTCAAGTGTAAAATGAAATTTTTAATTCTTTTTTAAAATCAGTAACTTGAATGAGATTAATTTGATTCCTAATTCTTTTCCAAAAGTTTGTCATCATTGCATTCCTTAAACATATTAAAGAAGGATAAATACTATTAAATAGAAAAGTTAGTACATTTAACTTTAAAAGAAATCCTGAAATGTTAAGCAGCTCTGCAAATGGAGCTAAAACTCTGCAATCGGTATTAGTTTTGAGGATCTTTAGCTTTTATTTGGCTAACAGTGCTAAATTATAATTTGGGACTCAACCCATGACTTCTCTACCGATGTGTTAAAGCTTTGCCTTGTAACTTTCCCTGGTTACTTTGCAAAGCACTAAAATTCTCAGCAGAGGTTGAGTTTAGTATAGCTAAATCAAAATTATTTTATAATAGTACTACCATAGTGTTGTTAAAAGACTTTAGTGTAAGTATGAAAAGTCTTGTGTTTATTGGCCAAATGTCCTATGAAAATTCATTTTCATACACAGATTGCAGGCCTATTTCATTCATCTAAAAACAAAATTTAATGTAATTGGGGAAAGGAAGCACCTTGTATACTTTTGTCAGTTAAGAGTCTTTAGTTATAAATTCAAATGAATTGCTATTCTATTGTAGTTACTATTGACAATGACACTAATGAACTTAGTGCCAATTTTTCAGTGAAAATTAACCCTAAAGAGCCCTATAAGAAGCAATGTGGAGAAATGTACATTTAGATGTTTTGTGGTACTTTGCATCTAGGTAGTTGTTTTAGTTAGAAATTTCATGAGGCTGCAGTGTTAGAATACAAGTATGGGTGACTGGATATTTCGTGTAAAGTTAACCTTTCTGGGAAAAAATTGCCAGGCTAGCCTGAATTTTAAAATTTCCGAAAGAGTAAATGTATAATTATATATGTATAATTGAATTTTTCCTGGATGATTTGGTAGCATAATTTATATAAATACAAAAAAACTGTAATGTCATGTGTTTATTTTTTTACAAGTATTTGTTAAACTCCTATTAGTTATGTATTAGACACTCTTCTGGATTTTAAGGTTGTAGCCCTGAAGAGAGTAGTCAAGATTGCTGCTCATCTCATGAGATTATAATAATGAACTTTATTATTCTGGTGATTGGGAATAAAACACATGCCCTGTTAGAGTCCAATCCTATAATGTTGGATCTTTACAGTCTCATTCCCAGTTGTTGATTAGCTGCTGCATGTGAGGCTTTGAAGAACTGTGGGAATCCAAAGACACATAAGATATGCCCAATTTTCCAAAGCAATAGTCATCCCCAGGTGTTACATGAAATTGAAGCGTTGCAAGAGACATGAGACAGCTTGAGGGATATCTGAACTCATGTTCCAGTGAGTTGTAACAATGGAATCCCAATTCATCTACAATGCATTTTGTGCTCATCTTGACAATAAAATGGACCGAGATGTAGCAGTACCCTGTTCCTCAGGGCCTGGATTTTGGAGCCAAGTAAATGAGTTCAATGCCAGCCTTTCCTTTTATTAGCTATATAATCTTCTATTATGCTTGTCTGGCCTCAGTTTTCAGACTGTAAAACAGGTAATTACAGTACTTAACAGTACCTGGATGTTGAGATACATAACACCAAGAGTACCTTAGTAGTTTTGCAGAGATTAAAACAAGTGATGTATATGATTATTAATACAATGCCTATTAAGAACCTGTTGTTATATTTTTGTTATTCCAGATGAATACCAGTTGATGCTCTCAGTCATCATTAAATAATTCTGTATTCCTCATTTGTTTCCTCTTCACCAAGATAAAAGCATCATTCAATCTTATCCTTTCTTTTTCTTTGTAGATTAATAAAATAGTTTAGTTAAAATACCAGGACAATTTTCACACACTAATTGTTGAGCAGTAGAAACAATTAAACCTCAGTTATTTGGACTGCTCTGAATTATGTAGTATAAATGTTGTTTTCAAGTATGGTATTATGGGTCATAAATGTTACTCATAGAAGTTCTGCTGGAAATGTGTTAGAGAGAGTCTTATAAGCTACTCATTTACATTATTATTTCTGACCAGCCTCTCTGGCCCTTTTTCTAGAATGTGTTCGGTAGGTTAATTACTGGCCTGTTGTTGTCAATGCACATATTATATCGTGAATATCATACTTTCCTTTCTCTAGACTGCTTTAGATGAACCAGTTGATGACAGTTCACCTTTCTTAATAGTTTATTTGATTTGACTTTATGTTGCAGGGTTATTCGGAGCTCTCCTGCACTCTCTAGACAGTGAGCATGGTTTATAGTTTGGCTGACAAATGAAATAGCTCATTAGCGTGGGCAGAGACAAAGGTGTGGGGGATTAATTAAGGGCTAATTCCTCTTCAGATTTGGTAACAGTCCATAAGATTTGTTTGTTTTTTAACCAGCTTGCCTCACAGAATAAATATCTCTTTGTGCTCTCGTTTACATTTATTCTATTATATATATGAAATCGTTGAGCTTTGAGGTAAGGTAATGAATTTCTGCTGTCACCGATCATGAATCTTGGTTGAATGCCTGTTTTTCCGGGTGGTGGCCCTCAAAGTTTTTCATACTTGAAGTGAATTAGTAAACCACTTTTTCCCCATAACCTTTAATCATATAACTAAAGAAGTTATACTTACTGATTATATTTTTCTAAAGATAGGATTGTTTTGAACAAATTGTCTACGTCTTAAATAATTAAGAAATGGTAGCATTTACTATTTTCATTTACAATTACCTGCCTGAATTTTGTTGGTTTTTCTTGCTTGATAGCATTCTTACTTTATCTTTCATCTTGATGAATTTTATTTTCCTTTTATTCCCCACGATCTTTTAGAAAATTAGTATTAGTCAAATTTTGTTTTTGTTTTTAGCCAAACTGTGTGTTGTTACCCTTTATCCAATTATCTTAAATATATTTCCAACTAATATTAGCACTTTAAAATAAGCCCTTTGTATCTGCTGATTCCACCAACCACATAGTGAGTTGAATCCAAGATGTCAAACCCACAGATATGGGTGGCCAACTAGGGAACTTGAGAATTGCCAGATTTTGGTATTGGGGCTAGGAGAATAGGGTGTCCTGGAACTAATTCCCTGTGGATACTGAGAAACAGCTGGATATTGTTTGGGATTTAAATAAAGCTTTTTGTGGTACTGATTTGTTCCTAATATCTATCTACTCATACTTTGTTTTTTTCCAGAAATATTTTTCTTATAGAACTTTGTTACCTCATAGCAGTTGTGTGATTTGAGAGTTAGCAGTGTTTTCTGCATAGTAGTTTCTAGCATGTGTTCTCTTTCTAAAGCATTTGGGCATATCTCACAGGAAGTACGGATATTAGTAGAGGGTAACCCTGACACCAGTGTCATTCAAGTTCCTACTCTTTGTGTGTTCCTAAGTTGGTGATAAATTTTGTTTGGGTTTATTTATATCTAATAATTAAGGTTTGCATACTTATCTTTCCTAACGCAAAAGGGATCCTTTTACCAATAACCGTACATTTGTTATCTACAGATTCTGACAGTTAAATGTAGTGAATGCAGTTACCTTTGTGTTCCTGTTTACTTATTTAAGGAGGTTCTTAAAAATGATAGGTATTTCATATGTACTTTTTGTGAATAAGGAAAATATTGCTTCCCCTTTAACATTATAGCATGTTAAATCAGGCTAACATATCTAAAGTACTGGATAGTACTTTATAATTCAGTCAGACCATTAGGTAGTTCATAAATCTTGGTCCTTATGCAAAGGCTCTACATAGTGATTTCTAGTCCCTGGTTTTGCTAGTTCATTAATTTTACAGGGTATCACAAATTATTTTAGCAGAAACATTCATACATGACATCTGTTTGGGATGGAGAAAAGTAGCATATTAACAATAAACTCTTTGGACCCTGTTACCCTAAAACAAACAAACAAACAAGAACAGCCAGCCTAAGCTGCTTTAGCAGCCGGCCTCAGCACCATGCAGCATCCAAGAGTATTAAAACTACTTTTCAGGTAGCTATTTTTGGGGAAATGTATGACTGACACCGTAAGAGAAGACATCATGGTATAGTGAAAGCACTGGAATTGGAGTAAAGGAGCCACTCCACTGAGCCCACTTTTGCAACTGGCAATATGACCCCAAGCAAGTCACTTAACTGCAGTCTAACCGAGCTGTAGAGGTGGTTGGGAAGATTGGATGGGTCAGACATTTACCTGACCCTCAGTTTCTTCATGTTTAAAAGTATGAGTTTGGGTGTACAATAACATTCCTTCTGGTCTAAAATTCTGTTGTTTTTTTCCCCAAAATAATATATAATGACATTCTGAATAAAACATAAAGCTTCATATTGCAGGGAACTTACAAAGTCAAGTAATTAGGCAGGAAATTGTTACCAAAGCATGATATTTGTAGACTCTATTTACAGCATGATGGAAGCTGATGGCTGATATATCACATTCTCTCCCGTGCGTCTGGGTTTTATTTCCAGAGTTTTAGCTTCTGCTTATGGTGCTGTTCTTATTCCATATTCACATGTTTTAGTGGAGACTGACCAGAAAAATGTTGCTGTATATGGAGGTATCTTTGACATTAACTCAAATATATCCATTCTAATAACAAAGAATGCAGTTAATTATTCACAGTAGACTGTTCTGGATCATTCATTCTTCAGGTGTTGTAGCTAAGGTGTTTGGTGAACTCCAGAAAACATTGCAGGAGTGACTTTGTTTGAATTTTTAGCTTTTATTTATACCAAATGCTGTTGTGACTATTGAAATTGGTTTAACTGCGTATATGCACAGGTTAGATTTGATTTCAGTTCTATCTGAAAAGTGGGAAGTGAAGAGAGGCAGGCTTAGCTGCAATGCCCAAACGTAACGCAATATTTAAATAGAAGCTAGCTACTGAGGTTAGAGGTAAACCATAGCTTTTCAGTTATTTAAAGGTTTTGATCTATTAATGGGGTATATAGACTTCTGACTCCTAGTAGCAGTGATATTCTTGAGATCAACATTTGTGTACTTGATTTTAAAACTTGACTTTAAAACTTGATATAAAAAAATAAAATAAATACTTTTAAGCTAACTTATTTTCAGATAAGCACAAAACTGAAACAAAAAGAGGTAAAGTTAAACGTAAAGCTTCACTTCCACCCCCACTATTACCTTCCCAAGCCCAGAGATAAGTGCAATGAACAGATTGGTGTGTTAGTACCAACCTTTCCAAAAATGATCTGTCCACATGTAAATAGGTATACATGTATCTGTTTCTGTTTTCCCTCCAATCCATTCTCAGTAATTTTACTTAATATATGTTGCACATTTTTCTGCATCTTTACACACATCTGCCTTTTTTTTTTCCTGGCCACATAATGTCTTGTTATATGGCTATACTATATTTATTTAAATAGTCCCCTACTAATCAACATTTAGATTTTTTGCTTTTAACACAATATTGCCATGAAGATTTCTATATGTATATCTTGGGATACTTTTGCATAAGATAAATCTTAGCAGTAGAATTGCAGACTCAAAGGTTATGTTTAATTGATTTGCATTTTCTTGATTTTGAATTAAATGGAACATTTTCTTATATGTTTATTGGTCCAATTTATTTGTGTTTTGCTGAACTCACTGTTCATAAACTTCACCCTTTTTCTTACTAGTTTACTCATTTTTTTTATATTGCCTTATTTATATCTCTGAATTCTCTGCATATGAAATTAGCTCTATATCTCTGTATTGACAAATGTTTTCCCAACTTTTTCTTTGGTTTTTGTGTTATTTTATTTCTGTATATTTGTTTATTGTTTTGCCATTTAATAGTGTTCAATTTTCATATACTTAGGAAATTTTTTTATATTAAATTTTATGGACTTTGTATTTTATATTTAAGCCTTTTCCACTTTAAGATTATTAAAATGTTATTCTTTAGTACTTTTTTTTTAAATTTTATTTATTATCTTTAGAGGCGAAGGGAAGGAGAGAGGGAGAAAAATATCAATGTGTGGTTGCTTCTCATGTGTCCACTGCTGGGAACTGGCCTGCCGCCCAGGCATGTGCCCTGATTGGGAATCGAACCTCGATCCTTTGGTTCACAGGCCTGCACTCAATCCACTGAGCTACACCAGCCAGGGCTCTTTAGTACTTCTATAGTATCGTTCAACATATTTAATAAGTGATTCATGTGGAATTAATTTGGTATAGAGAGAGAAGTAGGGATCCAACTTTAGCTAGCGAGTTGCCTGAAACACCATTTATTTGATAATACATGGTTTAGTCCAGGAACTTGAAATGCTGTTTTGATTTCATAAATCTCTATATTTGTATATATAGAATTTTATAAAGTCCTATGTGCCTTTTGGTCAGTTTCTATAATCTGCATTCTTTCTATGATGTCTGTATATAATTTCTACCAGTACCAAACTGTTTCACTACTGCAACTTATAAATTGTATTAATATCTGCTAGAGTAGTTCTTATTCTCCTTTCATAACTTACTGAATATTATCACTTTTTTCCTAGACAAATTTTAGTATAATTTTGTCTAGTCATTTCTCCCCCTCCCCAAAATAAACTACCAAACACCATCTTGGAATCACACTGAGTGTGTGTGTGCATGTGTGAATAAAAATGGGAGGACGATATCTTTATTACTATGTATCTAAGAATAAGACATGGATTTCCATTTTCAAATATTCTTATTACACTCAGTAGTGTTATAGCTTTTATCACATCAATTGTCCATGTTTGTTAAACTTATGTGCAAATTTCTTTTTTTATTACACTTGTAAAACAGGATTTTTTTCTTTCATTTTTCAAGTTGATTATTGTGTTTATTAAATAAAGTTACTGGATATTATGTACTTGGGTTTCCCAGATACATATCATCTGCAAATGATTTCTACTCTTTATCTCCTACATATGATGCTTCTTTTCTTGAAAATTGATATTTTCTTAAAACATAATCTATTTTGCCTATTAGAAAAACATAATCTAGTTTTTCTAATTTATTTACATTATTTATTCTCTAATAATCCTTATAAATTTCTTCTGCATCTGTGGTTATGTCCCTTTTTTATTTGTAATTCAAAAAATGTGTGTTTACTTGCCCTACCTACTACAGGAAAATACTAAAGATACTCTTTGCTCAATATTATGATCTTTGAGATTAGAAAATTCTTCCATGTAATTAATTTGTGTGTCTTATAGTTGGGTCTTTGTTACTGTTGTTATTGTTTTAACTTCTGCCTCCAATAGAAATGAAGACTTTTCTTCCTATCAGGCTTCTTTACCAAGATTATTAAGTAGTTACTTGTTACCTTTCTTCTAGGCTAAGTAATTTTAGTTTTTTTAAATATAGCCTCATGGAACACAATTTTCTAAAATCTTTATATCCTCTTTTGGGATATCTTCAAAAGATCTAACATTTAGGCTAAATTCTTAACATACCTCTTCTTGAGGGATCTTAGTCACCATTACATCACTTGTCTTTAAAAAATACTAGTCTAGCCTTCAATATATTTTAAATAGCCAAAGTAATTTCATCCTCAGAACAAATAGTAGTATTCAGAACAGAAGAATAAGTCTCTTTTGTTTATATAGTTATCTTTATATATTCTGGGACAAAGAATTGTTGACAGTGTCATGAGTAGAAAGTGTTTCTTCAGCCTTGAGAATAAATTAAAGGCCGCCGCATAGGTTAATGAGGACCTGGGGCCTGGAGTTCCCTGTTTGTCAGGAAACGCTCTGCTCCTTATTTTTTAATGAGTTGTGAGATTGACCAAAAAAGCATATTAGTAAGGCGGATAGGGAAATGCCAGGGAGGAGTCAGGGTGGAAGCTAATAGTAATTTATGTGATGCGTATGTTTAAGTATGTATGTTTACATGTGTTGTACAGATGAGATCAAATACTAACATTTTCTAAGATAAAATGAATGTGATAGTTTAATAGTAACCTTACTGGCTCCATTTAAACTTTATAAGCTATTAACAATATTTTCTAAAATTCCAGCATTAAAGATCAGTATAGTTGCACTCGAGTGATCTTGAATAAAACAATGCAGATAGATGCTTTTAAAAAGGAAGCAATTAATTTCTGAATATTCACTTTTCTGATGATATATTTACTATGTAAATATGTTAATGACTTGCCCCATTGAGAAATTGTTTTAGAAGATCATAAGGGATTACTTACATTACAGTTGGATTAATTACTGATTTTCTCTCACCTTTTTTTAGGTCATAGAAAATGGAAGATTTGCAAAATACAAATATTTCACCCATGTCATGATCAACAAAACAGATATGTTAATGATAACCAAAAGGTAACTGTCTTTCTCTAATGTAATTTGATAAGGGATTAACCGACAGTCCCTCATGAAGTCGTCGGTAGTTGTTACTCACCTTTTGTTCTAGATACTCTCACTGACTCCCGCTAACTCTGGCCCTCTTGCTCGAAGGCTCATACTTACAGCCTTACATAACTTCATGTTTAGCTCTGTGCTCAAATACAGGTAAATACATAGCCATGCAGACATAATTATAAATTAAATAATTTTGAATTCATTTCAACCAATTTAGACTAATACAGGAATTTCAGTAAAACTGTTCTCTCAAGGGTAGGCAGTACTATTCCATCTTCCCCTCTGAAAAGGTACACAATTTCAAGTTTCAGGAGTCAACAGTCTTCTCGTGGCAACTCTTCATTAGCATACATTTTGATGCACTCACACTAGTTAGATGTGTTAGCAGTGAAGTCGGCTCTCAGTTCTTGAGTTCAGCAAAGAAAGAATTTACAGTCAAGAACTCTAGTTCAAGAGAAAGTTTACTTAGCATACAAAATTAAAGTACACTCAAAGACAAGTTTCACGCAGACTGCTCAGAGAGCTGCCTTGGTCTTTTAGAGAGAAAGTCACAGGCAGAAGAAGTGAGCCAGCTGGGCTGCAGAGCCTCAGAAAACAAGTTACAGAGGCAAAAGAAGGGCCTGTAGCAATTAAGAGAAAGGAACACAGACACATGCCTGAAGAAGGAAGGTGTGGGCATGCTCTGGAGAGGTTTGCACTGGGTCCTTTGTTTTAAGGGTTTTTGTCTGTTTTCTAAAGGCACACATTTTAGGGGAGGCCTCAGAGGAGGATCTCAACAGAATATTCATCAACTTTCCCACTGTGTTCTTTAGTATGCTGATTCATCAAGTGAGCCTATAGGGGCAGGTTCATGGTCAGTGCTAGGGCAGGGAGTTACTGGTCCTTGTATCTGCTTCTGATATCAGCCCTGGCATTGCTTTGTCTGGTTTTGCTGCTTTGCTGAGCCTGGAACTGAAATACAACTGAGGCATAGATATTATCTCTAGTTTGATCAAAACTCTATCTGTGTGGTCAACAGACCCGAGGCTTTCTGCCTACGATTATTTCTTACTGATCAGAACCTCATTGTCCTGAGGGTTTAATGCTTGAAAAAGTGATCATGTGAGAGAAAAGGAGGCAGGTGAGTCAGGGTGCTGGGTGAGGCCAGTTTGCCTCAGCTGTCTGTCTCTTCCCCATTCCACTTGCCAAGGAATTTTCCTGGCGTCTCACTATCCTGCCTCAGATACAACATTGAAGACAGATCAGTTTTTTATGTGGATGCTCCCAGCTACAGCCAAATTCTCAAATTTAGACGAGACAGACAGTTGAAGGACACATGCAAAAATACAGTGGCATAGCCTCAGAAGGGCATGCTCTTGCAGGAGTCACAGTTTTTTACTGAGGGAAAGAATGAGCAAGTGCAGTTTTAATACAGAGATTTCTGGGTGGCAGAGAGTGAAATTGTGGCTGAGGGGCTAAATTTCTACTTATGGCTAAATAGAAATGAGTGGTCAATACACTTGCATGATTTTGTTCATTATCAAAAAGGTGAAGTTATATAAGAATCTTGTTTGTTCACGTTGACCATCGAACCTTTACTGTTTTTAGTTTTAATAATTTCTGAGTCTAAAATTTAAGCACTGCCTTAATTTTCTTGTACAAAAAACTCACACTGTATTAAAAATATGCATGTACAAGTCAGTTTTTGTCCCATCCCAGGTGCCAGTTTCTCTTTTCTGCATCCAAGAAACTAGTTTTACTAGTTTCCTTTGAATCCTTCCTGAAATATTCTATGCCTATGCAAGCATAGTGTATTTTAATGTAAATGGACCCTACAATATATCCAACTCTGTACTTTGTTTTAATTTTTTTACTTTAGATCTATGTCTTGATTATTCTTTGTCAGCAGTTGGAGATCTCTCTTAATTTGTAAAAGACTGCCTAATAATATTTATTTAATAGTATGTACTGTAGTTTACATCAGAAATTGTTCCTAAACTTTTGTAGTTGCAGACAATGCTTCAGCAGTTATTTTGTTCGTAGCAATTTTCAATGATGTGTTTATTAACCCTCTTTCTCATTGACCAAAGGAAACATGATTCATCAGAGTTAAAGAGTCAGTTTATTAGTTTATAAACCTTGCAACATTTTTTACATACATGTTTCTTCTTTTTTAAATACATGATCTTACTTTGGCATAGAACTCTTTAAATAAGGTTACATAAACCTTGACCAAGTAAGGGAAGTGACTTAGTTGTAATTAATTGAAAGGCAATATTTATTTTTAGGATTTCCTGTCTTTCCAAGTTTCAGGCTTGAAGATAAAAGGGTCTTTGGCTAGGTACTGCTGCAGGATTAGCCTGCCTTTGATTATGCACATGCCTGAAGATGTACTAGAGGACTAGTAGGGTTTGTCCACAGCCCCGTGGTCCAGGGTTGGCGAAAGAGGGTGTCAGAGACAGAAGACTGAGGTGAGAAATAGTAAATCCCAGTTCTAGTCAGGAGCCTGCTTTTTCTTTAACTCAGTTCCTTAACTTAATGTACAGGGTCTGGCGGAAGCAACACTTGCTTGAGTGTGTTTGGTAGGGTAATAATGTGGGGGTAATAATTTATAGTTTTAATTTGAACACTTTACCTAAAATGTCACATAGTGTGCTTGAGTTTGATATTACCATGTTGCAGAATTATATGCTTATGATTTTGTAATAAAATATTTTGTAATAAAAAGACATTATTTGTGCTATTACTGTATATGTAACTTAAAGAAACCTCTGGTTGCACTTACAATTGATGTCTTTCATGAATTGTAAGGCCTTTGAAGGGAGAATGAAGTAGAATTACTATAGACAGAACACATTTTCATCACTTTATTTTTTCTCTCAAAATTGGGGGGAGGGACCGTAATTAATTTTAAAAGCCTTTCTGATGTAGGTTGGCAAACATATTACATGAAGTCTTAGTAATAAAAGCATTTATTCTGCAGTATTAATTACATGAAAGTTCCCCAAAATATTGGTAGATAAATGGTTCTGCAAATTTTTCCTATTTTTTATAAAGTACCTTTATACTTGACTTCATAACTATTTTATTTTTTTCTAATATAGTATGTTGTGCTGTGAATTCCCCACTAGCATTACTTAAGCTGCATCCCACAAATTTGGTTATGATGTATTTTTATTCTCATTCAGGTCAAAATAGTTTCTGATCTCTTTTGAGATCCATGGATTATTTAGAAGTATGCTAATTTTCAAGCATTTAGAAATATTCTTATTTTTCTGTTACTGGTTTCCAGTTTAATTTCATTGTGGTCTGAGAACAGACTTTGTAAGATTTCAGTTCTTTTAACTTCATTAAGGTTTTTTGTTTATGATCTAGCATAGTCTTGGTGAACGTTCTGTGTATACTTGCAAAGAATGTGTATATAGATATGATTATATCACTGGATATAAGTGCCTTGGTTTTTAAAGTGGATTTCTTTTCCTTCAGTGGTGTATTATTTGTAACAAAAGGAACATTTGGACAGCTTACCTGTGAGTGGCAGTACAGTTTTGATGAGTTTACCAAAGAGCCATTCATTGTTCATGGGAGAAGACTGCGCATTGAGGCAAAGGTAAGTTAAATAGATTTTTTTTTAAAACTTGGACCTGATACTCTGGTTTCTCTTAAGATCATATAAAAATCTTGGAACTGAGAATAACACATTGAAATAGCCATCTTTACTTTTGCAAGTGTCCTCTTTTATAGATGTTGTTTTATCTTCATATGGTTTTTCTTTACACCTGCTGTCTCACTCAGGTGTAAAGAAAAAGCTAGGATAAGAAAAAATACGCTACTTTTATGTGCTGTTACATCGACTGCCACATTCCTGGATTCTTATTTTATATTCAGTAATAGAACCTTACCTTTTCACTACTCGCTGTCCAATATAAAAAAATCATTTGTGTATCTCAATCCCCAGCAGTACCCTGCAGAATGGTTTTCTTATAAAATCTCACAAAAGCACACTTGAAAATGACAGCCAATAGTTGAGAATTCTTTCTCTTTTTAAAGATATTATTTTATCTTCCCAATTCAGTTATAATTTGAAAGGCAGAGGCTATTTTTCTTTCTGTTTTGATTACCAGCAGCTAGCATAGTACCTGGTACTTGAATGTTGATAATAAAATACAGTGAATTTCTAGTCATGGGTAAATCAGTAGATTCAATATCCTTTGTAAGTTGTAATGATCTTACTAGATCTTATAGGTTGCAATCATATATAGGTATAGTAATATAGTAGGTATATGTGATAAAAGGTAATGTTATTTGGCCTCAAGGTATTTGACTAGTTACCTATGTATAGGGCCACTTTGTTACTGGCTGTATTAGCAAATATTCTGTCTCAACCCAAGTAATTTTTTTGTTATTTTTGTTAGAGGGATTTAATGGGCTCATGTAACTGGAAAGTCTAAGTCTACATCTTATAACTTAGATATGCTCAAATGATGTCATCAGCAACTATTCTCTCTCCCTTCCACTGCATTCTCCCTTGGTTGCCACCCCCATCTCCAGGTTCTCCTTTTCCTCACTGTTGGCTTCATTCTCAAGCAGGCTGTCCTTTGGTGACAGGATGACCAGCAGAAGTTCCAGGGTCTTACCCCAGTAGCTCAGCCGAATGAAATCTTCTCACTGGGTCACCTTTGGTCACTTGCTTATTCCTGAACCAATCAGTTTGGTCAGGGAGGGGTCCTGGGATCACAATGGTACTACCAGGTATTGGAGTGAGAAGAGGTGACAAGTAAGGGGACATTGGACACAGACAGACAGAATCAGCAGATACCTTCTGGGCATAACTGCCCTAGGCCTTATTTTTCACCAGCCTTACCCCTCATTCCAAAAACATGGGGGTGGAGTAGGCTGGATATTAGCTCCAGATGAACTCTTCCCATTGAGAATTTCTCTGATTTACTCAGAAAATGAAAGGCCCTGTGATGAGCATATGAAGTCATGGATAAGTGGCTAGTAGCTTCTCGTCTTGTTGTTTTTCATGTTTTTTCTCTCCAAGGATAAACTTATCTCCTTGATTTCTTCCCCTTCTACCTATTCTTGAGACATTGTATTAGCAGTCATCATTTTCTTTTTTATTTTTAAAGATTTTATTTATTGTTAGGGAAAGGAAGGGAGAGAGAAAGAGAGGGAGAGAAATATCAGTGTATGGTTGTCTCTTGAGCACCCCCTACTGGAGACCCGTCCCACAGCCCAGCCATGTGTCCTGGCTGGGAATCGGACTGAAGAGCTTTTTGGTTCATAGGCCAGCACTCAGTCCCCTGAGCCACACCAGTCAGTGCCATCCTTTTCTTTTTAATAAATGAATCTGATTTCTTCTGGAGTCTGTATTTGCATGGAGATTGGAATGACTTACAGGACTTGTTATACTACTAAAAACCTCGATATTGCTTCTTCTGTGACCCCACCCATAGTTCATAGTGGTAGGCACCACCCTTTTCCTCAATGATCCATTCTTTCTATTTGTCCCTCTAATGTTTAATGTCCACCACTAGACAGTTCTCCCTGCAAACACTGAAGGAGCGTAAAAAGTAGAAGACGGTCACATACAGTCTAGGAACCACCCTGATTTCTTTGATCCTCAAGCTACATTTTTATTGGATGATTAAAATGTCAGAAGTTACATATATACATACAAACATGCACGCACCTCCATAAACACATGTGTATGTATATAAGTATGTATACAGATATGTATCTGTTATTTTTGAGCTAAAATTGTCATTATTCCATGGCCAGATATCAGGAAGTATCTGAGAAGTTTTTTGTGGGAAAAACAGTGGCCCTTCTCCCAAATTTGTCTCCTTCCCATCCTCTATGTAAACCCTTTATGGCTTTAGCAATAAAATCTCACCTAAAGCTCTAGAACTTAGGTTCAGTGATAATGGATGTGTTAGCATTTAGTCTTTTTTTTTTTTTTTTTTTTCAATTTGTGTTGGATTCTTCTTATTTCCCTTTGGCTTTTTTAAATGTGTATGATTCGTGTAAAATGGACACTTGAAGCACCAGTTTCTGAAACTGTGTGCCATTTCTTTCTCGTGTTTCTGCAACTGGACTTTTGTTTTAATGAAGTCACTTATTCTGTTTATAGGAACGAGTGAAGTCTGTATTCCATGCCAAAGAGTTTGGAAAAATAATTAACTTCAAGACCCCAGAGGATGCTAAGGTAAATATAATTTTTTACACAGACAGATAGCAGCTGCGCTTTTCAAAGTCATGAAAGTTGCACTGTTTTTTAAGGCCGATAAGTTTTGTTTTTTAATTATTTTTATGTTTTGACAGTTTTAATGTATGTAACTAGATAATATTTCCCCAAAACTACTCTTCATTAGATTGAATATAACACACCTACTTGTTTTTAATATCAAATGGTTCCATCTTATTTCAAATCCTAACTGTAATACTTTGTGAAAAAGTCAAGCCAAAGAAATTATTTCATTCTAATGCTAATCTACTAGCTCTAGCAGGGAAAGGCTAGCCCCACATCATAGATTTCTCTGCTGTATAGCTATGGTGACTTTTTAATTTTTAAAGGTTTTATTTATTTATTTTGAGAGAGAGAGGGAGAAAGAGAGGGAGAAAAACATCGATGTGAGAGAGAAACATTGATCGGTTTCCCCTCACACATGCCCTACTGGGGGCAGCGGGGGGACTGGGCCTGCAACCAGGCATAGGCCCTGATGGGAATTGAACTGGTGACCCTTCACCTTGCAGGACAATGCCCAACCAACTAAGCCACACCAATCAGGGCTATGATGATTTTTTTTTAATTGATATAGCTTGGCACATTAACAAAAGGAGTCAAGCCTATAGTCAGAATATTTAGGTTTGAATGTTGGTTCTGTTCCTACTTGACTGTAGAACCTTGAGGAAGTCATTTAACCTTAGTTTCCTTAAAATATGAATGAGTTGGATTGAAAAGCACTGCGGTTATGGCAGTTACCGGGATGTGCATTGTCGGGAGAAGGAGGACTGCAAACTGATTATCTACCTCATTAATCACAACTAAGATGCTATTTCTGATACTTAATTGTCCTCATTGTGTCATGAAACATCTATTTACTGAATCCCTCATACTATGTTGTCCTGGCTGGGCATGACTCTTTACCAGTTTGCTTGTCACATCTGGACCCCCAACCAGGAATGCTGGACCATTTAGCATGGGCCATGGAGCTTTCTGTCCAGTGTGATGTAAGACAACACTGGCATAGAAACAGCAGAGAACTGAAAGGAGGAATAACGTGCCCCGAGCCTCGATAGGCTTATTGCCTGCAACAGGGAGACAGACTAGAGCATGATAATAGGATGCCTTTCAGGCCGTCCTCCTTCATGGTGCTGAAGGGCAGTACCACCTGTTTCAGTTTCTCTGTAATATGTTTTCCATTTAATCTCTGTCACTGCGTTATTTTATCTGAAAAGGATTGTTTTTAATCTCCTGCTCTGCCAGAAACATCCAAAGAAGGCTGCTGAGCTCGGTTTTCTCTCTCTACTTCTCCTGCCTAGACCTACGACCAGCAGGTTCTCCTTAAATTAAAGAAGCACAGATATCTGTGCCAAAGTTTATCAGAATGGGCTAACCCTGGTATCACCTCCAAGGCTTTTATCTATCATACAGGCCCAATGATAATAGACATTATTGATAGAAAGGTTTGCATTACATTTGCATTTGTGTTTGTAATTTCAAATCTCAAAACAGAAAATACTATATTATGAGAACAACGAAAAATGCTCAAGAATGTTGCTGTGCTACCACTAGCCACTCTAGAGTATATAATTACTCCCATTCAATCAGGGGAACCCTATACACGGAGTCATGAAGGCTTGTGATACAGGACTGGTGTAGGTTGGAAAGAATTTTGCGTGGATAATTTTCACACTATGCTAGAGTTACTCAGTCTAGTTGCCACGTTACCCCATCTCTCAGGATGGTTCATTTTACTTTTCTTATTCTGAAGATGAACATTCAAGTCCAATGACCTTAGAAAGACTTTATTCTTACTGTTAAATAAAACTCAGTACTATTGACCCTGAGCTGTGTGGGCCATTTACGTGAGTGATTGATCTCTTATGCAGGATGAATTTAATTATTGGCTATGAGTATACACCTAACTAAACTGGAAAGTCAACTTTTAGATTTCTGTTCATTATGTATTGAGTTTCATTGCAAGTTCATTGAAGTAAGCAAGTATTGGTTTATTTCCTCACAACAGTGGATCCTCGCAAAGCTAGAAGAAGCGAGAGAACCTTCCCCAAGCCCTTGATGGAGAACACTGCCTGAAGACACACAGTAATTAATCATTACAGTTGCCACTTTGTACCTTCCAAAACCTGTTTGGGAAGAATAGTGCAGAAGTAATTTCAAGTACATAAAAAAAAAAAACACATGTCAGTCAGAATCAAGTAAAACAGCTATGTGATTAAAATATTTCAACTCTTTGGCTCCATCTGGTTTTCTAACTTGAATCATGCATCAGGTTAAAATTCTAATTACTTTATAAAAGAAACAGTTCTTTTATAAATCTTAAATATTTGCTCCAGATGATTCTCTGCAGTGGTGGAGAAATTACTTGTATTTAGCCTTCACATGGAGCTAAGTTTAATGTTCTTAGTTTACACTTTAAACCTTTCTCATGCTTACGTCACACTCCCTGAACAAGTGATGGGAGTGATCACATCAGTGATCAAATCAAACATTGCCTCCGTGGTATCAAGGGAACTTCAGTGGTGGTTACTTTAGAAACATGAAGTTCTTTTTACAGATAAATATTTTGGTATTATTTTCCTTATTTTTATAAAGAATAAGTTTGAACTATAATTCAAATACACAGCATGAATATAAAAAATAACCTTTTTATATGTATATACTCCACTTTAAATGATCTTATTCAAGCCTCTAAAGAAAGGCTTGAAAGATGAGTGTCATACCACACAAGAGAAAGCCCGTCTCAGAACTCCGAAGCCTTAGAAATACATCCTCAAGCCATGTCCATGGGATCTACTCGGTTCACCCAGGTCACGTTTTTAATAGATTGCTGACCTTTGAAGGAATATTCCTGAAGCCTTAACAATACCAACTTTCCACTCAGTGGGAATGTGAAATAAACAGAATTCCCACCACCTTAAATACGAGTTATGCTTCAGAGCAGAGAGCCTCCCCCACAATAAATGTATGTATCTTAAAGTCTCACCCAGTAACCTGTCCCATGGGTAACAGACTTGAGAGTTTCTGGTTTTCCTTCCTCTATAGTTAGTCAAATGAGAATCATTCTTTTAAATATATAGCTCATCAGAACAAAAACCACGGTGGCACATTAGTAAAAATAAGGTAATGGGTTCTTTTCCATGGTTTTGTTCAAAAACGTTGATTTAATGCACTTTCTCAAGTGAAAGGGGATGAATATTGATTGTGAACCAGGAAGAAAATGGTACAGTGTCTTATTTAGTTATTAAACAATACTGAGTATTTGATGCATGTTGTATGTGCCATAAAATTATTATAAACTGTTTTTGGGATTGGAGACTGTTTAGTAAATGGTTGTGAAATGCTTCTCAGATTTCTCAAACCCTTGCTTTGTTGTAAAAGCTAAAATAAATGGCATGCCAGACTATAATTATATTTCTTCCTGACCAAATCCTGCCACTCAGTACTGTTGATTTTCCTACGATTATAAAGATACATTCTTTGTTATCAATAGTTTCTCCCAGAATGTTTTTTCTTTGCTGAACATAAATTGAATCAAAAGATAACATATTTGAAATTACATGGTACTATGGTATGGGTTCCCTTGATGACCTTTGTTCAAAGTCACATATACATTTGCTCTGTTGCTGAGCTCTCCCAGTTTTGTGTACCTCAGAGTGAAACCTGGGAGTACAGGCAGTCAGAAAACTCAGCAGATTGCCTTTGTCCGAAAAATGTTCCTTTACTGGATTTCCATTCAATGCCGTTAGCCAAGTACATCATTACCTACTCCAGTTTCATGGTTTTATTCTGAGAAAAAAACACAGGCCCATCACTGCTTGGGTGTCCCATGATAGAGGGGAGAAAGCCTAAAAGACTAGCAGAGAAATTCTAGTGCCCTCTGGGGGCTAGCAGGGGCGGGTCTTCTAACCCTCACCCATGCACAGCCAGTGCGCCTGTCCTTCCTGTTCCCTCACCAGTAAGAACCCAAAAATGTCTTTTCCTATTCTCTGCCAGTCATCTGCCTGTCAGCACCTCCTGTCACTGCTCTCTCTAAAGCAGAAAGACTCAGAGCGTCAAGAGTGGTAGATTTTCCGTTGTTTTAGATTGTCTTCATCTTCTCAACAGAGAATATCAGTAGATCAGATGTGTCTTTTTAGTGTTTTTAACATTTTACAATTATGTATTTGATTCTATATTCTTTTTCCTTGAATATTACAGAGCCCATAATCTTATTATAATGAAAACGATCTGCCCTAAATTATACTTGACTACATTTAATTTGAGAACCTTAAGCTTGTTGTTTGGTAGTTGCTGTGGAATGAGGTTCTGAGTATTATGTCCATTCCTTGTGTTATTTGTTAGCTGTAGCCCCAGGACCTTAACTCTAGCACAGCAGAGTTAGTGGTTAGTGATTGTTGTGTGAAACCCCAGGCAGAGTAGAGTGTCTGTTCCCTGCCAGCTCTCCTCCAGAAAACTATGATCATTAGAAATGGCAACTTTGATTTCTGGTACAAAAGGAAGCTTGTGATTTCTTCACATTAACGAAATACTCTCTGAACCAAAGAATGTGCACTTCTGCAGTGGCTTCCCTATTACAGTTGTGTGTCGGCTGCTGCTTCTCTAGTGTTAGCAAGACTTTGGAACTTTTCCCATCCTCAGTTTAGTAGAACTGCATTATTTTCTGGTCCCTAAGTAATCATTACCAGTTGTACGCAGCCCTTCTCTAGCCCCTCTCCTCCATAGTCCTAATGCATTCCAACTATCCTGTGGCCTTAAATAAGAAAGTTTTCTTAACTTTTTCTATCATAATTATTTCTCACATTTTTCCTGATGGTAATGGCAGTGATATTATCCCAGTGAATAAATATGCACCTATGAAAATATCCTGTAAATAGCATTCTATTTCTGTGTGATAAAAGATGAAGAGTGTATGCAGTACTGGCTTTTCTGCACCTGAGTTATCCAGTCATCAGTTGATCCTTCAGGCCAAGCCTTAGCCCCTGTATGAAAAAGATTGGGAGAAGGTGCTGGGTTAATTTGCCTGTAGGAGCTGAAAAGTGTGTGCTGAAAACCCTGAAAGTGGAAGTAGCCACGTAGGACGGGGTGCATTCATGCCCCAACCAGCACAATTAAGAGAAATCTGTTTGGGTTCCAGAGCCATTACCTTTTTAAAAAAAGTATTTTATTGATTTGTGAGAGAGAGAGGGAGAGAAAAGGAGAGGAAGGGAAAGAGAGAGAGATATCAACTCATTCCACCCATTTACACACTCACTGGTTGATTCTTGCACGTGCCCTATGGGGGATCAAACCTGTAGCCTTGGCACTCTAACCGGCCGAGCTGCTCGGCCAAGGGCCCAGAGGCGTTATTTTTACCTTTTCTCAAGGTCAGCCCCCATCCTCGAGGACAGTGTTTTTCAAACTGTAAGTCTTAACCCATTAGCGGGCCATGATATCAATGTAATAGCTCAAGACCAGTACATTTTAAAAGTGGAACAGGAAAAAAAAAAAGCACAGTGCATGGAACAAGGGCAGACATTGTTTCCTGAAATATTGTTTCGGTTAAATACTCTATATACTTTGTGCACTGGGTCAAAATGTAAAATGGCATTTCCTATTGTGAATTGTGGTAAAAAACAAACAATAAAACCCCGGAGACCTTGAAAGCCATTGCTGTAGGAGGCGCAGGCCAGCCAGTGATGGCTGAAACATTGCGGATTGGTGGGGCCTAACCTTAGGTAAGGGGCGGAGGGTTACAACCCAGGGAGACTTCAGATTCTGAGCACCATCTTTTTCTTTAGAGTGAGAAGATAGGATGGATGTTGTTTGGTTCATAAAGTGTTTTGCTTTCATGGTGTGTATCAGGTCTCACTGCTACCAGGTGTCAGTGGGACCAGAAAAAGCATAGAAAACTGAGGTCCACAAACAGCACCCAGAAAAGGCCACAGGCTATCATTTAACATTCACATGTGTCTGAACCTCTTTCCCACGAAGCATTTTACTAGGGCTGGGGACAGAAGTTCTCCTTTAAGTAGGTTGAATTTGCTTCATCTTCCTTCCCATTCATCACACAGGTAGCAAAAGCCCTTAAAAATGGGGAGCTTATGCATAGGCTACATCCTTGTAGGGCCAAAATACTCATTCACTGGAGGGCACTGTAAACATGCCAGTGCAGCTTAGCTGAAAATAATTGGGACTCCTCTTTTCTGTAGGGTTCAAGTAGAAAATGTAGATAACCTGCATTATGCAATATTCAATGCAAAGTTCATCCAGTCTAATTTCCTTCAGTGCCACCTTGTTATCACCTGTAGCTCCTTTACATACTCAAGGGGATCTTTCGCCCTCCTGCCCAATCCTTTGATGAAAGCATACCTTACTGCTAATGCTAACCTGATCACATTGGCATTAATTAGTTAAAATTTTTATGATTCTTATCTACATTTTTGATAATTGGCCAAAACCGCTATTAGTGTAGACTTTTGTTCCCACTTTTCTTTCTGCCACAATTGGTGTAAAGTAGTACTTGTTTCAGGGCTATTCTAGAAGCAGGTCAGCACACGTACTAAGTAAGGGTGCTGGATCTTATGTGTTTGTCACTTGCCCTTGAGTTAGTTCTGAGTGCTGGCGGCTCTGTGAACGAGCGATGTCCACAGTGTCCTGTCCTCAGCAGCCCTGCCCTGCTCCTGCAGACGCCTGCCTCGGGCTTCTTCTGTGGAGTCAGTCACCTCCTATTTGGTTTTCTTCTTTTCCCGCTGCCATCTACTTTTCCCAGCATTATCGTCTTTTCCAAAGAACTCTGCTTTCTCATGATGCACCCGAAGTAGGACAGTCTGACTTTATTACACACCTCTTTCATGTTGTTTCCCTTGAAACGTTTTTCACTTTATACAAATACAAATCGGTTTGCATTGTAGTTTAAGCCCTGCTGTGGTAGACATCTGTTGACCTGGAAACCCCTGGCACTGAACACCGCTCCTTCAGTGTTGCTCTGATGCCTTCGTGCTGTGTTCCTTCTCGTGGCGTCCTTGTAACAAGAAACCCGGTGAGGGCGGCCTGATACAATGTCTAATCGTCAGAAACACACTCAGAACGCAACCCCTGGGAAAACCCCAGCGTTTCTCGCTGTGCCATCATACCACCAGCATGCCATTGGCTGCCCAAAAATTCCCGGTTTGGGGCCTGAAAAACATTCAAGTCAAAGTGTAGATTACATTGGAATGTTCTCAGTGTCAATAATTTCATTTCCATACCCACAAACTATTAGAATTTATATCTGGGGGTTGTTGCAAGGTCATTTAGATTGCTACAGACTTTTTAAAGTGATTATCTCTGTCTATGAATATATATTACATATGGACATGAATTTTTCAGGGAATGTGTACTTTAAAAATACTTTTTACTAATTTTTGTATTGACCAAAAGTGCTGCTTTGGAATGCTTACTCTTTGGTAAAAATATAGCTGTTAATGATGGTAATTGGTTTTTTAAATATCTATTTCTGTATCACTGCAGTATTTCCTTCACTTTTGTGTCCCTTTTATGTGGGCTCCTGGCCCAGTTGCCTGTTACGCAGTTTCTGCCTTGCTTTAGTGTATTCTGATAAGATGATTTATAAGCACAAATGTTTACAGTGAAGTTCTTCCTCTTGAAATTTACCTCAGTCTTCTTTTTTTTTCCTGAAAATTGTTTGGCTGGGCTTGCTGATGACTAACTTTTCTAAATAATAATTATTTATTGCTATTGGTAGAATTAAACTGCTTGGCCAGATGATTGCCTGGTTTAATTATGTATACCTTTTTCAAATAAATTCAGTCAAATAAAGATTTCTGATTTTCAGCCTGTCTCTGTTTTTAGTTAATTGAATTGAACTAGAAACATTACCAATGAACTTGCCCTCACCCATCTAATTTCTACCCCCTCTGAAGCCTAAATAAGTGTGGATAACTAACAGATTGCCCAAGATCCTGATTTCTCAAAGCAGCCAGCCGACAGCATTCCAGCCCGCATGATCTTTGCTGGCCAAAAGCTTGAGTGCAAATTCCTCTAAATTCTTCAGCAGCAAGACTGTGCCTCTCAGCCTCAGAAAACTTCAGATGGCTCATTTCCACAGTAAGTAATGAGTATATTTTAAAAGAAGGGCTAGGAGAGAATTTTCTCCTTGCAGAATTAATAGTGACAGAAATAATAATTTACCTCTAACATGGAGAGTTCAGCCTTTTCATTACATAAGAAAATGCTTCACTACATTTTGTTATGATTTATTTGACAGCCCTCCTGCAATAGAATTGAAAGCCATCATCTTCTCGTATGCTTTGTCAGCCAAAGGTAAATTAAAAATAACAATAATTCAATGCTAAAAAGTAATTTTTTAAATCCCACGTTTTTTAATTCCCCTGACTACTGATTCTCTTGAATCCTTTTCTTAGTAATTCAATAGTCAGAAGCGGTCCATGATATTTAATGCAGGGTGCCCACCCCCTTCCCAGGATTGTCCTGATTTTTGTTTGTTATATTTCTTAAGAGCTACTTCCCCATCTCTTTGTTCTCTGGTGTAAATTTTCCTGGCTCTTTCTAGACCTTTACTATTCCAGATAAATTTTTAATATCAGTGTCTCAGGTTCCATAAAAACTGTTGCTTTTACATTCATCTCTTGAGTGAAAGTCACTTTATAAAGCTTAATGTTGCTATGGTAGCTACAAGCATAATTCCTGTCTTCTCCAAAATGGCCACACTTTTCTTTGACAGCTTCACACTTGGAGGTAGAACCTGACCGTCCCGACTGGCTGAGGGGAAGGCTTAGCACAGTTACAGCAACGCTGACACATCGTTCCTTCCAAAACATAACTAGTCTGGGTACATTCTGTAGACCGACTGGAGATAAGATGTGTCACACCTTAAATCCCTAAGTGACGTGCGTGTGTGTGAGTGTTTGTATGTGTGTGCGCACCTTCAAATACAAAGCAGGATAAAAGCACCTTGGGCCTTTACTTTGAAGCACCCTGCACTTTCCAGGTGATCTGCTTCTGCTTTCTGAACCAGCTAGTATGGGAATTCTAACATAACATGACAAATGAATGCAGATTGGCCTTGGAGGACGAAGGGGAGCAGAATATGGCACCCCAAAGTATGCCTTTCTGGCATAAGGATTTTTTTGAGCTGATGATTTTTAAGAAATGGCAAACACAGGAAAAGCTCTGGAAACCTAGTAGAATTTATATGTTCAGAAGGAGAATTTACATTTATAAGAGAAATCTCATTTGTAAGCCCTCTCTGTACCTAAAAAAGAAGACTCAAAATGACAAGAAACTCTGACCAGTGGTGAAGGCTCCAACTTAAATCTGCGAAACAACCTGACTCTTGTTTACTGTGCTTTTTCTGGTAACCTCCCTTAACTGGCCTTTTCCACTGCCCACCCCCCACCGCCCCACAACATCTTTCTTGTGTTTTTAACCGAAGAAGGTATTTAAGGGGATGGCTTGGGCCATTTTTAGGGAGTCACTCAATTTTCCTGGTTGTCTCATGTACACAGGAGGTATTGGTATATATACCTATATAACACAGGTATATATGTTATTAAACTTCTGTTTGTTTTTCTCCTCATAATCTGTCTTTTATTACACAGGAGTGGCTCTCAGTCAAGAACCTGAAAGGGTAGAGGGAAAATCATTTTTCCCCACATACAGTTTGGCAAGCCGTGATGGGAAGTGCTGAGCTGCCCTTCTTGCTCTGGAGCCTGCAGACAGGACCCTGGAAAACTGACTGAAGCCGGCAAAGGTAAGAATTGCCACCAGTCAGCTCCCCCGAGTCCCTGTGCTGCTCAGTGTGGAGAGGAAGGGAAAATTCCACCTGTATATTCCTTTTTGTGATTTAGATTAGCAGGGAAAATATTTGTATGGTCTAGTTAAGAAATTCCGGAAAATATTTGTATTAGTGCTCTTGTTTTCCATCAATCCCCTTCCTCCTAGACATGTTTTCTGTTGTCTGTCTTTTTGTATCATTTGTTATAAGGATGAAAACCACTGGCAGATGAGATTTTTCCTTTTGTTTTATTCTGTATCTTAAGAGCTTGGCTTGTTGATCAGTTCAAGAATTCTCTCTGGTCTCCACCAGCCAGAAAATGCAAGTATGGGCTCGTCTCTGGCAGACAAGTGAACAGGCTGAGAATCTAAGACACAAAGGGATAGCTACACTCTCATTGTCCCACAGTGCCAGCCCAGGAGTATTTATCTTACGGGGTCCTGGGCCATAAGGGGCCTTTTGTTCCCTGGGAGTGAACTTGCTGGATCTTGTGAGGGCCGCATCTTTTGCAACTTCTTTAGGGATGCCTCTTGTGTCCATGGTTAAGTCATAAAACAGTTCGTTGGTTTGAGTTGCTATATTGGAATTAATTTACCATTGAAGATCCTACTCATCAATAGCCAGACAATGGATCCTTTAAATTGAACCTTGATAACCTTTAAATTGAAATAACATGGACAGTTAAGAAAATTTTTAGAGAGCTCACTTCCTAAACATTTGTCCTATTGGCACCTGTGGCACGGTCAAATTGAAAAGAGGACATGGAAGAGCATGGCATCTGGCCTTAGGGACTCTCTTAACAAGATGAAATTACAAAGCCCTTCTCACCTACACTTTCAGAAGGTCCTACCGGACTGGGAACAGAGAAAGACCAGTGCCCATGCACAACCCCTCTCCCAGGAACTCAGGGGTGCCCATCCCACCCACGGTGATACTGCAGTTACCCGACAAGCCAGACAGCTCCTAGGGAAATGCCCTCCCAGAGGACACAGATGACCCCAGTTTCTCCCATCCCCTCCTACAAATAACCAGGAAATGGACCAGCTGGAAGCTAATGTTCTGGGACTGATAGAAGCAATAATAGAGGCTTTCCCCCTAAAGTGAGTCTGTCCAAGGTTGAATTTGTATGCTGAAAAAGGAGAGCATGTGACGGCATTTCTTGAACATTTTATACAGACTTTACAAAGGCATACTGCATTAAACCCTGAAATTTCAGAGCATAGGATGAGAATCCCTTGATTTCTGTCTTGGTTGGGATGGAAATCTCCCTAATGTAAAGAAACAATGGAAGATAATGTAGTTGGATGGGCAGGTCAGCCCCATGACATTATTCAGGCTCACCCAACTCTTTGGGGCATTGGATACGACTGTGTCTGCCTTACACATCTTTACCAAACCAGAAATGCAGTTCTACTAGCAGTGCTGCAGTCTGCCTATCCTCCAATCCCAAAATACTCCCCTCTTCATCTCAAAGTGTTACAGACATTGTAAAAGATGGGGACATTGCTGACAGAACTGTTTTGCACTTAAGAAGAGGAAAAAGTTAAAGTAATGACTCTAGGTATCTGATAATAGACAAATATACCCAAAACTCCTTGGAGGAAACTTGGGTACTTTCTGTATGCCTTTGAGATTGAAATTCTCTACCCCCGTTGTTAGCACTTTCAAGCCATCTCTGATGCTTCTAAATGCAAACTTTAAAGAGATGATTCTCATCATAAGGAAAAAGGCGCTATTTAGAAATTGGGCAGAAGAAAACTTGTGTCTTCTCCATAAATATATGTAAAGAAGTTTTAGCCCTTTGAGCAGGTAAATTTAACTTAGTCCATCTTCCATAAACACAATTTGGATCCAACTCTCTTTTTATAAGCTAGTGAGTTTTGTATTACTATACCTGATTCATGGCTAAAATTTTGCATAGTAGCCACAAGGTCTCTGTTTTGTATGTTTATTTATGTCTATGAATATATGTGTATGTTGTAGATGTATGAAATTTTACTACCTCCAGATGGTATGGCCAAAGTTAATTTGTAAAAGAGCTCTATTCAGTTGGCTTAAAAAGGTGTGCTTATACCCTGACAGTGTGGCTAAGTGGTTTGGAGCATTACCCCATACCCCAAAAGACTAAGGGTTCAATTGCCAGTCAGGGCACATGCCTGGGTTGAGGGTTCGGTCCCCAGTCGGGCATGTGCGAGAGGCAGCCTATCAATGTTTCTCTCTCACATTGATGTTTCTCTCCCTCTCTTTCTCCCTCCTTTCCCCTCTCTCTAAAAAACCTTCTCTCCCCCTGTCTCTAAAAGCAATGAAAAAATGTCCTCTGCTGAGGATTAAGAAAATTTTTCTAATGTGCTTACATAAAATAAGTATTTCTAGACTCTTAGAAATATGGAAACTAATTCAAATGTTTCTTAAGTTCACATGATCTGGGAAAATAGTAAGTAAAAGTTTAAATCAGTTTAAAATAGACGTGTTCAGAGTTGTCAGAATGAGATAAAATGCAGATATGCTTTATTAGTCAAGTAGGTTCATGTTTCTCTGTTACAAAATTTGTCAGCAAGAAAAATAGCAGGATGATGGTAACTTTGTTTATGTTTCATGAAATTTTCAAGAGTAATCTAAACGCGATTTTTTAGAACTGAATTAAATAGATATAAGTCCAATGAATTTTTAAACAATTAAAAAGTTTTATAACACATCTACTTTAAAGTAGCTTCCAGGTCTTTTTGGTAACATGAAACCTTAAAATTTTGACAAGTTAAATGATGGAAATTCATTCAATGTTTAGATCATTTTCAAATAAGATAAAATACTAAAAACTTAAATTACTGAATTTAGTTTTATCTACTCTTGGCTTATTACAAAAAAACTAAATATATTTGGGTATGTTAGTAAACATATCTTGTGCTACATTGAAAAATTGTACTACAAAAAAGCATATTCTTTTTATGAAATTATGAAATATATTAACAAATTTGCTAATCTATATAATGTTAGTGTGTAGCAGTTTGAGATTGCTTACTTCTTAATTTTTGATAGAAATTAAGGTTTCAAAGGTTGGGAATTCTAATCATTATATGTAATGAAATGTAGAAATAGTAAGGGAAACATCTCTCTATACATGGAAAGTAAGATGTGTTTTTGGTTAAGAAAAGGTTAGAGGCAGGAAGCTGCATTTTTGTTACAGGAAAGTAATTTTTCCTAAAGTACAACCAGTTGCTTCAAAACTGCGAAGAGGAGAAGGACAAAATAATGGATATAGAAAGTCTGGAAGTGAGACGTAGCAGGAAGCTTGGGTAATTAAGTAGCTAAAATGGAATGAATTTATTATAAGGGTTTAAATGTAAGCTTTAATATCAATAGTGTACTTTTATGCAAAACTGACACTTAATTCTCTTTTCATCTGCCAACTGGATTTTCTTGGACTATTGGTATGTCCCTGATAAAAGATTATGAAAGGATTTTGGTTCTTTTTTTTACCCTTTTAAGTAATTCACCTGAAAAGCAAAGATGTTATATTTTACTAAAACAGTTGTGTACTTCATGTTATCTTTATCATCCGGTGTTTGATTACTTAAGAAAACCAAGTCTTAATATTAAGAGCTAAGTTTCACTTACAACTGTATACATTTCTGTATCTGCGTTTAAAGTCCTGTATTGTCATTGTGGTTAAACAGGTAATTAAATATTGTTTCATAATGATCTGTGATCCTATTTTATCAAACATCTAAAACTTGCTATTTTGGAAAAGCTTTTGAAAAGCCTATTTGACCTTGAAGTAACTTGGAATATTTCAGAGGACCCCTAGAACATATCAAGATTTCTCTCTCCTTGTAAAAAGAGATATTTAATTAAGTTTTTGTTATATTACATGGGAGGGATTGACAAATAAGTAATGCCAAAAATTTTTTAGGTTGTATTTGTATGGATACATGTTATTAATATGTGTTTCAGAATTTGTATGAAATTCCTGGAAACCTGATGTGTCCTAGTATAATGTTATCACTTATAACTCTATCTTAAAATGTATGTCACGGGAACTACCAAATGTCCTTGCTCATTGCATTATAATGAGCTCTCAGCAGACTTTCAACCATGACCATTTTCTTTCGTCATCTACAGAAGTTATTGTTTTACTTTTGCAAAAGTGCCTCATCTTCAGGGAGACTCATGGAAAGGACTCTGAAGAGTGTAGGTTTAAGTTAACTTTCAGATCATACCCTTGGACTGGGTAAGAACCAACCAGGAAAATTCTGAGGGAAAAAATGAATACATAAAACTGCTAACAAAAGATAAGATCAACAGGTATTATCTGGGACTTAAAGAATTTGTTATCTGGGACTCAATGAAATAAGATTATTATTTTTATAACTTTTTTAATGTTTTGCTTTTCCAGATTTAAGGAAAATCTTTTCTCTTAAACTACCTGTGACTTATAGCAATTTGGTAAGTATACCTTTGTGAACAAGATGAAACGATTCCTCTTCTCCCTACCTGATTCCTGCAGAATTTGGAAATTTGGAGTATCATTATTGATGTGACAACATAGTTATTTGCATAAGTTTAATAAGGACATGTTCTCCTTATAACAAGAAGCAATTGGAAATACTGGTTTTATTACCAAGACTTTGACTGGAAAGTCACATGAGAATGCACAAAGAATCATGTGTGACCAGACAGTTTTAAGGAGTTTTAATAAAGCCTCTTGGAAAAGCCACCTGGTACCTTGCTTACAGGGTTCCTGGCAGCCTTGCCAGGTTTGGAAGGTCACTTCTCGGCACAGGCGGGAATCTCAGGATATGTGGGGGACCTTGATTGAGAAGAGGTCCAAACGGATAGATAGGCATTGCGGGCAAAGTGTGAAGGCTAGACGTTGGCTCAGATTCTTAGCTGTGATAGGCTTTTGATAGGTCCAACCTGAGATTCCTTATGAAAAGTTCCAGCAAAGCAGATTTTAAAATGCCTGTATCTGGTCTACCTCTGTTCTTGCTGCACTTATGTAAATAATCAGGCCAAGTTTATTGGGACTGGATTTATTTTGAAAACAAATTAGTTTACTGTAATTATCTTTGGTAAAAAAAAATGGGATGAGAGAAAAATGATGCTGAAGTAAAAACTATAATGCATCTTAAGGCTGATTCTAGTCGTGTTAATTGTCTGAGGTTTCATTTTCAACCTATAAACTGTACTGGATCCTGAACTCTTTTAATATCCTCAAATAATCTGGCTACAACTCTTCAAACTAATGTATCCATTGTCCCCCCACTCTTTCGATTTGGAATCAATAAGAACAAATTTCATGAAATTACTAGAAATCTTGTATATCCTGATGTGTTACCATTTCTAATTCTAGTTGTCTGAAAAGGTATGTCACAGAAATAACCAAATTTGTTTGTCAACTGCCTTATAACGAACTCTCATCAAATCTTTAACCATTGCCATTTTTAAGCCTTTTTCATTTACAGAAGTTATTGTGTTGTTTTTGCAAAAGAGTTTCCCAAACCCCTGCAAACAGAATGCGAACATGTTGATACAAACTTCAGCTAAATGGTCACAGTAGCTCCTGTTCAGAAACTTCCTACTGTATTGCACGGGCCACTGAGACGGTTTACCTGAGCACCCAGTGACGTCGGACACATGACCATTAACTTTGTGTTCTCTTGTTTCCACAGAAATGCCTCTCTTTACATATCTGATTGCTCCCACAATACAGGCCTAACTTTGGGAGCAATACCACCTCGTGAAATGAGAAATGAATGTTTAACTGAACTGATCCGTTCTCAAGATTGAGAGACTGGTTGAGGGGAATAACACAGCTGTCTATCAACTCAGCTTCTGGACTGTGAAATGCCCATGACGTTTCAAAGGTAAGACCGGAGGGGAGCAGAAAACACCACCCCAAAATATGCCTCTTTAGCATAAGGATTTTTTGAGCTGATTATTTTTAAGAAATAGCAGACACAGGAAAAGTTCTGAAAATGTGGAAGTGGTGATCATTTTGTAAGGGAAACTTAAAATTATAACAGAAATCTTCCCATTTGTAAAGGCGTTTCCCTCTCCATACCTGGAAGAGGATGGATGACTCTACATCAGAACTCATATCAATGGGAAAGACTCCAACGTAAATCTACGAAACAACTTTACCCTTCTTTGCTGTGCTTTTCCTGGTAACCTCCCTTAACTGGCCTCTCTCACCCCCAACCCAACACAATGTGACGGCTTGGGCGGCTTCACAGAGGTACCCAGTTTTCCGGGGTGTCTCCCGTGGATGCAGGAGGCCTGCACGTTCTTAACCTTTTGTTTTCCTCCTTTTAATCTCTTTGACTCCAGGAACAGGTCTCAGCCAAGGACCGAAAAGGGAAGGGTAAAATTATTTTTCTTTTCCTATAAGGACATTTAGGAAGTTTCTGAGTAGTTAGCTGTTGAAGTTACAGCATTTTCGTTTTAGGAGCAGAACCATAAATCAATCATGAGCTTAAAGAAACACATCGTACAGGCTAACGGCAGAACAGTATATTTGCAGCCTCCTCGGAAAGGCACAGCGCACGTGGTTTTCAAAGGGCACATTGTGGTGGCCAGCAGAACTTCAGCAGGGTTACATCACGTTTCTTAAACAGCTGTGGCTTTCAGCCATTTCCTAAGTGTGGAAGACCTGGTCACGTGCACTGGAACACACACACACACACACACGTTGCTCAACAATATAACTCTGCACGTGCTCTCTAGAGCCAGTTTGCCTTATGTCAACTTTGGCAAAACCAAATTAAATGGACCGACATAGTCATTAGTGTGGCTTAGAAAGCTAACACAAAAAAGAACCACTTTTAAAAATCTTTGGTGGCATGTTAAAGGCATCATACTTTTCAGCATAAAAAGAGAAAAACAATTTAAAAATGCCTCAAAATCATAAGATTTAATAAAAAGCTTAAAACAACTTTTTAAAAAAAGTCACCCCATCTAATCCTAGCGGCCTCAAGCCATGATATCTAAAATTAATGGGCCCCATTGTTACATGATTTTCTAATGGCTGTTAAACACACTTAAATTTAATTTGAAAAGAAACAACAAATCACAGTGGCTTTTGAAAACTCTATAAAACCTCACATTCAAAAAGTACACAAAACCTTACAGCCAAAAGTCAAGAAAAGAAATATAAAAACAATTTTGGAATAAAGACTTTTTCAAAGCTTTGTTAACCTCCAATATCTCACAAGCTCCATCACCCATCTCTGTCCCTGTGGCCTGCAGACAGACGTGGCGCTGCCCGGTGGGCTGGGCAGCTGGTGCCAGAAGCACTCAGAAATACACAGGCGGGGCCTGCCAGTCCCGCCTTCCAGTCTTGGCGAGGAGTGGGCAGCAGCTTTTAAACTAGGTTGAACTCCTTCAGGTTTAGCTGCAGAATTGTGTCTTTCACGGCAGCGAACACAAAGCGGATGTTCTCCGTGTCTGTAGCACACGTGAAGTGGGAGTAGATGACTTTCTCTTTGTCCGGATTCTGGTCTTGGTAAAGCTTCAGGATAAAGTCTTTGGCAGCTTTAACATCCTGCTTTGGGCCTGGTCACGAGGGCAGTGAGAGGAATAAAGGAGAAAGATACCAACTCAACACCAGGTCCTCCCCAAAATCAGTTCCAATGTCCTCTTGTTCTTGTTTGGGATCCTTCTTTAAGCTATCTTATTTCTAGAAAATACTCTACCTGGGGCATTATTTTTTATTATCTCTCATTATGAACCTTTGAAAGAGTATTTTAAAGTGCCAACTAGTATCTAAAAATTGTACTTTAAGGCAATTGGTTGAAAATAGTGACCCATTTAACTCTCTGACCTGGACCACTTTTGAAGAGAGGTAATTCTTACTCAGGCAGACAGAACTGGGCTAGGTGAAGGGAAAAGATGAACCCGGGAACGAGCATTATTAGCCACCCAAGTCTGATTGTAAAGCTTGTGGGCTCCTATACTACATGGCCAATGCAGTTAATAAAAGTGAAAAGCAAAGTGCTAAAACACTGCTACTCTAAATATCGATGTCAAACTTAGTAATATTTGAGACCTCCAGTACTAGAAATAATTAGCCATAGGTCATAAACTCTCCCCCGGAGCGGTCGGTCATGTGTATAAAGGATCTCAGTGCCTGCCCTGGGTCTGGTACAAGGGCTGCCATACTTCAACCTGCACGTTAGAAGTGCCCAGCGCTCTGCTCGACACTAGGAAAGCAGAGGCAAGTCAGGCACAGTCTCTGCCCTCAGGAGCCGACTGAAGGGAGAGCATGGTCAGCCCGGGCTACCAAGGAGCAGCAGGTGCACCTACCTGCTGGGCAGGGGGTGGGGTGAGGGTCAAGGTGAGGGTCGGAGGAGTTAACAAAGGGAGCATACAAAGTGTATTCCAGGCGCTGGGAGAGGTATGTGAGGAGCTGAAAACACACAATGGCAGCTGGTGGTTCGTTCAAAGGAATGGGGAGAACGTCTGTTAGAGGCAGATTGGGGAGGCCCCTGTGAGTCACATTAAGAACCCTGGACGGAGGTCAGCAGGGTCGACAAGATGGACACCTACCTGTGTATTCTGGAAAATAGCTAATGAGATGAGAGTACATGATTTTCTCTTCCAACAGATCCTTCTTGTTTAAGAACAAAATCACAGATGAGTTCAGAAACCAAGGGTAGGTGATAATGGTTTTAAATAAGGCTTTGCTCTCTTCCATGCGGTTCTAGTGAGAAAAAAGGCACTTCGGTTAACCAGAACGAAAGGCAGCACGTTAGAAACAACCAGGTAGAATCCCTGGTTCTATCCTTCTGACCTCTCACCCAGCCGCGGTCTGGGGGTCACTGTCCTTGATGAAGCCAGTGAGCACGTGGGCCCTTGGCACGCCACTTCCCCCACCTCACCCTCACTGGTCACCCGCTCTGGCACTCCTCTCCTGTAGCACCTCAGTCTAGCCCCAAACTGATGTGCAAGGACATAAGGAAGGCTTTTGTGTAACATGGAAAAAGAGGGTCCTTACCCATATTTGACAAAAGTTTAGTGTGCCATTACTGGGATTACCAAATGAGGGAAGTTCACAGTTTCAGACCTGAGACACCCATTTGATGGGGTGTCAGGGGACAGTGAGAGGAAGAGGTGCTCTCCCAGCAAGGCCACCACCCTTAGAAATGCTGAACACTGCAGAGAAGGGAGCTGGCGCTGCCGAGCCCGGACCCTGTGCCCCACCTCACACACCGGTGATACCGGTGCGCTCTGCCTGGGGAGCAGGGCCCCTAGCTTATGGGTGGGCATGCTGCTGGTCACAAAACTTAAAGACTTTCCCAAGCCCATATAATGGTAGAAATTAATGCAGGACAGTAAAATTTCTGAGCATTAGACACTGGCAAGAAAATATTAATTGTTCCTAATTTATGGAGAGCAGACGGGGCACATACAAATCTTATCTGGTGACAATAACCCTTCTAGATAGCATTCTACTCTCTCTCAAGTATTTCTAAGAGGAGAGAAACAAGCATTTCCCTTTCGGGAGTCCTGAAAAACATCAGAGCCCAGAGGGACGTGTAATAAATCTCCATTCCCCTGCATCTCCCAGACACATGGGCTCATTCTCCTCCTCAATGTATTTCTGGGGATTAAGATCTGGAATTTATTACCAGAGCAGTAAGCCCTCTTGGCTTTTAAAGCTTCTTTAAAAGTTATTATGATCTTATCAATAATAACCTCTGAGGAAACACAACATGAAAAGAATAATGTCTATGCAGCACAATGCGGGGATGCAGCGCCTGCCTGCAGCCAGAAGGGGGCAGTCTAGAGCGGCAACCACCACTTAATTTTTCTCCAGGTACTTTGTGATTTTTTTGGGGGGGGGAGAGGAGAAACTTCAATTTTTTAGCACATCAGGCTGAAGTACTTGTCTCTTGCACATCTGAGTAATCATTTGAGTTTCGTGAGACAAATTTGGAGCTAATTTTTCATATTAATAACTTGAGGACTTTCCTTTTTAAAAAATTTCTCCACCCGAAGAGCTGGGTGGCAGCCAAGATCCTATTATTCTGCACGCAATGACACCAGTTAAGTGGGTTAACCGTCCACTAATTAGCTCATGTAGCTGTGCTCCTCAGAGAAAAGTCTGCTCTCAAGCAATACAAGATATGATTTGTTCCTAGTTATTACCTAATCCTGGACAGACTTCCTTATTGATTTACTTGTATGCCCTAGAAGCAAGAGACATGTTTCTTCAAAGTCGAGAGGACTTGTGAAGCGTAGGGGAAAAGACGATGGGAGGGCAATGCCGTCCCACAGAAAACGCCCCCATCCTCACAAAGAAGTGACTGTGATGGTCAGTGTTGCTTTCCGGGCAGGTCCAGCTCATGCAGCCTGCCCCAGCCAGTGCTGTGGACTCTGCAGAGGGCACTGAAGCCTGGCGGGGTGGATCCGTCCCAGCTGCCCTGCGCTAGTCCCTTCAGGGGAAGTGAAGGGCAGACGCCATCCAGGAGGCCCCTGAACAGCTGCAAGCATCTGGCGCCACACCCCCTGCCAGCTCAGCTGGGGGGGCCTGATGTGGGAGGGCTGGGGAGGGTGGGAAGCCTGTTCTCAGGTCAAGTTTATTAGAAATAGCATTGTTCAACTTTGGCAGTACATTCGCAGCCCTAGGGGACTTGGAAAAGATGCCCCCCACCTCAAACCCAGCAATATGAATCTCCACTGTGGGGTCCAAAAGATGGTATTTCTTTTTTCAGAACTCCGCAAGGGACTTCAACACACAGCGCAGGCCGAGAACCAGTGCTTTGGAGCGGCTCCAGCCTGGCAGCACGTGAGCGTGGATCCCACGCTCGGGCCGCACACACCGCCAGTCACATCAGAATCTCAGGCTGAATCCAGGCCCCAGGTTTTTCCAGCAGGCACCCATGGAATTCCAGTGTGCACCAGCTGTGAGAAGCAGGTTTCCAGGTCAGTGATCCTCAAACTTGCATGTGTGCGTGAGTTACCTGGGATCTGGTTAAAATGCAGATTGATTTATTCTGTCTGGGTTGACGTAGAGGGTCCACATTACTAACGACCGTCCAGGGGCTGTCTGTGCTTCTCACCCACGTTCTCCACTTTGAGTAGCAAGACAGCTTACCCTCAGGAATGGAGTCTAGTGGCACAGCCAGCTGGCTTTTTGCAAACTACAAAGAGATCTCTGTGTTCCACAGCTAACCAAACCCCCCACCCCGCGTACCTCATTGTCAGACTCAGCCAGGACCTGGTCATATTCGCTCAGAGCAACCAAAAAAATAATGGAGGTGACGCTCTCAAAGCAGTGAATCCACTTCCGTCTCTCAGATCGCTGGCCGCCAACATCCACCATCCTGTTCAGCAGAAACACAGATCTCTCAAAGGGTAGAACACCTGACTTTTTGGAGAAAAGGGGCATGAATCATGGTACTGTGGGAGTCAGGGCTTTTTAGGTTCCTCAGGATTCTTTAAGAGTGGAAAGGGGTCCTAAGGTGGAAACGTTTGAGCACTGCTGCTTTAGGCAGTGAGGAACCACCGGGAGATTCCTGGCAAAGGAGAACAATGTAAGTGAAGTTACTGAAAACAGTACAGAGGTCGCTCAGGTGGAGCCTGCTTGGGGACACTGGGTAGGAGCTGCCATCGTCCGGGCAGAAAGCACAAGTGCCCACTCGGGCGTCGCTCTGCGCACTGGAGTGCCCGGGCACCAGCCACAGAGGGGCAGAAAGGCAGGCCGCCTGCCAGGTCCGCTCGGCTTTCCCCAGGCCTTGGCCCCTTCCTGTTGCCATGGCTCCTCCGATTTATCCACCAGTCCTTTGTGGGTGGACGCTGCCCCTTCTTCCCTCTAAAGGTGTGTGGTGTGTAAGTGCCCTCTGACAAAGGAAATCCAAAGTGTCTGTAGGAAAGATTGCAGCGACTTGTAGCCAAAGGGTCAGTCCCACACTTGAAGGCTGTGGGGTCCAGCACTTGATGAAAGTGAGTCACACGGGCCTCCGCAGAGGGGGGAGAGTGCGAGGGCCCCTCTGGAGGGGCCACACAGCTGAGGCCAGCCGCTGGGGACGAAAATCCAGGCTCACTGTGACCAGATCTGCCAGCTTTTCAAGAGAAACTAGATACCACATGTTTTAAGTGAAACAGTCCAAATTGTAAATGTTGGCTCAAAAGTTTTTTACAACACCAAGTGAGCCAAAGAGAACACATCTGTGGACCAGATACGAGCTTTGGAAGTTGAAGCGGCATTGATGCCGAAAAGGCTGAGATAAGCTCATGCACATGCTGCACAGGGGAAGTGCTCACAAAAACACAGAACTTCCAGGGACTTGACCCCAGGGCTCCCCACTGCTCCAGGAGCCCTGGGCTGTCTGGGGTTTGCAGACAGGACCTGGGCGTGGCAGGGCTGGACTCGTGCTGTCTCCACTCGTGTGCAATAACTATCAGGGGAAGCAAGGGGACTAATGGATACAAAAGGGCTTTGGAATTGTCAGTGCTGTGCATATGTGCCATATTATTATTCATCTTTTGCTATAATTAAATGCAACGAAGTCCTACTTAAATCATCCTAAAAGTTACTATAAAAGTTACTATATTTATATATGAAAATTCTTACACAGCTGGAAAATAGTTTGTATGAAACATAATTTTTAATACACATTTCTGTATTGATTCTTAGTTTTCTATTTTGAGGATAAATCTTGGAGAACGGAAGAGAAATATTTTCAAGTTGATGAAAGCGACCTCAGTATATTCGGTGTGAGGGTTACAGAAGTATCCATCTGTGTGTGTGTGTGTGTGTGTGTGTGTGTGTGTGTGTGTGTGTGTTGGGGACAGGGGAGTTACACGTAAGAATCATTCCCGACGTCGGTATGGAGACGCTTCATTCCCAGGGGGAATAGGAAGGTGGGCTCCTCTCTATACTAGGACTTGAGACCTACCAGAATTCTAAATACCCTGCAATGGAGAGGGCATATTGTTCTGAAGGATGGAACCCCTTTTAGGAACAACATATGTAAGAAGACTTTTGGGGGCTTCTAAGCCTGCACAGACAAATTCTAATGGGCCGTGTCAGGGAGACATGCTTACCGGAAGATGATGTTTTCCAGGTCAAAGGGATACTCGATGATGCCGGTTGTGGGCACTCGGACACGAAGTACGTCTTGCTGCGTGGGCACAAACGACGGCACGGCGATCCGGTCAATGTCACTCAAGTAACTGTGACATTAGAGAACAACTCCCTGATTCGTTTTAGAGAAAGGAGGAGCTTCCAACCCCGGGGAAGTCACCCTGACTCGGAGCAACCCCCACCCAGATTCCTGGGTTCCATCCATGACTCTGAGAGCCAGCTCTCCTACAACTGTTTTGGAGAGAGTATAGATCAGAAGCTTTCATGAGCTTTCTGGGAAATGTGCAGACCACACCATCACTTCCTCCTGGATCTGAGCTTGATCGTTATCTGGGCGTGAGAGAGACAGCAGGGCTGGAAGGAAGGGGATGCCGGAATCTGCCCTCTGCCTTCCAAGGTCCTTCCCCCTCCCACACTCGCCCTCATCCAAGGTTATAGAATACAGATGCTGTTCCCAAACGCTTTGCTCAATGAATTAGAGTTTCTAAGAAAATATGAAGGCATGAAACAGGCCGGCAGGAAGTTCTTTCCAAATAATAACAAGAAAAAGTTTTCCTGTTACACAGAGAAATTAAACATCTAAAATAAACCAAAATTTGTCTTGGATGATTTTTTTGCCATATATTAAAGAAAGCTGGGAGCTTAAAACATATCACTTCTCTGTGGTAAAACGAGAGGGTACTTTAAAAAAAATAATTAAGCCTTTGAAAAAGGCATCTTTGAGTAAAATAACTCAGGCCCTGGCCAATGACAGAGCTGGAGACTCCAAGCCCAGCAGCCCTCTGAGACCACTCTGTACCCCATATGTGACCCTGCGGCTAATCGGCACTGACTTCCGTATGTACACCTCCCTTGTTCCACCAGATCGCATGTTCCTCAGCATTAGAGAGCATTGGTTGTACCTGCCACCCTCAGCTCGGTGCCTGCAGCACCTCGGCCCTCAGCAGGCATGCATCACGTTTTTTGTGCAATGAATGCCTGTCCAAATATGCAGACGTGACTGGCAGAGTGGATGACAACCGCTGGCCTGGACCGAGGAAACACGGAAGTGTCTCAGGTCTCACCAGTTCGAAAGGCAGGGCAGCTGTCTGGGTTTATCTTCGCTGCTGCAGCTCTGGCCACCAACCTAGTCACTTCCAACGGTCCTCTCCCACTTGCCACAGTGTTCAGGGCTCCACTGAATTTTATAGCAGCTCCCGTGGGTCTCTTCCAAAGGGATCTGCATCAAGAGCCCCAGCCCCTCCCCTCTGCAGAAGCAATGACGCTAGGCTCTCAAGAAAGAGCCAGGGATGCCTTGGCCAATGGGGGGCTGTCCCTGGCTCCCCAGCTGTCACAGGCAGTCTGCTCTCCTTCTGGGACACTAACCTCCCTTCTGGCTCTTTTCTGTGCCCATCCAGCAGCTTAGTGGGGCCTCTTTTCTTCCCTTTTCCTGCTTTGCACCTAAACGTTCCTAAGCTCAGTCAGTGTGCCAGCCTGGATTAATGGAGTAAACTCTCAGCCTGGGACCAGTGCCAAAGGTAAGATTCCAGGTTCCCTTCCTGCTCACTGCCTTGTCCAGAGGATGGGAGTGAATCGTCCATCATGCCAGCTCAGAGGGCAGTGACCGCCCCTGAAGGGGAGGGGATGTTTTGGGAAAGGATTTCAGGGCCCTCAGAAGGTGGAAGGTGATGTGGGCCAAGGGGGTAGGAGCTGACCTGCAGAAGCAGGAGTCATTTCTTTAAGAAGGACCTTGGCCCTGGCTGGCATAGCTCAGTGGATTGAGCACAGGCTGCAAACCAAAGAGTTGCCAGTTTGATTCCCAGTTAGGGCATATGCCTGGGTTGCGGGCTGGGTCCCCAGTTGGGGGTGCTCAAGAGGCAACCACACATTGATGTTTCTCTCTCTCTCTTTCTCCCTCCGTTTCCCTCTCTAAAAATAAATAAAATCTTTAAAAAAAAAAAGAAGGACCTTGATTAAACTATTTGCCCAGTAGTATGGCTGACTGAGGCAGCACCACAGGAAATTCTTAAGAAAATGAGATTCTGTGATTTCACTGGAATAGTTTGCATGCAGAACCATCTATTTTTTTACCCTAAGGATAACATTTAAAACCAGAACTTTGTAGATTCCCCCCGCCCTCTCCGCCCCCCTGCCCCCCCCCCAAAAAATGTGTAAGCCTTTGCAAGTCAATAAACAAAGGACTCCAGGACTGAGCTTCCTCACTGTGCTGGGCCGGCAGAGGCTATGATGCCCACTAGAGGGCAGCACAAGACCAGCCAGTGACAGCCTATAGCAGTGAGGTCTAAACTGATTTTAGATTTTAGGGTAATTGGTCCTGGAGTCCACTGATCAGGAAGCCAGAAGGCAAAGGGATATGGAGAGGAGGGAAGTAGAAGCCAGAAGCAGAGGCAGTCCTTATTTAAATCAGATCATTTCAGCAACCCAAATGAGATCAGTTCCACCAAGGGAACCTCAGGTTTGATTTAGCTAGCCTCATTGAAAAGGACAAAAGCTCAGGACATGGTGAGGAAAGGCGGGTGAGGGCAAGGAGAGAAATATGTATCCACAGAGGGACTGAAGGTTTTAGTAGGTGTGGAGAGGCTCACCATGAAGCAAGAGGGGGATACAGACAAGCAGGAGGGAGGTAGTGTTGCCCCCGAGCTAGACACAGCTGCCTTTACACAGGAGAGGCTTCTGTGAGGTATATAGAGCATGCTGGCCTGAAAGCCCCTTGGGCTCTGTACTCACTATTTGGCTGAGTCTGACAGCTGGTATTCCCTCCTCCTGTCGTAACACTCCTGGATTCCTGGGTCTTGCCAGAGCTGCTTGATGGCCTGCGCCTGCTCCCTGGAGAGTGTGGAGACCCTGTCTACTTCCACTTCTCTGATCAGCCGGGCATTTTCCTACTCAAAAGAAAGAGAACCTTTCATTAAACAAAGGAAAGGAACCCAACCCATTTGGGACTTGGGGACAAGACCTACCCTGGTTCATGGATTAGGGAAGATCGTAGGTGCCAGGGTATGGTAGGTGCTGGGTATGATGAGTGCCCTCTGGAGGGTCTTCTCACAGCCACACCACTCAGCTGCAGCCACACTGAGTGGGGCTGATGGGGCCGCATTGCTCAGCAGAGAGAACCACAGAGCCCAGCACATGTAACTTTTAGTCCCAGCAACACTCGGAGGCCAGCTTCACCAGCACTCAGCACCCAGTCATGAACAGAGAAACCCCGGACCAACTGAGCATCCTTAACGTGCTACTTACTTGAATATCTGCATAGCCAGTGGGGCAATTTAAAAATAGCCATTGCTCCTGTCAGTGGCGTGCGTACCAAGGGCGGGGTGGTAGGAGTGGGTGGAAGCAACAAGGGCGTGCACTTGTCTTTAGAGAATTGAAAACCAATGGTAACACCAGCTAATAATTGCCATTCTACTCTCTTTTTCCTCTTATAAAATTTTTTTTAACTGATCTTATTTTTTTAGAGCAGTTTTAGGTTTACAGCAAAACTGAGCAGAAAGCACAGAGTTCTCAGAGTCTGCTTTTTATTATCACGCCACTGGTAAAACTCCCACTGGGGGAAGGAAGCCCCCCACACACACACAGCAGCCCCCATCCCAATACCACTGATTGCTATACTGTTAGTATGCATATTATTGCCATCATTATTAAATAATTATTGCTCTAATGCCATTGCCCTATTATTTCAGTAATTAAGATCATGATTATTGCAATTACTGTTATTACAGCAGTTGCCGTTTATTGCCCACTTACTATGTGCTAGGGGTTCTACACAGATTATCTCTTTGAATCATTGGAAGGCTAGCACAAGACCAGAAACCTTTCCAAACCTTAGCAAATGAACACGATAAGGTTGGCCTGCATCCACAACACATGTTGTTAGTCCCCGGGACTCAGCATCCCATCCTTGGCTGCAAGTTCAGCAGACAAGAGAATTCTGCCGTGAGTGGCAGGAGCCTGGCCCCTTCACTCTCCCATCTTGCAGAATCTCACAGCAATCACATCATGCAGAGCTGGCTACTCCTGGCAGCTGTGAGTCAGCAAAGCATCCATTTGGCAGCTGTGATCTCCATGGGTATATGTGGCACCCCCGGAAAAGTTGCTCTTATCTTGTATTGCTCATTCTCATTAATAGTCCAGCAGGAAGCCAGAGAACAGGGAGATCTAGATTCACCCAGCTCAAGCATCTCAAGCATGACTGAGGGCTATAACGAAATCAACACGCCTTTGCACCACACCCATCACCAAAGCGGATTTAAACTCTTCCACCAGCTTGTGGGATCCTCAGGTGGGCAGACTCTCAAACAAAGTCACAGAAGGGTGGGTCAGTGGGCAGTGCTCTGGTTGGCGAAGCAGGACCCTAGGTTCTAAGTAATGCAGTTGGGACTTTTAAGGACCCCAACAAGTTACGTGCCTAAGCATCCTCATTTGTCAAAGGAGCCAGTGATTTTCAGGGGAACCTGATGTATAAAGAATCACCCAAATGTAAGTAGAAGTAGCCTTATTATTGGAGCAGATGCCTAATAAATATTTGGGTTGGCCAAAAAGTTCATTTGTTTTTTTCCTGTGAGATGGCTCTATTAGCACTTGTCTTTAACTTCATTGGAAAACAATGGTTAGATTGTATTGTGACAGCTGTCATATCAAAGTGCATTTAAAACAAAACTTACCAAATTGGTGAACTTTTCTGCAGTCATTTTAACATTGAAGATGAAAAAAATATGCAACATTTTCAGCATATTGTGCTTTATTATTTCAAGGAACGTAAAAACACATCTGAACACAAAAAAAGATTTGTGCAGTGTATGGGGAAGGTGCTGTGACTGATTGAACATGTCAAAGGTGGTTTACGAAGTTTCGTGCTGGAGATTTCTCACTGGATGATCGATGCTCCATGAATCAAATTGAGTGAACATTAATTGTTCTCATTGTTATACCATGCGAGAGATAGCCAACATACTCAAAATATCAAAATCAATAAAGTCATTCATTAAAATGAAAAATGTGTCTTTTATTTTATGGAGAAAAACCATATGGACTTTTTGGCCATTCCAGTATTTCTTATTTGCAAAACAGGACACATCAATAGCCCCTAAACCACAGCTTCTAACCCTGCCCACTAGCACGTTTGATCCTCTGCCCTGTTCTTAGCCAGAGGGGATGGTAAATGGAGAAGCTGGACAGTGTTTGTATAGAACAGAAGGACTGTCTCCCACTCCCTCCTCCTCTCTCCCCCCTCCCTCCTCCCGAAAGGATCACATGGTCTCTTCTCACCCTCTGAATTTAAAGTGTCTGTGCTTAGCTCTACCATCTAAATTTAAAATGTCTGCTTTCCTCTCTGTCTCTTCACAAGTCAGGAAACGCCACGAGGGCAGAGTCTGTCAATGTCTTATTGGGCCTTACATCCCAGAACCCAGGGCAGCAGTGTCTGGCAAATACTAGGTGCCCTCTATTGATACAAATGTCCACTAAACATTTGTGGCGTTCATAAAATATTGATCTAACAGACAGAAAATCACAAAAGAAATAATAGCACAAGGATGCTAGGGCAGGATGGAAGCCTCTGCGGGTCACGGCAGGGGCACCGGGAGCTAGAGGACCGAAAGTCTCACAGGAGGAAATGCTCTGGTGACGTGGGTGTCCTCCTCTGCTTAACCTCAAAGAGGGAGCACTGGAGAATCATCAGGGATGTTACAGCTATCTCTACCTACCTCCTCTCACAGACACGATGTAGGACTGTTTTGGGACATGCTGACTCTGAGGTAGCCGACATCTGAGATGTCCAGGATGCACGCAGGTGATCACAATGGGCCTGTGGTTTGGGGGAGCCCTAGGCTAGAGGAGCACATTGAATTGGAATTGCCTAACACATCGTTTCATTGAAAAGAGGAAAATCACAAAGGAGCCAATGGAGCAGATACAACAGAAACAGGACCACTTTCTCAAACCCTGGGCTTCTATCTGGCTTTTCCCCCTCCTCCCTTCTCCAACAAAACCAGCATTCCCACTGCTCTGGAGGAGGAACACGGAAAACAGATGTCCTACATGTGTTTCGCTTGGAATTTCCCAGGGTGACAGTGAAAGGAGTTGCTCACGAAGTGGCGCCTTGCTGGTTTCACACATGGACCCGTGGCTGCCTGGGTGACAGACTCCGTGGAGCCCAGCGGGCCTCTCTGGCTGGAATCCAGGGCCCAGCAGGCAGCCCGGCTCTCCCCCAGACCCTCCCTGGGAAAGCCCCATACGCCCGCCCGCACAGACTGCAACCGCAGGGCCTGCGCTTTCTCTCCCAAATGGACTCTCTCAGTCACAAGGGGAGAGTCTCCTCTCATCAGGGCGCCAGAGTTCTTGTTCCTGCATCGGATGTTCAAGCATTGTCATTAAAACCTGTCTTCACCAACATGTTCTAGATGATAAAATCCTAACGATATTTTAAGTGTCTGCTGTCACATGTAGTACCTATGACCTCACAAACTTTGTGAAAACAAGTGAGATTAAAACAAAATACGTGACTAAAAATGAAAGTTCTCTGCACCACAGTATTTCTGACTTCTGTACAGTCGCCCCTACTTGTTTGAACATCTATATCAAGATCCAGAATTGCACAACATATCCTCCTGAACAAAAATCAGGAAGTGAAATCTCAGTGCTCCATAACCATCAGCTTTTAAAGCATCTCAAACATTATAAGGACAGCTATGTGAGAGAAAGAAGTTTTTTCTAGAGGAAATAAATGAGGACCTTCTGGTCAAGGAAAACTGGAAAATTTAGATCAACTCTTCCATTAAGGACAGCTAGGAATGGTGAGAAAAATATTTTCAAAAGTATGTTCAAAAATATCAGAAAACTAAAGAAATAGTAAATACTTGCTGGGCTAGAGTGTAGGGAAGGGTGACATGCAAGGAGGTGAACCCCACATCCTGGAGGCCTTTGCCCTGCGGCTTCTGCTTACTCTGGGAGGGGCAGTTGACCCGTTGGACAGCTCCTGCTTTAAACTCACAGGGCTGGGGGACAGGGATTGAAGTTTAAGGCTGAACAAGAGCAAAAGGCCCTTGGAAGCCCTCTGGCTCTGGGGTGGGGTCCCCCAAAAAAGCCCTTTGGGGGTTGAAGCTCAGCTTGGAATCATCACAGTCTCAGAATTGAATGTCCCTAGACAACTGACGTAAGAAAAGGAAATTCTTTTTTGGAGTTTGGAAGATAGCATCTTTCTTACCCTCAAAGTATTTTTCTCATGGGTGTCCAGCACATCAGTAAAAATAACCAAGCAGAATAAAAAAAAAAAGACAACTCCAAAAAGCAGCAACAAGTAAAAAGATGGAAAAAGCTATACCATGCAAACACTAACACAAAGGCAACTGGAGACTCTATTAGTATAAAAGTGGACTTGAATGTTTATCTTACCAATAATACCACAACAAAGCTGAAAAAGGTAGACTTTAAGGTTAAAAACATAAGAGATAGGGATGTTTTGTTTTATTTTTTCTTTTTTAATATATTTTATTGATTATGCTATTACAGTTGTCCCATTACCTCCCCTTCATTCCCCTCCACCCTGCACACCCCCTCCCACCCACATTCCCCCCCTTTAGTTCATGTCCATGGGTCGTACATATAAGTTCTTCGGCTTCCACATTTCCCATACTATTCTTAACCTCCCCCTGTCTATTTTGTACCTACCATTTATGCTACTTAAAAGAGCTAGGGATATTTTAAATGACCAAAAGTTTCAGAAAAACAACTATTCAAAAGTTCTATGTATAAGCTCAAAATATAGAGAGCAAAATTTCTTGGATATGGCAAAACAGACAAATCTCATTTTATAGGGAATGTTAACGTACCTCTCAGTAACTGATAAAAAATGCAGTGAAGATATAGACAGTGTCTATATATAGGCATCATATAGAATGATGTTCAAACATCATTCTCACCAAATTTGACCTTATTGACATAGGTGGAGCCTTATATTGAAAATAACCATAAAATACTTACTGTTTTCAAGCACATCTAGAATATTTACAAAAGTGACCATTTATTAAGATTTGCACGTTAAAAAATGTGGTTTTCCAGCTTCTTCTGATCAAACTCCAGCTGCTTTATGGACAACCCGTCACCGGCCCACCCACCCCCTGCTGCCGGCACCGAATACTCCCCCGCTGGGCGGACGCCATCCAGACTTCTCCTTGTGGAAAGCAACCTCCCACCTCACTCTCACGGGAAAGGACGCTTTCTGAGTAAGCTTTTCTAACCCAATTCAAGATTCAAAGGAAATCTTTATTTCTACTACAATATTTATCCTCCTCTTTCTCATCTTCTCTCCAACAAAAAGAACAGAATTCACTGGCCACGAAGTGTCAGCATGAAAGGCCAAGTCACTTTATCTTCTCCTGTCAGTCAGAACTTCAGTGGGTCTCACTGAAACTGTTCTTTCCAGAGGCTCCAGCAATACGTTTCTTTGGCATGAACACCTGCAGCCGCGGTGGCTGTTCACGGCGCAGCTGGGGGTGGAGCCCGTGGTCGCACACTGGATCGGCTGGGTTAGGCCCTGAGGGCATCGCCCCGCACGCCTGTGTGGTTCTGCCTTAGGGTTGGCAGGAAGAGAAAACAAACTTTTTTACATTTAGGGAATTTTTTTCACATTTTAATTTTAATTTTAATTTATTCTTCCCCAGTCTTACTGAGAAATAATTGACTTGTATACAATAAAGTTGTATAAGTTTAAAGTGTGCAGCGTGATGGTTTGATTTACGTGTGTTGTGCAATGATTGCCACACTAGGTTCGGCGAACATGCCCCTTCTCACACGAGAGAAATTTGCAAGAGATTTGGGAGTCGGGGGTGAAACGATGGCTACTATGCTCTGAAGGTCAGAGCTCTGCTGCAGAGTGCACTGCAGCTGATCTTCTGGTCACCTCACTGCACGGGGCAGCGACGGCGCCCTGGCCCCCGCCCGCCCCCCACCCCCCGGCTCCCACTCCGATCTCCTCCTTCAACTTCTTCGTGTCCTGAGGCAGCTTCTCCAATTTCTGAGGCAGCTTTCCCATGTCCTGGGGCAGACACATGTGCAAGGCCTTGGCAAAGGGGCCAGCTGCTTCTACAAGTCACCTACACTGTCGACACGGAGGTGGTGAGGGACGCATGCTGCTCCACGTGGTCTCCATGGGTCCGTTTTGCCTTCGTGGGTTCTGGTTTTTCTTCACAGGCTCCAGGTTGTCTCTGCTGTGCCTGCCTCAGATCCAGCTTTGTCCCTGACTGCCAGGCCTCCTGACCAGCCACCAGATATGCAGAGATGACAGTTTCCAACTCCTTCCTCACATCTCCAACAGTTCTACACAGCACACTCCCTACGATAAAGCCATTACTTTACATCACTCTATGCAACTCTGACTTCCTAATCAAGCCCAAATTCGTACATAGGACCTTCCATTCTGGCCCATTCAATTCTTCTGGGGGCAAAATCCCCTATAACCTTAGGCCCAGGTGGTGGTAGCAGCTTAGGCCTCAACTGGGGTGGCCTAAATGTCCCACACTCAGCTGGGCACTGACAGCCAGATCAGTCACCATCCAGTTCACAGTTGCTCACAGCTGCTCCATGCTACATCCAGGACTGCCATCTGAGAATGCAGATAGGACCGTGGCCCTGACCTTGAGGATTTCAGAATGACAGCTATGCATTTGGTGGGAACTACATCAGATCTATACACTAACACTAAACGATCAAAGAAAGGGACAGATTTCAGTTGGGGATGAGTGAGGGAATGGGCTGGGTGTGAGGTGGATGTCAGACAGAGGTGGCCTGGCGTTAGGAAGGAGAAGTAGGCTGCATCCCCCTGCCCCCTTCCTGTGTTCATGAACATGGATATCTAACTGTGATTGCCAAAGGCGGCTGTGTTAAAGGATGGGACCAGACTGGTTCTTTGCTATATGACCTTTCACCTATATTTCTTCCCCTGAAAAGCACTGGAAAGCACCTGAACCCCCTAAGGTCCCAGTGTAGCTGAATATATTCAAGGTATAACTCAGGTATAACTCACCAACAGCACCTGATAGTCCCTCAAAAAGAAATGAGTATATTTGGCCAATGCAAGTTGCTTAGCAGAAAAATCATCTGGGGCAAGTTTTACTGTGTTCAGAGGCAGAGAATATGGTCATCAGATATATACCAAGATGGGACTGTTCACCCCTGTCACCATCTGCGGCCCCCCGCCCCCACCCCAGCAGATCAAAATTGTGTCATGAGAGATGGTTCCAATGAGCAAGGGGAAGATTTGTCTGCTGTGTGCCTGCAGAGCCTGCTGGGAGGAATGGCACAGTCTCTGCAAGACCCACCCAGGCCCTCCCCAGACGGAGCCAGGAGTGACTGTGGGGCCCTGACCTCGAGAGGCAGGGCCTGCAGGGAAAGGCAGAGAAGCAGAAGAAGGAGAGCTGAGGGGATGCCCCCAACTACCCACTCCTCACCGGGAAAGTGACAAACGCTTTGCTCCCCCTGTCCGGTAGCCTCGCAGTCTCTCCTGGGTATTGGATTACGTCTGTGGTCTTTCTAGACAACGGCATTAGGTAAAGAAAGGCTTATCATTATAAAAAGCACTAACAAGTCTCAATTCAAGAGAACTTTGATTCCAAACATTTATTTGTAAAGTTGGTCGTCAGAAGCTCAGAGTGTTTCCCCATTGAGGCAGAGGCTGCTGTGGGTCCCCAAATCCTGCTTTAGCTGCCTCTGGGCTTACAGGTTGTGCCCTACATCCCTGTCACCCTGAAGTCAGCGGAACCTCGTAGCTGAGCCCTGCGCCACAGAATTGGGGCTGAGGTGATGCGCACCACTCCGGGCCTGGCCTTCAGAACCTCCCGTAAAACCTCTCCCACTCTTTCCTTTCCTACTTCTCAGCTGAGAGGACGATGAGGGCCCGGCAGAGGGGCGCCCCCCAGTGACGGTGTGGAGCACAGCCCGCCACCCACCATCTCACATCGGATTGACATGGACCTGACTGAGAAATACTTCACCGAGCCACTGAAGTTTCGGTGTTGATTTATTATAAGGCTACAAGTTTTACTTTATACACCTGTGGAGAGAGAGAAATGACATTGGGATGGGAAGGTCCTAGGCCAGCACAAAGGAACCCGTTTTCAGCCAGCACAGAGGAGCCATCTTGGGGAAAACACCAGGCCACATTTGGGTACAAGAGTCATGTGGCTCAGGTACAATATTTTATTTTTGTTTGTATTTTTTACTTACTGATTTTAGAGAGAGAGAAAGGAATGTTGATTTTTTTTTGTTCCACTTATTTTATGCATTCATTGGTTCCTTCCTGTATGTGCCCTGTCTGGAGATCGAACCCACAACCTTGGAGTATCAGGACAACTCTCTAACCAAATGAGCTACCCGGTCAGGGCCCAGGTATGACTTTTTAAAAAACCACTTATCTCTGGTCTCATAGCTGCTGCCCCCACCCGCCCCATTCCTCCCCCTGACTGGCTCCCTCTCTTCAAGGTCGCAGTTTCTCAGTCCCAAACGGCGGTGCCACTTCCCACACACACACTTTCCAAGAGTGTGAGCTCCCAAGTCTCCTCACCCCCTTCTCCCCAGTCAAAAACCACAGGTTTGTTGGGCAGGAGGGGACAACGGCTCTGAGCTCTTCTTGTTTTTTTAGTTTCTTTCTTTTGTCCACATCTGAGCTGAAGCTCGATATTATTAGAGAGGGCAGGCTAACAACCCGGAAACTTCAGTGCCTTAACAACACACACAGATGCGCTTCACACTCCTTCTCAGTCCAATGTGAGTCAAGGGTGCGGGTGGGGAGGGCTCTGCAGGGACCTAAGCACCCCTATCAGTGGCCCTGCCGACTCCCAGGGCCCTGGGGTCCTGCGCCGGATTCTTTTCACCCGGTTGGCAAGGGAGGGAAGAGAGCACAGAGCAGTGGGCTGCTCGTTTTACAGGCCAGGTCTGAACAGGGTGGACTTCCCTCCTGGACACACAGTTCATTGACTGGAATGAGTCGCAAGATGCCACCTGCCTGCTAAGGAAGCTGGGGGATGTGGTCTTCCTATGCTAGGTGGGAAGTGGCATGGGCTTTGGTGGACACCTAGCATTGTCTCTGCCACTCACACATTCCCAAAGTCTCTTCTCCTCACCACAGGGATCTTTAAGGTGTGTGCTGTGCCTGTGTGTGCTTTTGGGCAGATCAGGGTGAGCTACAGCCGTGGACAAATCCAGGTCTCTGCCCGCCTGTGTGAATTAAGTTCTGTTGGAACAGAGCCACACCCTGCCACACCGTCCGGATGGTTTCACAACCACATCAACAGCCAATTGCTGCAACAGAGTCTGCATGGTGCAAATGCCTATCATACTTACTCTGGCCCTTCACGGAAAATGCATGCCAGCCCTGGTGTAGATGAAGAATTTCCAACCAAGTGTGCCAAGTAGAAACTGCCATAACACTAACTCCCTCAGTCAGCGAATCAGTGGGCACATAGTGGTGAAGCACCCACTCTTTGCCAAGCACAAGGTACAAGACTATGGCTGTGAGAAAACTTTCTTTGTGCTCAAGCGCTCAGTCCTTATGGGAGTGATGGAAAAGGCATGGAGAGTGTAGAAAGAGAATCCTCTGAAGAACAAAGGCCACTTGATTTCACTTGCATGTGGAATCTAAGGAACAAACTGAACTAACAAGGAAAACGGGGACAGACTTGTAGATGGAGAGCAGGACAACAGCTAGGGGAGGGGAGGTTAGGGGGTGGCAGGGTTCAGTCAAAAGGAAAAAGGACTCATGGACATGGACAACAGTATGGTGATTGCTGGGTGAGGGGCTACAAGGGGACTAAATGGACATGGGAAAAAATACAATAAAGATTAAATAAAAAAGTAAATAAAAACTTAAAATGCAGTATCATGCTTAAAAAGAAAAAAACATGATCGATTAGTATGAAAAGCAAGAGAATTCTACCTAAGTAAATTTCCCCAACACTTCAGAATTTTTGAAGGCCAATGCCCAGACCCGGCCTGGAAAGTGGAGCCAGCTGCCCTGTGACTGGAAGCAGACAGTGAAATTAAACAAAACACCACCCAGTGGAGAAAGCTGGGATTGTTTCTGATTCAGACGCCTTTTCACCAAATTTTGAGAATGTTTCCATTTCTTTTTCTCCTTCATTACTCCCTTAAGCAGCCCATGTTATCATGTCCTTGTTTCCTAGGGTAGATTACTGTTTTTATAAAGTCTGTGCTGTGTCCCCAGTTGGCGACCAAGGCCAGATGTTTCCAGACACCCTGAAATTCATGCCCCCAGGCTGGCCCTGGAGTAGATGGAAGGTCCCATATTCTTCCCGGGGCACTCCTGACTTCAAGAAAAGCCACTGTAATAGGGGAATATTCTTTAAGGCAACTCAAAAAAACCCTCCCATCTACTCCTATAAAACAATTTTTCTACTCAAACCCCACAAAATGAAGAAAATGCAAGATTCAAGAGTTAGTTCAGTGACACCAGCCAGGCAGGCACATCTGAGGCTGAGCTGAAGGACAACCATTAAGAAATGAAGTTCCTCCCATGGCCCCGAGCCAGAGGCTTGTCTGGATGTCTCCGGTTAAGGTCGTCTAGGGCCCAGCCAAGGTGCTGGAAACTCCGCGTGCGCCTCACAGTCATTCAGAGAGCCTCTCCTCCCTACCCAAACTCGAAGGCCAGAAACAGCAGAGGCAGGGGAATCAGTGGGACTGGGTGGCCCCGACAGACCGTAAGCTGGGGCTGGGCAGAGGGACATTCTGTATTCCGGGGCTCCTTGCATCCTCAGGGCATTTGTCCCAGGGGCAGCAGCATCTGGGGACTTTGGAATTCTGCTTCCCAGCTGGTCAGATATAAATGACTTGCCCTTTCTGTCTCCACCCAGGACTCTTCATGCTCATTACTCTTGAGTCTTGGTTTCCAGGATGGGCTACATCAAGGCAAGATGAGGTGCTCTTCTCTCTCCACATTTCAGTGCACGGGGACTGTGGTCAGCCCTGCACACGTAAAGTGCTCAGCGCGGTGCCGGGCACCCAGGAAAGTCTCCGTAGCGGGTAGCCCTCGTCCACTTCCCTGTGCCTTCCTAAAGGCCTAGTGTTTACGTACCACCTCGAAGTAAGTTGATCCTCACTATTCACAGATTTCGTGTTTGCAAATTCACCTACTCCTTAAAATCTGTAACCCTCATTTACAAGCAAGCACAGAGCAGCAAAAAATGGGAGTTGCCTGACGCCCACCCTCCCGGCCAAGGCGAGGCTCTGCCTTCCAGTTTCAGCTCTCATACTATAAACACGTGTCCTTTTCACTGTCTATCTATTGCCCTGATTTGGCATTTTTGTGCTTTCTCCTGATTTGGCATTTAAAATGGCACCCCAGTGCAGTGCTGAAGTGCTGTCTGGGGCCCAAGGACAAGAAGGCTGGGTTGGGCCTCCCGGGGAGAGCACACGTGTTATAGACACTTCCTTCAGGAATCGGGGACCCTGGAATATACTTTCAGCTCATTCACCAATAAGGAGCTTTGAATAAATCTGTTGGACCCTTGGGCCTCAGTTTCCTCATTGAGAAAATGAGGTGGGGTGGTGGGGTGATCTTTTCTGATTAGCAATCTGCAGAGCTAAAGAACATATTCATTCACTATTAGACTTCATAAACATTTAGTCTTATGGACATCCTTCTGTATAAAAGAAAACACGCCCACCATTATCACTCTTCTGGAAAACCCAAAGCCATCACCGTAATTCCTGAGGGAGGAAGAGTAAATCACACCTAGCCGTGGATATGATGGATATGAGAGACAGCCCCCAGTAAAGTTCATGGAACGCGCAGCACAGGACCGCAAGGACAAGGGGCTGCTGCTGCTCCTGCGGCCCAGGGTCAGGGCTCGTCTGGGTGGCCCTGAGAATCCTTAGCATGACCAACGTGTCACCCATCTCTCTCCTCTGTCTTTTCTAACCTCGAAATAACTGGAAGACAGCATCACAGGCAGTTTCCTGCCTCCCCAAAGATGATATCACCCCAGCTCTTTTCCCCTTCCCATCACAATTCACCAGTAACCCTGCGGGCCCTGGACCTCAGGTTATTCCATCCCAGATGGAACATGCCAATCAACACGCACAAAGGCACTCAGCCACTCTTCCACGCAATTGCACGAGGCTCTTTGTGGTGCCTGGGCAAGCAAGGACACTTGTTGAAATTTGTGCAAAGTGAGTATCTCCTCAAGCATTTCAAAGCTGTACAAACATGTAACCAAGTTTCACACTCCCTGTCAAAAAATCCTGACCAAGCAACCAGCTGGGCACATCTACGCAGCGGGTAGGTATTTGTGTAGAGAACTGGGCGTGGTTTCTTGAAGTCCCCAGAGTCCAATAGAGAGGATTGCATGCCTACTACTTGGTAGTGGTTCCGGGTCCCAGGGGAAGTGGGTAATGCATTCCATGGAGCCTGACTTAAGAGAGTGACAGTCCAGTAAAGACAAAGACCAGTGCACATCTGATCGCAATGCTGTTTGACCCAGAATCCCTCAGAGATCTCGCGGTGCTGTCAGCAGATGTGGGCTTGACATCTTGTCAACTAACAGTCTCCGATAAGGCCTCAGGCATCACCAAAGTCACCGACTCACTGGACAAGTCAAGCGTCTGGATTTCCCCTTAACTGGCAACAAAGAGTATCTGCACTCCTGACCCTGGCAGAGACTTCATCAGCAATCTCTCCACTGTCTGACTCTTATCAAACGTTGAAACAAATGGCGTGCATGGATGTTTTGTCTGAAGTACTCGGAGTCCAGCTAGGCCTGAGTCAGGATTTCCCAGAGTGCTATGCTATAGAGAACACGACTCTGCAAAGTGTTGTAAGTATGCTGAAAAAAAGTTCTTTGTCCAGATAAATTCAGGACAAGGTCTGAAACAGTCTCCCAACACCTCCCAAGTTTTCTTTAAACTGCAGGACTTCCCAGTTGTGTGTGTGAGCGAGTGAGGTTCCAGTCAGCCTTGTGGGAGCTATCTTGTGAATCTTGGAGGGTCTGTTAACTCAGGTATCCTGGTGTCCTGCTGTCCTGTGGTTAAATGTTGGCTGGCCCTCCTTCTCTGAGACTGCGCACCCCGAGCAGAGTTGTAAGATACTAGTGGGATAAGAGAAAGCAACCGATGAAATTCATTTTGATGGCAATGAGGTGAAGGTTTTTCTTGTAGTGAGACCCTAGGAATTTCCAGGGTTCTGCCCATTCTGAGGAGGTTTCTTCAGCCTTGTCCTTGATTCGTGCTGTCCAGGCATGGCCTCTACCACAGCCTTTCCATAAACTGTGTTCCCCAAGTGTCATCCAGCATCTTGCTGTTGGTTATAATGAAAACAAACAAACAAACAAAACCCACAAAAACCGTGGCTCCTCGCCCCCACAGAACAAACGTAAACAGCCAGGGTCTGCAATAAACGTTTTCCTGCTGTCAAGACACATCTGTTAACATCTTCCTGTAGTCATGTTATGTTAAATGTAGTTTGGAAAATTCCATCAATGCACTAGGCTTTATTTCTGAATCTATCCAAAGACTATGGACTTCAGCTGTATAATCTGAAATAGTTTCCTATTGCTGCATAACAAATTGCCACAAACTTAGCAGCTTAAAACGATGTTCTTTTATTATCTGACAGTTTGTGTAGGCCAGAAGGCCAAGCACGGTGCAACCGAGTTGTCTGTTCGGGTCTCATAAGACTGAAATCGAATTGCTTGCTGGGCTGTGCTGTCACCTGGAGCTCAGGATCCTCCCCAAGCTCATTCAGTTCTGCCAATGACTGAGTCATAGGACTGAGGTCCTAGTTTTCTTGTTGGCTGTCGCTGAAAGGCATTCTCAGCCCCTAGAGGCTGCACTTAGGTCCTGGCCATGTGGTGCTCCTCTCAAGACGTGACAGCTACTTCTTCAAGACTCACAGGAGAATCTCCCTGCCTCTAGGTCTTCCTCTAATGGGCTTATTAAGTCAGTCCACCCAGGATATTTAAAGTCAACTGATTAGGAACTTTATGCCTAGAAAACCCCTTCACCTTTGCTTATCACATTAATCTGCTTATGGGAGCTGCATCCCTCCTGGTCCTGCCGGTGCTCAAGTAGAGGGATTATGAGGGGCATGTATGTGGGGGGAGTGAATCTTGGGTGGAGGGCATCTTAGAACTCTGCCTACCACATGGTCTTACTCATGGTCCTGGAGAGTGTAACTACCTTTTACTTTCCCCCAGCCTATAATAAAGGAGTGCCTATGATGCCTTATGTAAGACAGTTGTTGGGGTTATTGTCTTATATCAGTTTGCTTTTGCTCTATGATGCCCCACATAAGAAATATATATTTTTTGAAGTAAGAACCAAGGACAATTATGCCTCCTTGAGGGACTAGTAGGTTTTTGCCTTGTGGGCCATAGGAATTATATAAGTGAACCTGATTCTCTTTTCACTTTAGCTAGTTGGAAGCTCAGAAACAAATATGGGGTTAGGTCCAAGTAACTCAGGAAAAGTTTATGAGTGCCAGTGCCCTATAATTCCCATGTCCTACTTTCCCCTAGCTTCATTCTTTATCCTAATTCAAAATTTTTCTAGCAGTGAGTTTTTTTAAGGTAGACATTCTTATAAGTAGCTTCTAAAAGTAAAGCACAAATACAAAAAAACCTAACATAATAGCTAGTGTAAACTGAGCCATTATTATGTGACCACCTCACATAAATGTTACCTCATTTGATCATTTACAAAAACCCTGTAAATTAGATGCCTTGAATAGCCTCATTTAATAGATGGGGAAACTGAGGCTCAGAGAGGAGAAGAGGTAGCAGAGGTGGAGCAGCCATCAAGCCCAGGTGTGTGTGCCTGAGGCCACAAGCGGTGCAGTTAACCATCATGCTCAGCTGATGCTAAAATATTTACATTTTAAAGGGAGGAAGGACTGGGGACAGCAGTCGCCTGTGAAACCTTCCAGACCAGAAAGATATCGTCATACATGAAAACCAGAAGAATTATTGCATGCCTTGCCTGCCAACCGCTCTTCCACAACCTAAAATGAAGTGCTTTGGAATACAGAATTCAACAGCGAGGCTCTCCTCGAAGGAAAGGAGGAAAGGGGCGTTGCGAGGTAAAAGCAGGGCTTGGAAACAAGTAAGCTTTTTCCGTGGTGAACTGCGAACCGGTAGGAGAGAACATCTGACAGCAAGCCCCAAGCGCGACATGGACTTTTCCGTGTGGAAGACGTCCGGGTGACACCATGCAACAGAGGTAAAATGTGTTCTTCTTAAAACGGAACGTGAAAAGCAGAGTTAGAAGTATACATTCAGGAGACTCGCCATTGATGTCAGTCCATGCATTCTTCAATCCTTACTGTAAATGATGTCATTTATATAATAAACAATTCTTAAAATCAATTCATTGTTGTTTGTGCTTTATATAAATATCAATGGGTGTGATGCTGACAAAAAAATAAATAACACTAATTAGTTCACATATTTACCTGGGCCCATCAATAGCCAGGACTGGGGAGAGCCCGCCATTCTTTTCACGCCACAATGACTCACAGCGCCACCTAGTGACAGCTTGCCTGATTGCAAGCACACGGATAGTGGAAAGACTCTTCTCCTCCTTGCTTCGTACTCTCCTAAGGAGTTTTAGCCACAGTCACGTGGTCTGGAGTTTATCTTGAAGTCCATCTCAGAGTGAATGATGTCTGGGTAAGGACTGAGACATTCTCACTCTTTGAGAGAAAGAGGGCACAAGAGTAGGAGATTGAGAGTCTGAGTTTAGTGGAAGGCATAGCTTTGCTGTTTGCTGCTACTTTCAAAGCTAGTAGAATATTAACCACTGAGAGGACAGTGACCTGTAAATTCTAATTTTATTGAAAAGCCCTTTGAAGTATATAAAATTCGACAAGAAGGGTTAAGTTGCATCTACTAGTCATAAAGCAAAAGAGTGACAAGGGGGCCGAGCCCTGCTGTCCTTGTCCCTGAGCTGTCCAAACTGCTTCCTCCATGCTCTGACTGACGACCAGCTCTGTGCGGCCAGCAGGCCGGCCCCTACCAGAGTGGGAAGAGGCTCCCAAGCAGGCAGCCAATTTCCCTGGCTTCCAAGGTGCTGCGTGAGGTCGTGCTCCCATTTGCATGGAATTTAACATCGTATTTCAGGCACCTGTGTTTCCCATTGGCACGCCTGCCATTTCAAACGCACAGCACTCTGGGCTGGAGCCGCCCTCACCACACCTCCCCGCCTTCCAAACTTCAAGAATCATACCCCAGTGATGCGGTGGTTCCCCCTCCACCACGAAGCTTGTATTTCTGAAAACAAAACAATTGCCACGCAACTTCCAGAGAATCATCCAACAACATTCCTTGCTCTGGGGGTTTTTTTCCACTTTTTTTTTTTTGGTGTTTCACTTTTTCCATTCTTTTCAATAGCTTGAAAGACTGTTCAGCACACCACAACAAATATTTGGGTCACAGCTTGCTTTAATGATGTGCTTTTGAAATGGTGGTTATAATCCTGGACGCATATTTGGTGGTTGTTTTCCTTTGGCAGTGAGAACCCACAGTCCTGTCTGCCTGGGAGGAGCCCTAGGAGAGCAGGGCGCCCCAGGTTCCCAAAGGCTCCCTTGTCCTTGGTTCTGGGGGAGGCCATTGCAGCAACCCCCCTACCCTATGGTCTTTTTAAAAATATTTTTTATTTTTTAATTACAGTTGATATACAATATTATATTAGTTTCAGGTGTACAACATAGTGATTAGACATTTTTATAACTTATCAAGGGATCATGCCAATAAGTCTCGTACCCACCTGACACCATACATAGTTATTATGATGATGCTGACTATATTTAAATAAATCCAAAACACCAATTGAAAAGATATTTGCACCCCTATGTTCATCACAGCATTATTTACAAGAGCCAAGATATGGAAGAAACCTAAGTGTCCATTAATAGGTAAATGGAAAAAGATGTGACTCACATACAAAATGGAACACTTCTCAGCCACAAGAAGACTAAAACCTCACCATTGGTGACAACATGGATGGACCGAGAGGGTGTTAGGCCAAGTGCAATAAGTCAGACCCATCCTGCAATTCTCAGAGCGTGTGTCCTGGGCTCTCTGGATGGGATTATGGAGGAGAAACGCCGGCCTCTGGTGGGCACTGGGCTGGTCCATACTGTTCTCTCTCAGTCATTGCCCACTGCAGTGACACCAGGCCGAAGAGCACAGCTGTGGAGAGGGAAAAGGGTCTCCAGGGAACTCCATGTGGCCTGAGGCTTATTGGCGGGAGCCCTCGGTGCTTTGTCTTGGTTGTGCTTGTGACAGGGTGAGGGATGTGGGGGGCGGAGATGGTCTCACCACGTGTGCATAAGCCTGCGGGTTTCCTACAGGCCACGAACTGGTGGTGAGAGAGCCCACCACAACTAAGTTCTGGGTTAGACGAGCTCTGATATCAAAGTTTTATCAGAATATGATTACTACATAAAAATAGAGGACACTGGTTAAATTGGATGTCCAGACACACAACAAATTCTCTTTTAATACAAAGATGCCCCATGCTTTCAAAAAGAACTTGTGCTAAATTACGTTCTTTTTTCTTTTTGTAAATTTATTATTTTATTTAAGTATAGTTGGTATTCGACATTGATATACCTTACAATGTGATCACCCAACTAATTTTAGAAATTGTCTGTCACCAGGTAAACTTATTAACGTTATTGACAATATTCCCCTTGCAGGGAGAAGGGGGAAATCAGTGCCCATTTACCGCTGAAGGACGCCTCTCTGTTCTGCTCCCCAGTGTTCCAGGAAGTCCACTTGACTATAGATCCAAAGTCCTTTCTTATCACAAGCTGGAGAGGGCCAGCTTTGTCCCCCTGACCCAACACTCCAGGCCCACATCCTCATGGGCCCCTTTCTGCCTCCAATATTAGTACTCCCCCCATCCCACTGCCCTCGTCTTCCGTCCTCACACATGATGGGAAGTAAGGAACATGCACAATGTTATGAATATACTTAACTAACTCCTTTGAGTTGTGCACTTAAAAATGGTTATAGTGATAAATTTCATGCTATGTATGTTTTAAAACAATTTAGAAAAGAAAAAGTAAGATACAGAGGGGTTGTATTACTACGAGAGGCCCACAATACCCCACAAGCCTACCATGCTCTGAGCACCCTCCCGCCTACGGAATTCAGCCACAGTATGTCTGTTCTCACAACCTACTATTTGCCTCCGAGTGCATGCTCTTTACTTCACCAACCCACAAACCTATGGCCTTTCTTGCTACTGAGATGTGTCCCCATGTGGCTCTCCCCCTCACAGATGGCCCTACCCCCATCTCCTGCCAGAGGAAACCTCACAGCTCTCAACCCCTCATCTCCAAGGTCCCACTGCTCACTCTTTCCTGAGCTCTCCCAGGTCAGTCCTTGCAGCAGAGGCTGGGCCCACAGTTTCTCCTGCTATTTACGGAATATTAGCAATGCACCATTCTCAACAATTTTTATTTATTTTCCAAATGTCAAATCAGTTTCTTGGCAGCCAAGCATAATAATGTGTCCTTATTCAACCCCAAACCCCTCTGACTTACAGGTACAAAGCTCTCTCACTACGCACAGGGCCCACAAAGTGCCTCTTCCTCCCCTGGCATCTCACAGTGCCCACTGCCAGGTGACTACGTGCTCTGCCCTATCCCCCAACCTTACAGTGGCCCAGGCTGAGGGTCCTGCCCACCAAGCTATCTGTAGTCCCGGGAGGCCACCAATGAGTCACGTGGAGAAACTCCCGCAGCACCCATGTCTCTGTGTGGGGGCCTCTCCACACCTCCCCTGAACGAGTTCATTTCCTTCTCTGCTTTGGCTTCCCTGTTATGGATCTGCACCCTACAAACCCATCAAAAAGTTCTTCCAAACTCTAGTGTGTTGAGCAGTGTCTCCACCAAATTTAGGTCCGCCTCCGAAAGTGGCCTTATTTAGAAACAGTGTCTTTGCAGACATAATTAAAGTAAGGATCCAGATAAGATCATACAGGATTAATGTGGCCCTAAATCCAGTGAGAGGTCCTTGTAAGAGACAGAGAAGAACACACCGAGACACAGGGAAGAAGGCAAATGGAGATGGGGGCAGAGATCGGAGCACCACATCTCCAAGCTGAGGAATGACAAGGACTGCCAGAGCTCAGCAGCATCTGGGAGAGGCATCAGGCAGCTTCTCCCTCAGAGCGCCAGAAGGAACCCACCCGTCAACGCCTGATTTCCGACTTCTGGCTCTCTTTCCCTGGGCGTGCGCTCAGCCAAGCTGGCCAGGAGGCCGTGGCTCTTCCTTAGACAGGCAGTTCATTTCCTCTGCAAGCGCACCTGTGCTCGGGCCTGGTCACCGGAACGCCAGCAATGGAGGGGTGCTGCTCAAAAGGTGCAGTGGCTCTTGCTGCTCGCTTCCTCAGGGAGTAGCTGGATGAACGATGTCCAGAGGCTCCCCAGCCTTCCCTCCATTCTCCCAACTTAGTTCACTCTTTCTGCAGCTTCTCTGGGCCTTTCGGGGTTCAGGGAGAATGGGCAGCTTCAAAGTGACCCCAGGATCCACAGATGCCCGAACACCAACTTCCTCCACCAGAACTGCTGTCCTCGGACCTCCCTACTGGGCTCCGATGGTCTCTCCAGATGGAGGAGGAATTGGCTTGAGTTCTCTCCTGAGGTAATTCTGTGGTGACCTCAGTCTCATCCCCACCCCATGAACCTCTGGCGGCAACACCTCAAGGGCATGAAATAGCTTGGAGTTAGAAGTGCAGGGAGAGGGAGAGGAGCTTGGAAGAGCAAGTTCTTATCTTGATCCTCTGCTGGGAACACAAAACACGCCATTCCAGAACACAGAGTTATACTGGCCCTCCTCTAGATTTTAGAGCAATGGCAGCAGAACCTCCCGTCATAACACACTCGCACCCACACAGCCTCGTTTGCTCTGTGGATGGGAAAAGATGCCATGGATCCCCGTCACAGTCAGACGCGGCGACGGTGTATCCAAAACAGTGGCCACGATTTGGGCAAAACCAATAATGATTCTATACTCAAGACACCCAAGGCCCAGGGCTGCTAATGAAAACAGTTTGGAAACAGTTAATGTCATTAAAAAAAATACAACCCTGTTGTATTACAGAGCCAGAGTGGTTGGTTCTAAGACAAACGCTGACCTTGGCGCTAGAAAGCCTCCCTTGTGACACAGGCAGGACCGGGCCAAGGGGATCACACGGGAGGACATGGACCTTTATCCTTAACCTTTAGTTTTTAACTCTGGCCAAACATTTCTGTCATTTAGAAAATGTGATTTGCTTTTAGATAAGTTTGTGTTTCTTCTGCAGAGAATACACATAGTTTCTTAACTAAGATCAAAAGCAACTAGAAATGTCTCAAAAATGATTATTTGGCCCCCATTTCAGGAGTGGGTGGTGGTAGAATAATGCCAAATTCAACAGGCCAGCACTCCGTGAGCCCCGAACAAAGCCAGGGGACCTCAGCGTCCGGGAGCGTCTTGGAAGCTGGACAGACCCAGGCTAAACGAATGGCTAACGTGTAGGAGTGACGCCACGGTCACTCTGGCCTCACGTGGGTGAAAGTGCACATGTGGATTCCTCTCTTGTATGCCACTGCTTTTTAAATCACAGCAAAAAGCAAGAAAAAGAAGCGTGCAATGTAATTGTCTTTTATCGTTACCTACATAGTTGCCTTTACTGGAACTCTGTTTTTTCATGTGGATTTGGATTCCTGTCTGTGTGCCTACCTTTCAGCTTGAAGAACTTCCTTTAGTATTTCTTTTAAGAAGAGCTGCTAGCCTGACAAATGCTGTTTTTGCTTTTTTAATTTGGGACTGTCTATATTTCTCTTTCACCTTAAGCCAACTTTATTCAGATAAGAGTTCACATACCATACAACTCACCAACTGAAAATGTGCCAGTCGATGGTTTTGGGGTAGTCAGGAACTGTACGAGCATCACCATAATCAATTTGAGAACATTTGTATAACGCCAACAGAAACCCTGTGCCCATCAACAGTTAGTTATATGTTGAACTCTGTCCCCAAAATGATACGCTGCAGCATTAGCCCCTGGTACCTGTGAACGTGACTTTATTTGGAAATAAGATCTCTGCAGAAGTAATCAAGGTAAGACGAAGCCATTTATATGTTTGGCTGGCATCCTTGTAACAAGAGGAAGAACTGGACACAGACACACCCAAAGAGGAAAACGCCACGGAAGTCCTGACACAGACACGCGAGGGCAGGGATGCCTGGGGCCGCCAGAAGCTGGAAGAGGCAAGGAAGGATCTGTCCTAAAGGGTTTGGAGGGCGCATGGCCCTACCAACAACTTGGTTTTGGACTTCTGGCCTCCAGAGCTGTGAGAGAATACATTTCTGCTGTTTTATGCCACCCAGTTTGTGGCACTGCAATGTGGCAGCTCCAGGACGCGGGTGCACTGTCACTCCCCAGCCCCTGCACCCTGTCCCGGCTCTGGGCACCTGACGGTACACTCTCCGTCGCTATGGGATGGCCTGTTCTGGGAGTTTCACACAAGTGGAACCACACGATAGAGGGTTGTCCTCTGGGTCTGGCCTGTTTCACGTAGCATGACGTTTTCAAGGTTCACCCGTGTTGCAGCGTGTGTCAGTGCTTCACCCCCTTTTACTGCCTGATAATGTTCGGTCACAAGGGTATGCTGCATTTAACCTTGCATCAGGTGGTGGACACTTGGGTCTTCTACGCTTTGGGACTATTATGAATGATGCTTTTATGAGCACTTGTGTGCGAGTGTTCGTGGGGACGTATGTTTTCACTTTTCTTGGGTAGATAGATACCCAGGAGTGGAATTACCAGGTAAGCCTGTGTTTAACTTTTTGAGGAACTGTCCAACTGCTTCCCAAAGCAGCCCCCCACTTTTTTTTATTCCCACCAGCACCCTCTGAGGGTTGCCTTCATGTTAGAAAGTTAGCTTTGCTGGATATAGGGGTCTTAGTCGACAGTTTTCCCTTTCAGCACTCTGCATGCACACAGTCCTCTGGCCCCTGGGAGCCAGAGATCTCAGGACAGTCACTCTCAGCTGTCTTCAATCTGCCACTTTGCTCATTGCTGCCAGCATCACCGAGCCACCAGCACCTTCTTAATTAGTCACCGCCCACATTTCCTTTGTTTTTGACAATGACCTTAGGCATGAATTTTCATGCTGTATTCCAAGTGAAGGCAGTTCTCCTGGTGGAAACGCCATTTTTACATCCTGGCTTTTTTTCGGGGTAGAACTCCCATGCCAGAGCTGGGGGTGGGGACAATAGTCCACTCCTCCTGGAGTGAAACCTCTGCTCTACAAATGAGTACCGTGTGAGAGGGCGGGGGAGTTGATAATCCTTAGTCTTTTCTCGGTCCTCCAGACATGAAATCTCCACCCTGCAAGCAGGCTTACAAGGGGCAACTGCGGCCCCAGCATGCTCAGCCTATTCTGCCTGGGGCAGAGACCCTGCCCCATGAGTAAGGGCTGAGTGGGGAAATGGAGCCCAGACCTCTCAGCCAGGCTTGCCCGAGACAGTGCTTCCACGCACAGGGCTGCAGAGGATGAAGAACGACAGCAGCCCACCCCTCCCAGAGGGAAACCACGGCTCTGGACTCCGTGTTGAGGAGAAGGCTGGTAACGGTGGCCCCATCTTCTCGGCCATGTCCTCCTGAGTTAGAGCTGCCCTCACATGCAGTGGGGGAGGCACATGAGGACAGGTCATGGCTCAAATGCTACCAACTCTCGATGTTCCTACTGAGCTATGGATGTTCTTGAACAAGAATTTCTCCATTTGCTGTACACTCTTAGAACAATGTCCAGAAATTTTTAAGTGGTTGTTATAATTTTCACCAGCTCAGTGGCTTTGCTGGTGAAAGGGTCTACCAAACTCCTCACACCATCATTCCGAAGATCTGAAATCCTCTCTTGTAATCAGGCGCACAGCAGCTAAATGAGTCCCCTTTGTCACCACAATCTAAAACACCCTCCAAGATCTGAAGTGGCTATTCTGTCTTTATACCATTTTGCTATGTGCTATAGACCTTCCTAATACTCAACAATATTTCGGGGGCTTCTCTCTTTCTGGAAATCTGGAAAGATTCTCTTCCTGCCATCCTGGAAGTTGGGTGTGACTCCTATCTTCTTTGGCCAATGAAACGTGAGAAGTCTGTCCCTTCCAAGAAGAATCATTTGCTTGGCATTAATTGCTTGATTGCTGCTGTGTTTCTCTATCTTGTCTCCTCTGTTGCAACAAACCATGAAGCTTTGGGATGACAGCATCACAAAGTAAAGAGGCCTCTGGTCTCCTGGGTCCTGAGTGACAACTGTGCAAAGTGGAGCCTTCACTCTTCTTGTCAGACACGTGGTATGAGCAAGAAATGAATCTTGGGTGTTCTAAGCCCCTGAGATTTGGGGATTGTTTGCTTCTGAAGCATATCCTAGTCTATCCTGGCTGATAAGAATGTTTTTCTTAAAATTTCTACCATAGGCAGTACATGTTTCTGAACTTCAGAAGATACTGGATAAGGTCAATTTCATTGTTTGGTGAATGTATAAAATCCCAGCTCTGTAGCGAGCCCACAAGGTGCTCCACGTCCGTGCCCTGCCAATCTGTCGGTCTCAGCTGTCCCAGGATGCTCTACCTCCCCCTTCCTCTCTTATATGTAACTGCACAAGGCTCTCACCCCCAAGCACACCACCTGTTCCCGCTTCCTTTGCACAGTACCAACATCCAACCTTCCACACTCAGCATGTGCCACGTTCTACAAACAGGGCAGGCCGGGAGGGGAAGGTGAAATGAAGAGAGAAAATGAACAAGATATTGCATTTGTGTGTAAGTTGCTATGAAAGTGGGAGGGCCCAGAAATAGTCTTAAGATGAACTGTGTGTGTGTTTTGTTTTTTTTAAAGCTTGCCAGGATACTTGCTCCCAAGTTTGTATCGAAGTCTTATTTCAAGCTCTTGGCAAGGAAATACTGACAACAAGAAAAAGAAAAGTCTGTTAAAAGATTATTAGGTTAGTCAGTCAGTTGGGTGGACAAGCCTAACTTCCCAGAAGTTCTTAATCATTTAGGAGGATCAGAGGGTTGCTCAAGCATTCAATCAGGAATGTGAACTGCTTCCCAGAAGGAGGCTGAGAATGACATCATGCAGGAAGTGTGCTGCAGACCCGGCCTGACTTTCTCTCTTTCTCAGGAGGCTACAGAGAGACAGTATTGGCTTGATTGGCTGTGGTTCGCTCATTGGTTTCCACTTTAGAACCGAAAAGCATTCCTGGATTTTTGTTTTCATTCACTCAAGCGTTATTAAACGACAGATGGCTGGTTGCTGATGTTTTAAAGTTGAAAAGAAAGTCTCTGCTCTTCAGGGAGTTCATAGCCTTTGGGGGGAGGCAGACGTGTCCACACGTAATTGTGTAAACAAACAAAACTGTGCCTTGGTATGTTCGGGGGACTATGCAAGACATAGAGGCTATGGGTTTATTTGGACTCAGTGATGGCAGGGAAAGGGAAGAATGCAGAATAGGTTCAGAGAGAAATATTTATATTTTGGAGGACAGCAAGGATTTACCAGGACCCCAGACACTCTGGGAAGTGGAGAATGCTCGGAATGGACATGGTGTGATCAAGATGTCCAAGGAGCCTGACAGTACGTGTGTGAGGGAGGGGTGGGGAGATGGAGGCTGGGGGAGGGGGAGGGAGCCTAAAGTGAGCCCTGAGATCATGGGGTAGCATCAAATCATACTAGGAAGGAGGGTGACTGATCAGATGACTCTGGATAGGATTTTAAATGAGCAGAAATGGGTAAGAGAAGAATGGGAGGCTGGATGATAAATACAAGTGAGTATAAAGCACAGGTGAGAAATGACGAGGGTCTGATCCCATCTAGTGTCAATGTCAAATCATGATGGCTATGAAATACTCTGTGATGGATTCAGTCAATGCCCATTTCCTTGCAAATAGCTCATAGGAGATTAAGACATTCACACATCTACAACCATAACTAATTGATAAGATAGAAAGTGAAAAATGCTTAAGAAACCTATGGCTAAAGTGCAACAGGGCTTCACAAAACACAAGAGGTTACTGCTGATTGAAAAAAACAGGAAAGGTTTCAAAGAGAAGGTAGCATTTGAGACAAGTTATGAGAGCACAACAGGATAAATGCAGAGATGGGGAAGGCATCCACAGCTAATGAGACAAGGTAAGCAAAGATCTGGCAGTAAGAAAGCAAAGGAACACAAATGGAAGATGTTGAGGTATGGCCAGCAATAGATTTGACGGAAAGGAAATCTTCATGGAAAACTTTGTATGCTATGGAATTTGGGCTGGTTTTCCCAGCAATGGGGAACCCTTGAGATTGTATGAGCAGGAAAGAGAAGTGATCAAGACAGTGCTAACAGGTTCGTCTTTCAACAAATTACATTGCTTGAACAGATGAATAGAGGGTCCTCAAACAATCAAGGCCACTGCACATGGGTGGAAAGCCCTGAGAACTCGGGCAGAGGGAAATAGGAATGCAGTTGTTCCAAACCAAACTGGTGATCTCAAATCAACATGGCGCAGTAAAGAGGCAACTAGACGAAGAGGCAAGGGAGGAGGTGTGTTCCCAAGGGATGCAGGCAAGAACTATAACGGCCTCATCCTGAGAAGAAGGAGATCTTAGGAGAGCAGCTTGGGCAGGGGTGGTGGGGGATCGGTTTGTTACAGGTTGTGTTTGAGGTGCTAAGGATGCATTTTACGGGGATGTTTGAAAGGGAAGATGAGAGCACAGGAGAAAAGTTAGGGCCGGTAATAAGAGTGACAAGTCAATCACTAAAGTCACTGACTACAGATGTGCTTGGGTTAGGATGACGTATCCGCCAGTCTGTGCACTGACACACCAGGTGGTTAGGACCTGAAAAGGTCCCTGTTCTCGAGTGCGATGAAAGGAGAAAGCACACACCCAGAAAATTATTATGAGCAAGTAAAAACAAATACATAAAAGGTAATATATGTGCCAACTGCAGCAGTAAACTGTTATTTGGAGGTCTGTTTCCCCATGGGACCACTCATTTACAAACTGTCATTACTGACCAGTGCTCTGAGAGTTGGACTTGTCTTCTAGCATTTGACAAAGTGCTGAGTCTGTCAGTGGTTGCACAAGTGAACCCAACTCCATGTGGCTTGACATCGGCATGCTGCCCCGACGCCCCTCCCCCCAGTTATTTACAGATAAAATACTCTTGCCAACCTGTTCACTAGAACTTCCATCGACAGCCTGGACAATGGACAACAGCATACCAGTACTTTTCTGTTGTAAGACGTTTTGAAATGTGACCATGGGAAGGTGTGTTAAGCGGGGCCAGGTGAAGTGGAACCAGTTCCCAAAGCCCCTCTCTGTACACGGAATCGTCATGGCCTCAGTCCCAGCAAGGGAGGCCTGGGTTTCTAGGGCCCTTACCTCCCAACAGGAAGTAAGGCTGGAGTTCTGGTCAGGAAAATTAGGTGATAAGAAGAAATACAAAGCATCCAGATTGAAACTATCTCTTTCGTAGATGACATGATCTTACATGTAATAAATCCTGAGGTATATATTAAAAATATCAGAATGAACAAAGAAGTTAAACAAGGATGCAGGATACAAGGTCAGTATAAAAAATCAATTGTATTTTTAGACACTAGTGATCAACATTTCACAAACAAATTTAAAACAATTCCATTTGCAACAGCATCAAAAAGAATAAAATTAACTTAATAAAGTTAATTTTAAAAGTGCAAGATTTGTATGCCAAAAACTACAAAATGTCATTGGAAGAAACTAAAGATCTAAATGAATGGGAAAGCATCCATGTTCATGGATCTGAAGACAATGTTTTTAAGATGATCATACTCTCCAAACTGATCTACATATTCAAAACATTCCCTACCAAAGTCCCTGCCGCCTCTTTTTCTTTTTTGAAGAAATTGACAAGCTAATCCTCAAATAAACATGAAAGTGCAAGAGACCCAGGTCCTCCAAAATAATCTTGAAAAAGAAGAACAGAGTTGGAGGACTCATAGTTCCTAATTTCAAAATTGACTAAAAAGCTACAGTAAGCAAGTCAGTGCAGTGCTGGTATGGGGATGGGCACACAGATTAACAGAATAGATTTAAAGTTCGGAAGTAAATCCTTATACTTATGGTCAATTCCTTTTTTAAGCAAGGGCACCAAGACAATTCAATGGGGAACAAATAGGCTATTCAACAAACTGTGTTGCGGCAACTGGATAGTCACATATAAGAGAATAAAGCTGGATCCTTATCTCACCCAATATTCAAAAAATAACTAAAATAGATCATTGACCTAAGTTTAAGAGCTAAAACTGTAAAACATTTAGAAGAAAGCATAGGAGAAAATCTTTGTGACTTTTTTTTAATCAGGTGATGACCTCTGAATTATGACACTAAAAGCAAAGCAACAAAAGAAAAAAATTAGGTAAATTGGACTACATAAAAATTAAACACTTTTGCCCTGCCTGGGTGGGCTCAGTTGGTTGGAGCATTGACCCATGCATCAAAGGGTTGTGGGTTCGATTCCTGGTCAGGGCATATACTGGGTTGCGGGTTAGATCTCCAGTCAGGGTGCATATGAGAGGCAACTGACCAATGTTTCCCTTTCACATTGATGTCTCTCTCTCTCTCTCTCTCTCTCTCTCAAATCAATAGACATAGCCTCAGGTGAGGATTTAAAAAAATTTAAAACTTTTGTGCTTCAAAGGACACTATCAAGTGAAGAAAGTAAAAACCAACCTATATAATGAAACAAAATTTGTAAATCACATATTTGATGAAGGACTTCTATTCAGAATAAAGAACCCTTAACAATTCAGTTATTAAAAAAGTGAAAACTCAAAAATAAACAAAGGATTGAATAGACATTTCTGCAAAGAAGAAATACAAATAACTGAGAAACACATTAAAAAGATGTTCAACATCATTAGCCATCAGAGAAATAGAAATCAAAACCACAGAAATACTACTTAGATGCACTACTAGCATTAGATTCAAAAAAGACAGGCAATAAGTGTTGGCAAGGATATAGGGAATTAGTAACCCTCATTCATTGTTGGTGGGACTGGAAATCATGCAGCCACTTTGAGAAACAGCTTGGAATTTCCTCACGTAGTTGTTCTAGGACCCAGCAATTCCACTGCTAGGTCTATACACAAGAGAATACAAGTTAGGGGACTGGGTGTGTGTGTCGGGGGCGGTGGGGGGTGGAACTGAGCAAATAAGAAAAAAGAGAAAAACTCATAGACACGGACAGCAGTGTAGTGATTGCTGAGGTGGGGGGTGCAGAGGGGGAGGAGGTATGGGGGTGATAAATGGCGATGGAAGGAGACTTAACTTGGGGTGGTGAACACACAGTACAGTTCTGTGGAATTGGGCACCCAAAACCTGTGTAATTTTGTTAACCAGTGTCACCCCAATAAATTCAATAAAAAGTTTAAAAAAGGGGGGGGGGATACAAGATATTTAACCACATAAAAACCTATTCATGAATATTTATAGCAGTATTATTCATAATACTAAAAGGTAAAAACAACCCAAATACCCATAAACCGATGAACAGATAAACGAAACGCTATATATATCCATACAATGGAATATTATCCAGCAAGAAAAAGTCAGGAGGTGCTGACATATGCTACAGCATGGATAAATCTTGACAACCTTATGCTAAGTGAAAGAAGCCAGCCACAACAGGCCACCGATATATGATTCTATTTACATGAAATGTCCGAATTGGCAAACCTATAGATCAGAGAGTAGGAGTGGCTGCCTAGGACAGCGGTGAGGGGGATGGAAGGTAACTGTTTAATGGGTACAGGGCCCCTTTTATGGGAGACAAATTTTTTCTAAAACAACATTTAATCACACATTTTAGAGGGGTAAATTGCATGGTACATGAACTGTATCTCAACAGAGGCATAAAATTGTTCGGGGGTAGTTTAGAAAGAGGAGATCTGGAAGTCCAGACCAGGGGAAGGACAGTTGAAGCAATAACTGAGGCAGCTTAATGAGGATGACACCTAAGTTGTGTACACTCCTCCTGCTCTCATTACCCAGGTCTCAATCAAGGCATAAGTCAGAAGGACCACTCTATTCCAGCAGCCCTCAAGGTATGCTTCCCACCAGCAACATCTACATCACCTGGGGACCTGTTAGAAAATCTGGTTCTGCCGCCCCACCCCAGCCTCCAGAATCAGAATGTCTAAGGGTAGAATCCCACAGTCTGGGTTATTTAAGTGCTCCAATGACGGTGCAGCATGCCCGAGTTTGAGAACTGCTGCTATTCTGGCAGCTATAAGTTTTGGTGCGAACCCAGAGGCAAGGGAGAAACAACTCATCGGTACTGCTTATGATCACTGCGTGACGGAAAGTCACAGCACAATAATGGAAGAACAAAATGAGAACAGGGTGTGACCTGGAAGATGAAGTATTGACATAAACCCTCTTCTCCAGCATGCTACGCAAGGGGATTTGCTCACCTGATAATCACTGGCACCTACAATCAGGCTTGATTTTTATAAAGATAATCAGACACATATTGCCTAAAAAAAATTAGCCCCCAGGAACAGAATTTGAAAAGGCTTGCTGGATGACAGTTTTTGCACTATCGAAGCCACATGACAACACCTGTATTTAAGTATTTGTTTTGCATCACCTAAAATGTATCCTGGGGTGAAGGGTGGCGCCTCAGGCCCTAGGAGAACAGCACTGGCCCTTCACTAAAAGCGTGGAGGTAGTGAAGGGAATCTGGCCTTGGGTTAGTGAGTGTCTGGCTCCAGGGGAAGAGCTGAACCTGGGAATGTTCTTCCGTCTTTGCCCGCCTCTCCTCTAACTCCCACCACTCCTCATTCCTCCCCCAGCAGGACCAGGCCGAGACAAGTGCAGTGTTGAAGGCACACAACTAAAGGGGACATGACATGCTGTCTCAGGTACCCGTACAACCCCAGTGGGCACACGATTGTGTATGTTTCTCTTGTTCACTAGAGGCACCTGGGGGAGAGGCCCACACCGGCCGTGGAAGCCACTCAGTGCCACTGGCTGGGGATTCTGGGGGTCTGGGTACCAGACATGGTCTGGAAGCAGTGTGCAGGCTCCAGATGGACATGTCCTCCATGCCCCTCGAAATCCTTGCAGGAGTAGGCCCAGGTGGGGCCCTGTAGTCTGAGTCATTGACAGTGAAATTGGTTTGGCACAAATGCACATGGTGACGAAATGTAACAAGAGCTGCCCTGCTTGTATGAGTAACTTGGGACATGGGAATTCAAACAATTTAGCTTAGAAGGGTTCAAGTGAGGGAGGGACGTGGTCAGAATGCTTTAGAAATGAAAGAATCTGTTGCTTAATGCAGCATCCAGCTTCCTGGGGAGATGATTCAGACTTTAGATTTTTTAAACTACTGACATGACAAAACTATACCAACAAAGATACCTGTTTTGGTACTTTAAAATAACAGAAAAATCTGGATCCTGAAAGCTGGCATTGCCACCTGTAGTAAATGAGGAGGAGTTTCTATGAGAACAGAAACATCTTCGTCTCTGAGTAGCCACAGAGCAGAGCCTAGCACCTGGCTCACTGCTTAAATGAACAAAACCAGAACACTAGTTTATACACAGAATAATGAAGTCCACATGCAGATGTGTGCAGAATTTCACATGTGCATAGGAAATATTAGCTGCACATGCCAAGAATACCTGGGTCAAAGAGGCAGTGTGGAAAGCATGGTACGCTGTCTGCTCGGGCTGCTCTGACGGACCACCGCAGACCGGGCGGCTCACACAGAAATGTGTTTCTCACAGTGCTGGGGGTTGGAGGTCCAAGATCACGATGTCAGCAGCAGTTGTGGTGTCTTGGCCTACCGACGGCTGCCCTCTTGCTGTGCCCTCACATGGCCTTTCCTCTGTGTATGCACTTCTGGGGTCTCTTCTTAAAAGGGCACTGGTCCTTTTGGATTAGGGTCCCAACCTCCTCATGGCCTCAGTTAGCCTTAATAATCTCTGTAAAGACCCTGTATCCACACAGTCCCTTTGGGGGTTATGGCTTCAGCATACAAATTTGGGAGGGATTCCCTGAAGAATTTAGTATATAATATCAAGGAACTCAAGCCATCACGTTTGATACCAGGACCAGTATGTCAAAGGGGCATGGATAACTTGGAGGTTTGGGAGAAAGAAGACAGAGACGTAAAGCACTGTATCCTAAAATGCATTCCCCGGACCCTCTACCAGCCCTGCTTCACCGCAGGAAAATTCCATGATCCAATCTACTTGGGAAATATGGCCGAGTTTATTTCTGAAAACTCACAATGCATGTTAGTGTATTAAGATATTCTGAGAAAGAGGTGGTTTTATTTGGTCTACAGTATTTCTCAAACACATTTGACCACTTTAGATTTACCTTTTTTTAAATCCCATTTGAGGGAGACACTGGGAAATTCTGATTTAAAGGAACTGGAAATTCATATCTACAAGGAAATATTGAACTAGAAGTATTTAACTTTAATGTGAAAACCAAATAGAGAAGAAAGGGCCTTCAAATTTTTGCTTTTTTTTTGAAAGATTTTATTTATTTATTTTTAGAGGGAGGGGAAGGGAGAGTAAAGAGATGGAGAGAAACATCAATGTGTGGTTGCCTCTTGCGTACAGTAAATATGGCTCACAAGTTTTGACAAAGCTGAGTGGTGAACATAAAGGTATTAATTATGCTCTCTACAGTTTGCTGCATGCTTAGAATATTTCTTTTTTTAAGATTTTATTTCTTTATTTTTAGAGCGAAGGGAAAGGAGGGAGAAAGGGAGAGAAACGACATGTGAGAGAAACAGCAGTCAGCTGCCTTTCGCATGCACTCCACCTGGGGACCAGGCCTGCGACCCAGGCATGTGCCCTGACTGGAACTGAACCAGCGACCTGTGGGTCTGCAGGATGATGCCCGACCCACTGAGCCACCAGTCAGGGCTAGAATATTTCATAGTAACTGGAAAAACAGGATGCTCCACACCTTTAAGCACTCTCAGAATTTCACTCTAGGTTATAGTTTTTAAAAAGAAACAAATGGGAAGGGGGAAAGTATATACAAGGGGCTTTAACTGTGTTTTAATGTTCTATTTCTTTTTTAAAAACTGGTTCTGGCCCTGGATGGTGTGGCTCAGTGGACTGAGTGCCCGCCTGCAAACCGCGGGTTCCACTGGCAGTCAGGATGCCTGACTTGGTTGCAGGCTAGGTCCCCAGTAGGGGGCGTATGAGAGGCAAATGGGCATTGATATTTCTCTCGCCCTCTTTCTCTCTCTTCTCTCTAAAAATAAATAAATAAAATCTTTAAAAAATAAAATAAAAACAAGTGGTTCTGGCCCTGGCCAGGTGGCTCAGTTGGTTGGAGCATGGTCCCATACCTCAAAGGGTTGCTGGTTCGATTCCCAGTCAGGGCACGTACCTAGGTTGTGCGTTTGATCCTCAGTCAGAGCATGTACAGAAAGCTCCTGATCGATGTTTCTCTCTCACGCTGATGTTTCTCTCTCTCTCCCCTCTCCCCCAATTACTCTCTCTCTAAAATTGATAAAAAACTTTTCCTCAGATGACTATTTGAAAGAAAAAAAAAACAAGTGTTTCTGGGGTGACATAGACAAATCAAAGAAAGGCAACATGCTCTGTCACACAGTGAAAAATCATATTCCTTAAGGAGTCTGAATTCTTCCCAGAAAGGGTAATGCTTCATGAAAGGAAAAAAGAATGTGCTCAGTACCAGGGAGACCTTGGCCTTGCTCTGTGAGGGCCGGCCCCAAGGCTGGCAGGAGCGCTGGCCATGACGCCTCTGCTGGGGGAGGCGCTCTGCGGGGGGGAGCACATCTACACTGTTCTTGGAACCTCGTACCCTCTGAAGATGAGTAGATAGGGAAGGAATTTACCATTTTTCTTTCCTTTGGCAAATAATGACATTTCAACTCATGATAGTGGAAAAATACTGTTTTTGAAACAGCTGACTTTTAGTAAACTTTTGAGTAATCCCCTTGCGTGGACACTGGCTTGGTTACTTTCCTCTGGATTGATTCATGTAAAGCCTCAGGTTCAAGAGTCAAGTTCCCCCAGGACATAGCATGGTGGTTCTTTACTTTCCACTAAGTCCTTTTAAGAAGAGCTTGGCCCTAGGATGCCCTGCTTATTTGGAGCTCAGATCCATGCGAACCTCCTGAGATGCTCCAAAGCACCCCCTGAGGCCCAGGAATAGAAGTGGCTGTGAAAGGCAGGTGGTGATGTTAAGACTGAAAGCAAATACCGTATAATATTATGATTTAACAAAGCAGGATAGCAGGTACAAAAACATTGGCTATATTGTTCTTTATACTTTTCTGTTTGATGAAAACAGTCCATTAAAAACACAACTGGAAGGGTATCAGTGCCCTTGGCTACACCAGTTCCTTTGACCTTGCCACTCACGCTGGGAGGGTGCTCTTAGTACGTTTTCCTTCTGTGATTTTACATTTTATATTGACCACGCTCAGCTGCAATGACTCATCCAAGGGAGTAAAATGTGAAACTCCCAGAGAAAACTGCAGAACAACTCACTTCCACCCAGGGCTTCAGGGGCTTGTTCTTCCATTTAGCCAACTCGGACTGGACGGAGAGCTCTCCACGCAATGCCCGGGCTGGGAGTTGCCAGGAGCAGGTAGTTAAACCAGACAGTGTAGTAGGAAAGGTGTGACCTGGGTCTGCGCAGAAAGAGGTACTATTTGTATGGCAGGAATTCATGGGCACATTCTTTCTGCATGAAGGGGAATAAGAGATGTTTTCACAGAGGAAGTGACATTTGAACTAGACCTTAGAGTAACAAAGCACTTGTTCAGGAAAGGTCAAGGTTATTGGAAATCAGTGAAGTGCTTACTGTGGGATTAATCCACATATTATGCCACACTCATGGTATGCTTTGTGTTTTTAATGGAATATTTTGAGCAAACAGAAAGGTATAAAGAATAATATAACAAACATTTTTGTACCTGCTATCTTGCTTTGTCAAATCGTAATATTGTATGGTATTTGCTTTAGGTCTTAATATCATGTAGAAGCTTCCTAGGTAGCCCTCCATTTCATATTCCTCTCTTTCTCTCCAGAGATTATCCACTCATTTTTCTAATCTGGAAGTCGAATCCTCTGCTTCTTCATTCTCCCTCCATGGCAGATGCTGCTAACAGTTAATTCTTTCCCATGAACCTTAGAAGTGTTCTCCACTCAGGCCCCACTGATCGAAGTTGTCATGAATGATAAAACCCACTGGTCTTGCCTCTAACTCCATCTCTTTCCAGAAGCTTAGAACCTAAGAGATGGGTCTGATCTACCCTGTGGCTTCTTATCTGTGCAGAAGCTAATCTGGGCCTGAAAGGTACACTCCAGTAATTGTTCATCTGGGTAGGCAAAGTCCACACTAGACCGACAGTCAGAATCCTGGTTTCAAACCAGAGCTCCTCCAGCCCCCAGAAACGTGCCCATGGGTAGGACACTCAGCTGCTCTGAGTCCATTTAGTTACTTATAAAACAAGAACACCACATAACTGAGCTGCAAGCTTACCAGGGCTGCATCTGTGTGCCTGGGACGTGCTTCTCTGGCATCTTGAACTTACCCCTATTAGGTCATTTCATGACTGTATAATAATTATTGACTCACTCGCCTTCTCTACTGAATTGTGAGCTTTATGAGAGTAGGGACCATGTGCCTGACATGCAATAGATGCTCAATAAATACTGGATGAATTAAACTGATCAAACATAACTATATTTACAATCTAATGCATTCATACACATATATTTATGATCTATAAAGCAACAAACAAATACCAGGTATAATTCTCATTTGGCAACACAAATTGGCATAAATGACACTGGCAGCCAGTCCCACCCCATCAGAGCATTGAACTTGGCCTGCTGCACCTGGAAATGTTCCTGTGATGATGACCGAGCCCTGAGCCTCTGTGGCTAGGCTGCCAAGGTCAAATCCAGGCACTGCCTTTTACTTGTCACGGCAAATTACTTAATTTCTTTGCCTCTCAATTTCTTATCTGTAATTAACCCAATAAAAACCATCTGCACTGGGGCAAGCATTTGGGTCTATTTTATTCATGAATCTAACAACATACCTAGAAAAGGACTGGGCTATAGAAGGAAGTCTATTTATAATAGAATTCTTGATTAAATGGATTCTGGGACCTACCTCCTAGGGTCATGTGATTAAATGTGCCTGGAAGTGCTCAGCATACATATTGAACAAGGAATACTCTCACACCTCTTTAAAATAATGGTCTTGATGCGTATCTCATGGCTCTGGGGGAGTGAGTCTTGATTTTGGTCTCACAGCCCTCAGATGTCCCCACACTGAGGGATGCCATGAGCTTAGCTTTACCCACAGTTGAGTGGCCAATGTCAGAGGCACTGACAGGTGTCTCTGGTCCTCCTGACTTTGTGTGGTGCAGTTCCATGGGTCTCATGATGACAGACAGACACAGGCAGTGAGTGGGGCCTGTGTTCACCCCAACCCCCCACCTCCACTCTCCTCCCCCTTTTGTCAAGGTTCCCGGGCATACATGTGTTCAGCCAACTGGACAATACACACAAAAATCCACAAGCTGGTGGAGAAATGCTAACAGCTGTGAGGAATTACATGAGTGGAATTTTCTGGCACTTTGGCCTGATGTGAGGGGAGTGAATGTCAAATATGTTCTAGCTGGGGAGAAAAACAGGCAAAATGCTTCTATGTGGGGAATTCCACACACACATTAAAAACATAGATGGTATTAAGAAAAGGGTATTTGGCCAATGGTTACCCCAGGCCTTTTAGCCTTACCACTGTTAAGCATCGCTTCAGACCATTGCTTTGTTAAGTGACATTTGTATGTTTTCCTGATTTCAAAAGCTCATTCCATTTTTCATAATTATGAAAGTTCCTTGTAAAATACTGGAAGATACCAGAAAAATGATTATGAAATATGAAACCTTTATCACCACCAGAGAAATCCACTGTTGGCAAATTTCCATATTTTATAGTTTATATATTATTTTTTTAAAATCTAATGACAAAATTTCAAAGAACTAAGTAGGGTGATTTTTCCATCTAGACTTTGTACATCTCATCATGTTATAAAATACAGTTAAGTTTTTAAAAATATTTTAGTCTATTTAAAGTAAAGCATGCATACAAACAGGACTGTATAACATGTATGTACATTTAAAAATAAGAATAAGGAAAATAGAAAATGTGGATCTTGCTACTACGTAGTATTTAAACAGACATATGTGACATAATGTAATATTTTTCCTGTTAAATATTTAGGACCTGGGATCTCTATACAAATCTCTGGATATTTTTTAAATGACATTCAAAATTATAATATTGTAGAATATCTGAAAAGTGTCTAAAGGACACTGATGTTGTTAATAACACTGACCAAACCATCCTGGCTGGTGTGGCTCAGTGGATCGAGTTCTAGCCTGCAAATCAAAAGATCACCAATTCAATTCCAGGTCAGGGCGCACGCCTGGGTTGTGGGCCAGGTCCCTGGCTGGGGGCCTGCAAGAGGCAGCCGATTCATGTATCTTTCACACATCAATGTTTCTCTTCCTCTCTTTCCTCCTTCCTTCCTCTCTCTCTAAAAGTAAGTGAATAAAATGTTAAAAAAAAAACACTGACCAAATCAAAAAAATATAGACACAAATTACCAATATCAGGAATAAAATAAGTAGATATCACTGCAGACCCTGCAGACACCAAAAGGGTTTATCTGTTGTTCAATGTTCAATTCTCTGATTATTTCTTTAGAAGGATGAACTTTGGGAAGTGAACCTAGTGAGGAAAAGGATATTTAACAATTTTTTAATTTAAACTTTTAATTTTGATACAATAGTTTTGTATGCAGTTTTCAGAAAAATAGTACACAGAAATCTATACCCTTTACCCAGTTTCCTCCAACAACCAGGATTTATCAGCACTAGTACAGTCAAGATACAGAATCTTTCCCTCTTCACAAAGATCCCTCACGTTGCCCCTTTATAGCACAACCACTTCTAACTTGTTCCCAACTCATTGGTAACTCAGGCCAGTCACGAATCTGTTCTCCACTTCAACTCTGTAAGTTTATCTCAAGAATATTACGTAAATGGAACCATGGAGTATATAATCTTTTGTGATTGGCTTTATTCACTCAGCATAATTCTCTGGGCATTCACGCACACTACTGTGTGTACCAACATCCAGTCCTGTTTAATGTGGAGCAGCGTTCAATGGTATAGAGGGATGCACCGCAGTCTGTTGAACCATTCCCTTTGAGAAAGATATTTAGGTCATTTCCACTTTGGGGCTGTTACACATAAAGTGGCCATAAACATCTGTGTACAGGGTTTTGCGTGAACATAGTTTTCATTTCTTTGGGATACACGTTCAGGAATGCAATTGCTAGGTTGTATGGTAGTTACATGTTGAGTCTATTTAAAACACTGCCAAACTGTTCTCTAGGCTGGTGGGACCATTCTACATTCCCACCACCAATGTACGAGTGATCCAGTCTCCACATTTTCCCTGGCATTTGGTGTTGTCACTACTTTTCATTTTAACCATTCTTATAGGTGGATAGGGATATCTCATCGTGATTTTAATTCGCATTTCCCTAATGACTAGTGATGTTGACCATTATTTCTTGGACTTATTTGCCATCTGTTTATCTTCTTTGAAATGTTTATGATTTTTCCCATTTCTTAAGTGGATTTTTTTAGTGTTTTGATAGTTTTTTTATACATTGTAGTTCTAGTCTTTTATCAAATATATGGTTTGAAAATATTTTCATCCAGTTCATAACTTGTGTTTTCATCCTCTTACCACAATGTTAAAATCTATTTTCTCTTTGCTGTTCACATTGGGTAATTTCTATTATTCCATCTTCCAATTCACGGATTCTTCCCCAGTCTCCTCCACTCTGTCTTGGTTATTATAGTTTGTAGTTCTAAATTCCCATTTGGTTCTTCTTTGTATCTTTTGTTTTTTGCTGTTGTTGAGTCGTTGTTTCTAGAGTGTTCATAATTGCTCATCAAAGAATTTTGACCATGGCTGCTTTAAAGTCTTGTCATGTAATAACATTTTGGTTGGTATTAGTGGTGACATATATGTTTTCATTCCTTTGGGATCTTCCAGGTACTTGGCATGATGAGTGATTTTCAAATAACCTGGACATTTTGGATATTGCATCATGAGCCACTGGATGCTGTTCTAGCTGGCCTCACCTGCTCTGGCAGCGGAGGCGGCTGGGGCCCCTCGATACTGCTGGGTGCAGATGGGAGCTCCGGTTCCCTCCTGACCCGCGCTGATACTTCTCTGCTGAAACAGGTAGGTCACTGCCCCACATGTGACCTCCATCTACCATGGGGGAGGGGCAGGTGGCCTGGTTACTCTTTGTATTAACCATGTTTTATTCTTTGATGTTTTGACATCTTGGAGCCTTGCTGACTCTGTGGGCCTTGCCAGTTCCTAGCGATAAGAAATGACCGCCCTGCAGGAGCACTTTCCACGTACAGACCAACCAATCCAAAGCCCACAGCCCCAACCACTCCTTTATCGGGCTCTTGTACTCTGGGCCACTACTCTCCCGCCCTGAGACCCAGGAGCAGCTACCAGACAACTCAGGACCACCCTACAGCCTAGACCTGGACACTAGCCTGCTCACCCTGCCTCCCCTGTTCCTTTCTCCTGGAAGCCACAGTAAAAGCCTTTGTCTTTTACTCCTTCGTCCATATCGTCTCCCGCTCCTTCTGCCTCCTGACTTGTTCCCTGTGTGACCCCGTGCCATGGGCCTTGCCTGCTTTTGGGGACTGTCCATGTAAACTCCTCCTTCACAACAGTCACGTCTTTGTCAGCAGGCCTCACCGCGCCTGTTTTAAACAACTCCTGGGTACACACCACACATGCTTAGGCAGCGATGCAAGTCCTGGTTCTCCACTAGGCCCCTCTGACATCAACCCCGTGGGACGGGGGGCCCTTAGTACCTCCCTGTGGGGATGACGGTCCCAGCTTTCCCTGGCACTGCCCAGCAGGGCTGCAGCATCTCCATCTGAGCTATGTGCTTGCACTGGTTTCTAAAAATGTTCTATGGAAATATGCTAACCTGACTGAGTAGGTACACAAGATAGTTACTTCCCATACAGGCCAGAACACTGGGATTCCAGCGCTGAAGGCAATGAGCAGGACCTGGTGTATAAACACAAGCACGCGGAGTCACCTCCAGCCAGACCCTGTCACCTCTCTACTTATTCTGGCCCCAATTACCCATGCCAACTGTCTTTGCCACCCACTTTTGTTAAGTTTCTCCTGAGAAGTGAGAATTTAAACAACTTCCATCACAGACAACTTAAGTTATGAATAATGGAAACAAATTTTTTCACCATTTTCCATCAGAAATTCTTTTCAAGGACCCTTATAAACACTGCCATTTTTTTTAAAAGAGCCTTAAATATTTGATCACTTGTTCAAGAGTATACAAATCAGATCTTCAATTCACAAGGCTACTCTCACGGGGAACCCGCTTCCCCTGAGCATTCAGCCTGCAGGGCAATCTAGTTGAGACCACACAGAGCTCTCTTCTGAAGGTCAAAAGTCAGAAATGTTTAAAAAGGCAAAAGCTCCTCAGAAGACTCATTACCATGACCAACTTTTCAGCATGTTCCCAACCAAAAGAAACAGTCTTCCAAACCATGATCACCTGAGAGAGAGAGAGAGAGAGAGAGAGAGAGAGAGAGAGAGAGAGGAAAAAGAGTTGAGGGAAAGAGAAAGAGAAAGCCTGAATTCGCTACAACTGACCATGTCCTCTGCTGGGAAGGCCATGGCTCTGTTGGGCTATGGAGTTCTGGCCATCTGGTCAACTTACAATTCTAATTCACTGGGTCCTCTCAAGTTAAAAGTCTCTGATCATTTGTATTCATCCTTTCCTGAGAGGATGTAGAATTAGAGGTATGGGTCCAAATGAGAACTACACCCTGATGAAAGGTAGGCTCCTGACAAATTGGTCACCCATGTATGCTTTTTACAGAGAATTAGTCTGGCCAAGGACACAGTTTAGTGGACAGACTAAATCTGAGAGAGTAAATAGACCCAGTCTGATGAATAAATTATATATATTTATAATAAGGATCTTTTGAAAGTATAGGATAAATAAGAAACTATTTCAGCATTTGTATTTGCTATTTTCAATCTCTTTAAATAAACGTGGCTAAGCCTCTTTAAATAACAGTATAGATAATCTAATTATAAATCACCCAAAGCCAAGTCCAGGCTTGGCCGCCGTTTCCCCTTCATGGCTGCACGCTGCACAGAGCCGCAGAACGTGTTCGCAGCGCTGGCTGTAAATTGCTGCTCAGCATGGCTGCCTCTCTCCCGCTCTCCCGTCTCACTGACGACTGGGGACCATGAAAGGCAGGACTGAGTCATAATCCATCTTTGTTCTATGAAGATGCACTGTAGCATCTGAATAAAACTTGTGAAATAAATAAATGGATGCTTGCATTAGTGAATGATCCAATAAAAATATATACTGCAGGTTTTTGAGTCACGTGTTATTTGCTAGTTAGAAATTCCTGCATATGCCAAAGAGAGACGTGAACTGAGACTCGGCCGGCTTACCAACAGGGAGGAAGGACGACCAGCGTAGCGAGGCACCACTGTTTGTCATATTTATATGAAACTTTAGTCCCCAAGCCCACGTGAATGCATGGCATGCTGACAAAACAGCATCCTTCCTTTTTTTTTTTTGGCCTCAGAAAAAAATAGGTTAGCCCAGCACTGATAGAAATCCAATGAAATGTTTAGGAATGTGTAATGTTAATGTCTCTTACAAAATTTAACATTTTCTAGTAGTCATTAAAATATAAAAAGGCACAAAAGAAAATAATTTTAGTAAAAAGTTTCGACTCAGTGTAGCCACAACACCATTTTAACATATAATCAATGTAAAAAGTTATTGAGATATTGCAAGTCTTTAAAATTCAGTGCATATTTTACAGTGATGGCGCATCTTGATTCAAACCAGCCACTTTCCAAGGACTCAGCGGCCACACAGGGTGAGGGGCTGCCGTACTGACAGCAAAGTGTTAGAAACATACTTTGCACTCATGTGCAGCAACTACTTTTTTTCACAGGGCTTCTGGTGTCATTAATTTCTCCCCCTTCCCCGCCCTCCACAACTCTTAATTACTTATCCTGACGTTATCAGAGTGGTTGGAAATGTGTCATTTCTTACAAGTCAGCTGAAATCTTTTGGCAAGTGTGTAGGGTGCAAATTCTAAAGGAAAAGAAAACAAAGCAGGTTTTATGCCCATTTCACAGTTAAGAGTTGCAGTTCAGAGTTGTAAGGTATCTATAGTCACATGGCTGGTTAAATCTCAGGCCATAACTCAAGCCTAGGTCCTGGGACACCTCGTTTTCATCTCGTCGTCGGTGAGAAACTGAGTACTTTCCAGCAGAGGAAATGGCTTGTGTCCGAGTTCGGTCAGGAAGAAGAAGAACCGCTCGTTTTCATACGCTCACCCAGCTCCTGCACAAAAGGCCAAACGGCCCTCTGGGGTGACAACAGGGTTAGGTCTCAAAAGGAAGTTATTTCTCCAACTTGAAAGAAATACTTGGTTCTCTTCCAAAGGCAGGAGAACCTTTAAAAATAAATCAATTCCTCATTTTAAGAACAACCATGTAGAACATGCATGCTGGATCAAATGTCACGTCTGAGAAAATGTCACCATCAAAGCCAACTGCAGCAGCCGAGCCCCCCACGCAGGATGAAATCTTATCGGAATTCATAAAAAACAGCTGTCTTTCTCTCTATTTTCACTGAGTCTAACCTTCTGGACTATTTCTTGTTTAAGTAAACATAAAAAGCATTTACTCCAAAAGTCAGAAAACCAGATTCTTCTTTTAAAAAATATTTTTCCTGTTGGCTCTTCTCTTCCCCATTCTTACCTCTTCTATACTCCACTCCGTGTGAAAGTCTTAAGTGTTGGAAAACCTCTCTTTCTCTCCGCTCCACTCCCCCACTCTTGTGCTCTCCCCTCCCTTTCTGTCTTTTCCATTCTCCTCCACTGCCACGACCGACACCCCCACGACCTCAACCCCACCCTCCCCACCCACTAAGAAGGCGAATAGGTCCATAGAATTCATTTAGCACTGCTAAGAATCAGAAGATGTGGATTTTATACTTTAGTTTTTAAAATGATTAATATTATTGGTGTGATAAATCTGAAATAATTTTGTTTACTCAGCCATAGAGCAGATAAGTAAATAGGTTGGTATTCTTTGGAATCAGAGTTGTTTTATGGGAGAAAAGAGATAAATATGGATTGAGGTGAGCTGGGGAGAGTGTGGTGCTGGACTTAAACTGGAGACTAATGATGAGCATATCTGTCTGTATTTGCATGTGTGTCTATATGTGCATGTGTGTCTATATGTACTGTGTGTATGCATGTGTGTGTGTGTGAGGGCATACACTGTGCACTGAGAGGGTAAGAAGCACATGACGACTTGGTGGCAATGAGCTCACCTAGCGTCCAGACCTTGGTTTCTGACAACAAGTCCCCTGTACGAGGGCCCACATGTCCTTGGACAAATGGCTGTGCCTAAGACTGAGGCAAAGTAGGCCTGAAATGTCTCGTGCCAGGAGGTAAGGAATACTCCAGGAGGAATGGGGGACATAGAAGCAGCTTGAAGGCACTTCTGGTGACCGATTTCTAGAATCAAAAAAGAATAATGAGGATAATATATCAAAATAAGAAGGAATAAACAAGAATTGAACGAGGTATTTTCAGTGGTAAAATATACACAGCATAAAATTTATCATCCTACCCATTATAAGCGTACACTTCCGTGGCATAAAGGACACTCACATTGCTGTGCGACCATCACCTTCATCCGTCTGCAGAGCTTTTCACCTTCGCACACTGAAATCCTGTCAAACGGTAGTTCTCCGTTCCTCATCCCCTAGCCCCGGCAAACCGCATTCTACTTTCTGTCTCTGTGCATTGGACTACTCTAGGATCTCACATAAGGGGAATCACACGATATTTGACCTTTTGCTGGTTTATTTCACTCAGCATAATGTCTTCAAGGTCCATCCATGTTTTACTATGTGTCAGTACTTTATTCCCGTTTAAGGCGGAATAATATTCCATTGTATTTACCGCATTGTGTTTATCCCTCATCTGTTCATGCACATGCGGGCTGTTCCCACCCAGGCTCCTGTGGGTCATGCTGCCATGGACACATGTGTGCAAATGTCCATCTGAGTCTCTGCTTCCAATTCGTTTGGGTACATGCCAAGACATGTAATTGCTGAGTCAAATGATAATTTTATGTTTAATCTTTTGAGCCTAGTGAGTTTTGAAAAAGAGGGAAAAGAAATACTTTCTCTACAGAAAATTACTAGTTAATAAACGTAAAAAATGTGACCATTGAAAACCATCACTTCCCCCCTATGTAATAGATCCTGCTGGCGGCAACCGTCAGTGGACGCTGATGGGTGGGGGACAGGATGTTCACATGGTGGCAAGTGTCAGCCTGCAGACCGCTCACCAGACAGCGAGAAAGGTGATTTCACGATGGTGAACTCTGGCAGGAACCACGTCACCCGGGTGGTCAAAACAGCACATCAACAACTTTGGGATGAACTGGCAGTAGGGGCTTCTTACAGTGCCGGGGGCACTTGACCACACACATACATTCGCCCCTCAGAGTGCACAATGCAATGATTTTTTGGTGTATTCAACCATCCCCCACACAATTTTTAGAACATTTGCACCCCCCACCAAAGAAACTACATCCCCACCAGCAGTCTCTCCCCGTTCCCCAATTCCTCCAACCCGAGACAGCCACCAATCTCTCTCTTTCTCTGGGTTTTCCTACCTCAGGAAATTTCATATAAATGGAGTCATAAAATGTTTGGCCTTCCATGGCTGGCTTCTGTCCTTGAGCATAATGTTTTCGGGCACAGCGTTCATGTATCAATACTTCATTCCCTTTTATTGCCAAATAATATTCCATTATACAGATATGCCACCTTTTAGCCATTCATCAATTGATGGACATTTGTGCTATCTCCACTTTCTTCTACTATGAATAATGCCGCTATGAACATTTATTTACATGTCTGCCTATGGAAATATTTTCACTTCTCTCAGGTATCCACCTCGGAGAAGAACTGTCGTGTTCTCTGGAACTCTGTTTTAACCCTTTGGGCAGCTTCCTGACTCTTCTCCAAAGTGGCTGTACCATTTCACATTCTGTGTGCAGAATGGGAGGTTTCCTCTGCAAATTATTCTTGCTGAATGTTTACTCTAATGAGAAGACAGTGGAAACCCTCTTTGTGGGGCATTCTATAAGACAGCGGGCCTGGACCCTTCAAAAATGCAATGTCACTAGAGACAGCAGTAAAATGTAAGGGGGTATAATTTAAAGGAGAATAAGGATAAAAACGAAATATAATGCAGGGTACTCAATTTGTTCCTGGATTTTTTAAAAAAAGCTGTAAAGGACATATTGGGGGCAGAAAGAGACATCTGAACTTGTATTTTGTATTGTGTAACATTATAAATACAAAGTAAACTTCCCTGGGTGTGCTAAGGTACTACCCGAGAATGCCCTGGTTCTAAGGAGGCGCTCCTTGGGGTTCTCCAGGGTGATGTCATGATGCTTGCACCTGACTTTCACTCACATGAAGAAAAGGTCAGTGTGCATGTGTGTGCTCATGTGTGTCCACGCATGTGCACACGTGCAGTAGAGGAGTCAGAGATGGAAAGAAAGTAGCACAAAATATTGTCGATCGACTAAGGGCACATGAGTGTTCATTGTGCTAACCTTTCAAGTTTTTTTCTAGTTGTGAAATTGTTCTTTTAAAAAGTTATGGGGGAAAGTTATTTGGAGAACATAGGAACAAAAAAATTTCTAACGTATAGAAAACACAGATTAAGATGGGGAAAGAAGTAGGGGGAGACAACTTCTCAGCCCTCCTCAATTTATGATCTCAACTTCTGACAAGCTGATGTTAAAAAAAAAACTGAGAACCTTACTTTAAAAGTCCTATTTAGATCCATGCTAGACTGACATGAAGCAGAACCCTACTGAGATTCTGGCCAGTCCTGCTAACTTGCCTTGAGCAAGCTAGACCACTTTAGACTGCAGTTACCCAAACCATGGAAAGATCTGGGTTAACCTAGAACACACTTGAGGGTTCCTTTGAGCTCTGAAATTCTATGATTCAATAAGTCTACTTTTTGAGTGGGATTCAGGATGAATCTCTCTTTGAATATATTCTCATTGGGGTGACACTTTAGCATGCTTTTACTTTACAGAAATTGAGACAGAATGAGTGATTTACTTCAATTCTAATCAAGAATCATTAATCACATTGAAACAGATGAACCTGGACCTGGGAATACCCTGCAATCCTCATGACGAAGCACACCGCCCTCAGATGGGTCCTGTTGCACGCTGAGGTTTGGTTCCCAGTCAGTGGCCTCTGGGCATCTCACCAAGGAGCAATCCTCCATCCATGACCTACGACACCATTGAGACAGCTCAGGAGGCAGAGATGGAGTGTTCCCTTTGGCCCTTTCTGTACCGCAGCTCTAGGATATAATTATATATGTACCGCAGCTCTAGAGCTCTAGGAAGCAGCTCTTAGGACAGATGTGCAGGGAGTTAGGTTGAAAAGTGTCCAGGGAAAGAAGGGAGAAAGGAGAAAGGAGTGAGGAGGCATCTTGCCTGGAGATGTTCTAAGTTTGTTTGATAAATGATGAAGCAGCCCAGCCAGCCCTTGTGGGGAAAAGCAGAAGCTCTCAGAACTAGCCAAAGTCAAAATGGGGCCAGTGTCTCCGCATTAGAATTGCTCAGTAGGTTTGGATCTCAGACCCCAAGATCCAGGGCACTAGACATTTTCTCACCTCAAAAAAATTATTTTTTAAGTCAAGAGGAGATAGAGTTTTTTTTTTTTAAAAAAGCCTTTTCCAGATGACCATAATTTTATGAAATTCTAAAATGTCCTCATTTCTTCTTCTCCAATTCTAAGATAGGTCCTTCATTTCTCTATAGTTTGGCAATTTAAAGCCACTTAGTCCAGTTCCTTCATTTTATAAACAAGGAAGCAAGTTCTGAGAGGGCCCTTAACTTGCCCACTTCATCCGGCACACTAGCCACTAAGGCACTGATCCTAGCCCTGCTTTGCTCACTAGAACAGACCTTACTCTTCCATCCCAAGAATGCCAAAGCGTCCCTAAAGCTGCAGAGAACAGAAGGCACGCCATTCCCCACGTGGGCCCCGGGGCCCAGCTCACGGACAGGCGCCGGAAACCAGGGGCCACTCCTCACGGGGAGAGAGAACGTGCAGGTGCAACGTGTGTGCAGGTAGCTCATGGTTGCCTCTCTCTCCCTTCTCCTCCCGTGTCTTTTCCCAGCTGAATTAAACCACACCCACGAGCAGGTCTGGAAGTCTGAATAAACGGGGGGTGAAATGGTTAAAACTTACAATCGCACCTGAGGCATAGTCCAGGCAGAATCTCAAAGATAAAGTGAGTCCCCTGGACACCATCCTCAGAGTGTGCTCTTCAGGTTTTGTGTGGTCTTTCCTGACTGTCTGGCACTGGTTCGAAGGTCATTTTTGGGTTTTGTTTGCTTCAGTTTGGAAAATAAATGTGAAATCATCTCTGGCTTGTTTACTTCTCTCCTCTAGGGAAATAAAAAATTAAAAATATTCTCCATACAACTGTTTCAAATCCACTTAAAAGAACGTTCTTCAGTCCTCAAACTTCATCCAACAGATGCGCAATCCTGATATTTCTGTTTCTTTTTAATTGCCTGCCTTTTTTGCGTACATATCGATAGAGATAGCACGGACAGTTGTGTGAGCAGGTTGGTTCCCAGCCAGGGAGACAGGAATTATTTGAAAGAGGCCAGGTACTGAGATCTTGAGAAAGAGAACTCTCCTTTCACAGTTTACTGCTTTTATCATCAAACCTTTAAAGGAAGATCCAGGACTCCACTGCACTTGCCTCATCGTACCCGCAGAGAACACGAGGCACGAGGGTCAACAGCTGGGCCCGGGAGGTCAGGCACCCGGGTTCAGTTTCCAGCTGTGGTGAGTACTACCTGCCTCACCTGAGGGAAGTGATTTAACCCCAATAAACCGCAGTCTCCATGTCAGTTTCTACATACTGATAGTATCCGCACTGCAGAATTGCTGAGGCAGATGATATCCCTTCGGTAAAGCTCAGCACAGATTCACACCCGTTTGGGCGCTCACCCTTAGGGAGCTAACTAAGCACGGACAGAGATGGCCACGATGAGTGCTGTGACACAGGTGAGACACCACACTCTCCGTGTGGAGGTGTTACAGGGTGCAGCCAAGAGGGGGGCCCCAAAAAGGGATTGGGAATGGGGTCCAGAACTCAAGGTGTCCAGGAATATTAGGATGTCCTCACCCCTTCCCCCACAGGTGTGGGTTGGGGGAAGGGACACATGGAGCAGGAACACGCAGGGTTGTTGTGTACAGCCACAGCCTTTCAGCTTATCCCTGGCATGGTCATTTAACATCTCTATAGCCTTTGGCTGGTTGTTTAGATCTAGTTAATAGCTGTGGCTATGCTTTGAGCCAGGGAGAAGGGTGAAAGAACTCTTGCCAGTAGTCCATGAGAAGGTGCCACATGGCTTTGGGTTAATTGGAGATCCTGCCTGGACGGCGATACAGCTGATGGTGTCAGGAGCTGGATCCCGGATGTTTGCTTCTTTCCCTGAGTTACAGTACCCGAATTAGGGCAGGGGGAGAAGGAAGCACTGTGGGCGTCTGTGGGCATCCTAAAGGACTTTGATATCTTAATGAAGATGTTAGGTCACTACTTTAAGTCTGTACAGCATTAAATAAACATTTACTTTCCTTTTCACAAATCTCTGGCATTGAGAGATGTCTTTCCTATAAGGCGGCAGGCATAATGAACCTGGGGGGTTCCTTTCAGTAATAGTATATCATCCAAACCCCCCACCACCACCTCTGCTCTGTAACAGAGGCACGTCGGCTGAGTGACACTCCTGACCTCTGCCCCCTCCACCCCCCCACTCCTCTATGCTCTTCAAGCCCTAGCTCGTGGAAGAGCGCTAGCCCACTAGTTGTGGGTGAGGCCTGGGGTCTTCCAGACCTAATGAGGACCTATGGGTACATCTGTCACACTCTGAGTTAAGTATTAATTTGAGAGGTAGCATGACTTAGTTCTGAGCCACATTCTCCACCATTAGCTGCAGGTGAACTAACATGACATTTTGGTCACCCTATGTCTTACTTCTTTGTCTTATTTATCAATTATTTTACAACTAGGTTGCTGAGTTGTAAAGTAATTCATGGAATCTCTCTTCTACCTACTAAGCAAGCCATTCTTCCCTACAACACCAATTTTGGCCCCATGGGCTTCCCAGACAGCTGCCTGGTGACTCAGCTTAAAAGAGTCACCACCACTGACTTGACTTGCACGGGCAGAGTTCATTCGCTGTCCTCCAAACACGTCCGCAGAGCTGAGCGCGGCCAGTCCCAAGCTTCCTGCACTGGATTGGGAGCCCCAAGACCACGCCAGGCTTCTGAATGATCTCGCACCTCAAAAGCAACATTTCCATTGCCAGATATTTCTTTGGAAAAAGGAAAACATGGCCCTACAGACTCTTTGTTCCTTTTTGCCTGGTGTCACAATCCCAATGGTGAGGAAACAAAAACCTATCTATGCAAAGGAACAGCTCAGTCATCCCCTGGGACTGTGAATATCACCCGAGGACAAAGCTCTCAAACAGCTTTGAATTTAGGATGTTATTTTCACCCATGGTTAATGTTACTTCACTAACAATTATTGAGCCCAAGGAGATACAGAGATGAACAGGATATGATTTCCAGTCTCAAAGAATTGGTCTGAACTGGGAGCGATGCATAAAAAATCATAATGTAATATGGTCAATGCTAGGCATTATAAGTACCCTGGAAAGACAGCATATCCCCACAGAGGATGGAAGAGGGAGGTTGTCAAAGAAACTCGGCAACTCAGCTACAGTACTGGATACCTTATTCATGATAAATAAATGAAGCTAGCTATTTATGACTGCAGAGGGAATGGGCGTCAGGGTATTCTAACAGATGGAAAACGTGAGCAAACAGAGAGGCATGAGGTGTGCCAGAAACCATAATCCAATCAGGAGAGCAGATGAGGTTAGACGGTTTGTCAGAGAGACAAGTTCTGGAAAGGCCACACATGGCCCTACGATCACCTGTGTGGGCTCATTAAAAAAAAAAATCAGATTTTGTTGTCCCAGAAATTGGTTCTTCAGTGAATAGGATTTCAGCAAAGTAGCCTGCACCCATGTCAGGCACTGGAGCTATAGGAGTGCATAAATGCAGACATGGTCTTGACCTTCATGAACCTTTCATTCTCGTCAAGGCCAAGAAAGACTAGGCAAAGAGAGAAAGGAAGAGCAGAGAGAAGATGATGTGCACAGTCCTGGGCTTGAAAGGGGTGTTGTGAATACCGAGGCCAGAAGAGAGGAGGTCACCATGGTTGGAGGTGGAGGAGCGGGCAGTGGGGTGGCGGAGATGCCGCTGACCACAACCCTGATGCTTGGACAAACAAGGCCTGTCTGCATCACTGGGTGCACTTTGTTTTGTTTTTAATGCCAAAACAATGAGATAACAACTTGAGATTTCTGATGCTGTCCACCTGGAAGCAGCCTTTTTTTTTTTTTTTTTGGCATCCTCTTTGAGAGCTGGAAGAAACACACATAAATATATGAGTGCCTTTCAGGAGCTCAGAGGGAGCTGGGAGAGACAGCGCTGTAACAGCTTTGCTTCACACCAGGAGGGGAGAGAAGCACCAACAGGCCAGCGGCACCTGCTCTGGGAGCACTGTGGAGAGAGTCCCTGAGCTTTCGGGCCATGAGGGGACCTTCACTCAGAGGACTCTCTTTCCAGGGAAACAGAAAGACCATTATATCCTCGATGCCCTAGGATCTAAAATAGTTGTCCATTTCATCTTCTCTTAGGCTCAAACTTCGCATGTAGAGAGAACTCTTAACTTGTGCCATTTCTTTAATTCATAAAATAAATATGTATCAAGTGACTGCCGTTGCCACAGAATGGGCCTTCACATGTAAGTTCTCTGTAGAGACGACTGGGCATCATCAGCCGTGTTAACATCTAGTGGCAGAAATTCCACCCACCCAGGAGCAAGGAAGTGGGTTTTCATAACCAAATTAAGGGAGGACTTGACCTTGCATGGGGATTAGGAAGGACATCAAGTCATACCTTTGCTGACAGTAACAAGGGTCATCTCTAGTCAAATGAAAAAGAAAAAAAACAAACCACTCTAACTACAGTGGTGATGATTTCTCCCTTGCAGATAGGACAGTGGACAGCATGACTCATAGGGACTAGCTCTTGTTTCCCTGAAAACAAAGCCCAAGCCTGGGCACACTCAGACACGTACACGGCCAGAGTGCCTGATCCAGGCGGAGCCTTTCTTTTTGTCTCCAGGAGTCAAGAAATCACCCATATAGCATCATTTGTTAGGGAAGATTCTCTGTCCAATCATTTAACCTCATCATTTAAAAAACATTAAAAAAGCCAAGCAAAGACCCTACATGGATTCCGCCTTGTTTTTCTGCCATTGGGACCCAAGATTCCTGTGAGCAATGTCCTTGTCGGCAGATGCTTGCTCTCGTGGCGGTAGGTGAGAACGGCGGAAGATGCAGGTGCCGGCAACTGCAGGAAGGAGGGTCGTTCATTCATTCATTTGAAAACAATAATTAAATGGTATTATCTTCAGGGAGGAGGTGAGGGTACATCTGTAAACCATACACACCCTGGAACATGGGTTCCATCACGAGTCTGGTATATGTGTCTTTCTGGTTCTCACTCTGGTCCTTTTTACTGTATCTGAAAAGGACTCATGGATTATATTACATAGAATAGCCTATACTGATATATTGTAGACAACAGTATATTTGATGCAGTGTCTTATTAACTAGAAAGTTAATAATAAAAAGTAATATTTTAAGAATTTTGCTGAAAACAGCAACCTGTTTAGGATATAGCAGAATATGATTTTTGCCTCGGAAGGTAGGTTACACATATTCTAATTTTGTGTTATCCCCAAAAGCTAACATAGCTTTATTGAGGAAGGCAATAAAACCACTGAGAACTTTGGTGATCTGCCCAAGGTTACTAAGGACATAAATGACAGGCAGGACAGGAATTCAATTTTGTCAGCGCTTGTGCCACTCGAGCACACCTAGGGTCAGCCTGACCTTGGAAAGACAGACTTTCTTGTTTGGGGTAATTACGAAATCACCAGGGTTCTTCACCTCAATAGATCGAAATCATGGGGATGATGATGATGATGATGACACTCCAAAGTGAAGTCTCCGTACAGCTCACCAGGGAAGACATTCCACATCAGCATGAAGCAGAGACACAATAGGAGGGGGCAGGAGCTCAGGGCCTTGGGCAGCACTGGAGGCTATTGGTCAGCCGTGAAGGTCCCCCTGCCCGCCACCATTCAACCACCTCCACTGCCCTCGGAATAAAAGGGAGGGGGAGAACTTAGAGGCCAAAATATTGCACAAGCACAGTCATTCCTAGCATCCTCAACCTTTTCACTACTAACTCCACCATAACTACTTAAATGAATAAAAGACTGGAAGTATCTTTTATTTTGAAAGAGAATCTAGAAAAGCTGTCTAAATCTTTCTAATAAATTATACAATCACACACAAAAATAAACAATTTCTTAACATCTTGTAAATGGTCAATTTAAACAAATCTTTACTTCCAATTATAGATAGAAAGTGCCAAAATATTTTAAAATTTAATTTAGGGAAAATACAAAGCAATTAGTATCAATGTGAAAGCTATTTCACATTAATTTAGATCATCCTTAATTAAACCTGACAGTTTTAAGTGTAAGAAATCAAGATGAAGTACATGAGATACAATGCCTCAAAGCTCCCTGAAAACATTTGAGTTTCCAAAAAGAAGCATCAATTAAAAAAAAAAAAAAGAGAATAGAAAAGAAAGAAAAGCTCACTGTTCTGGCTTCTAGTAAATATGGATTTCACTCTAAACATTCTCACCGTGTGTGTGTGCAGAGGCAGGTACACACACACCCACACACACCACAAAACCTTTTAACAATTTATTTCTGTTGGATTAGTTACGGGATCCCATTTGAGCCCCCCTCCTTTAAAAACCTTTTAATACAGAAATCATGCTTTCCAGAATGTTTTGCCTAGAATAATAATTGCAGAGCTTATTAACCAATCAATAAGAAAGTCTACCTCTAAACTCAATACCAGATGAATACGTGATTCCCTCGGCAGGACTCCAAAACAAACTTGAGAGTAATTTACCTCTTGGCACCCGTTTATGGCATTCATTCGTCAGTGAGGTAACTAGGTGTCCAGAGAGGCGGGGCTCAGGGCACAGCAGCACGACATCCCTGTTCCCTGTCCAGCCTGAGGAAATGAGAGTGCAGCTTTGCCCAGGAGAAAGCAAGCTGTGAAGGACGTTAGATCTCACAAGAACTTTACTAGCATCACTAATTATGATTCTAGAGTTTGCTTCAGAGTTCTGAATCATGAGGGTGTTTCACATGTTCCCCATTACATTTTAAGACAGCAACAAAGTAGTATGTAATTTAAGAGATTCAAGGCAAACATTTCACATGTGTGGGACAGATGGACAGATGTTCAAGTAATAGCCACACTAGTTTCTGGATTGTTCGTCACTTTGTGAAATTTCCCCTTTTCACTAGGTTTGTAAAAGCATTTCTTTAGAGGTGGTAGTATGTGCTAGACTTGAGGTAGGGGGAGAAATTAATATTTCAATGGTCAAATAACTTCCTCCTGTTCTCAAATCAGGCTTAATGGGAGTGGAGGGATCAGATTTACTTCTGATGGTGATTAAGGAGAAAACCAGTTCTTTGTCTACTACATCCTTTGCCATTTTACAAAATCTTACATTTCAAATTCTGACTACAGCAATTTTTATTCTAAAGTCGACAATGATTAATCAGAGAACTATTGGGATACATAAAAAATCTGCAGCCTAAGATGTTAGTAGAGAATTTGTTGTTGTGACACTCGCTAGAACTCTAAGTTCCTAGTGAGGAGAAAATGTACCACAGGATTTTCACCACTGGACTTGGGGAAAAAGAGCCTAAGTCAAACATTTCCCAGAGAACCAGCAGCCCTAGGCCACAGCCCAAGTCAGAGCACGGGCTTTCCTATTCCCAGTCTCCTGGCAACTCGGACTTTTCAAATTGGATGAGAAAGTAGGACTGAAAAATATATTTAAATAGATACTTAAAAAATAGAAAATAAGAGGGTCTTAAAATATTTCAAGCCCTGAGAAACTCTTCTACAAAAAGTGACATCAATTGACTCTCTTCACTTAACTGGGTCTGATTTCCTCACATGAGTCATTAATAATCCTTCTGGAACTTCCGCCTCTCACTTCCTGACAATGCAAAATTAGGCTGGAAGAGTTACATATACACAGATGAGACATTAGCAAAGCTCTTTTTGGTGTTGAAAAAGTGTTGCCTTCTGTGATCCTCCCCCGTAAATGCTAGACTTTATTGCTTAAATGTAAAGTTGTACATTTGGTGTTTAAGTTGTGTACCTGGTAACTTAGCATCTCAATAGATAAAAATCTACGAACAATGATGAAAATACATAATTGCTTAATTTCCTAATGTGTTGTGTCTCTAATTACTCACAAAACAAAGCTCTAAGCTATTTTTAGGATAAACAAAATCTACATCCTGGGCATGTCATCAACATAATCTGTATCCCCGATTCTTTACTGATCAAATAGAAATGACCTCTTGGCCATTCGGGTTGAAAGGGCGCAAAAGGACCCCCTCCAGCCTGCCATGCAGGGGTGCCATGTGGTTTTGGGTCAAGAGCTGGAGAACTCGGTGACAAGGCTGACAGTGCTGGGGACTGCCCAACTGGTCCAGCCAAGCACGGATTAACGGTAGATGCCTGACATACTGAACTGAGACCTGGGAATGCTGAACTACAGACTTCTGGGGTTTTTTGTTGTTGTTTTTCCTCCTGAGAGACAGAGCATAGTCTCAATATGCGGGTGCAAATTCAAGTACTGCACCAGGGGGTCTGTCTTCTGAAAGAACCGACAGGCAGCAACCTTCCAGGAGACCAGCCATGCGCGGGAGTCAAAAACAGGGGAAACTTGAATGTGGCCTGAAGTCACTGGTGACCTAAGAGCTGGTTGTCAGTCAAGGAAACCAGAAAAATACTCTCAGACAGCAATGAAGTCAAAATAAACCTATTGATACTCCAACAACTGTGAAGTATCAATGAAACAACTGTGATTATTAATACCTCTAAGAATAATTCACATCACTCAAGTGCACTTGGGAGCCAGGGAACCAAGATAACCTCCAATAAACCCGCTCCAGCACGGCAGGCTTCTGACAGGGTATTAGACACACTCTGCTGGATATCACTCAGTGAAGAATTTAGTAAAGAAAGAGGATGCAAAACCAAGGAAAGATCACATCAGCACTCTTTCTAATGTGAACCTGAATGACCTTCATGAACTTACTCAGAGACAAGTGTCCCTGAGTCCCAAAGGCTCTCAGTCTGTTTCTAACACAAATGTCAACAGCACAACTGCAAATCAGAAGCAACCCAAACAAACTTACACCGAGTCAAGATACAAGAACTTGGAGCTATGATGGAAGTTCCATTCTCCCTCAGCCAGTGCCTCTCCAGACTCAGGCCATGGAGCAGCATGAGTAAGCCCTACAGGCCGAGATGCAGCCCCGCGAAGGGGCCTTGGCCAGCGTCGCCCTCCAACCACGTTGTCCAGAATAGAAGGCGAATCCCAACGCAACTCAGAGAAAAGCCAAAGAACCAAGTGAAAATTGGTCGTAGCAATTCTGAAGGCTCTCTGTTTTCACTGGAAAAGGGGGCAAAGCATAGAAAAAACATCATTAAGGTAATAAAATCCTTTTACCAAATGACCTTTCAGTTTTGATAATACAGATGGGCCTTGACTTCATTCCCTTTATTATAGCCCTGGAGTTGGGACGGTCACTATGGAGCCACTGCCGCCACAGGGTGGCCCAAGTCCTGAGAAATTCTTTACTGAGCCCTCGCTACTGTCTGGAATTTCCCTCCCCTTTTCCTGGAAGTTGTTGCTACCAGGGATGCCCAGTCGCACCTCCTTTGTACTTCATCTCAGGGAAGGGTCTATGTTTGCAGAGAGGCAATAGTCCCCTTTTGGCACAAGCTTAGACATCACACCCTCAGAAAAGCTCCTTGCACCCGCCTCACCACCGGTCTCGGCTGAGTCTCTAGGTCCCATCTCAGAGCCACGAGAAGAGGGGAATGAAAGCTCCTGCTGCCAAGTGTTCTCCTCCCACCCGAGAACTCTCCCTGGCCCTGTCTCACCTCAGCTCCTGCAAGAAACTAACTACGCAGGACAGCTGAGGACTGGGCTCGCTTCTGAAATGCTTGCTCATCTTTACTGAGCTCTTTGTTCACAGTAAGATTCACCATGACTGGCGCCTTCATGCACTTAAATCTTTCCAGTTGGGTCTATATTGTCAAATATAGGACAGCAAAGGGAGGGGTGTCAAAGTGACATGTTTCCAGGGAGAAATGAAGGGGCACTGAAGGAGCCTTTATATTTCTTCAGCATGATCAGCAATAAAATCCCCTCCAGAAAGAAAAAATATATATAATTTCTATTTAGCAATAGTAGGAAAAGGAGGGCAAGAAGGCGCCACTGCTCCGACCTCTGGAGAATGAAATGCAGCACTTTCCACTCACCGCACCCATCCCTGAAGCTCTAGGCTTGATGCTGTGCTGGGCCCATGTGAGACTCAGAGGAAACAAATAGAGAATCTGACCTGAATTCAAAAATGTCCCCTGGAGGTGCTGTCAAAACTACTGTCACTGAATCTAACCGAGGCAGCAAGCACGGCCGAACAATACAAACATCCTCCATGCTGACCACTCAGTTTACCATTGGGTGGAGACTAATTAGCTCATTCCATGGAAAAGATTACCTCCCACTATGGAAAGATTGAAAGGAAAGTCAAATGCAAATGGGACACCTCTGAATAATCTTGAGATACATGTATCAGTGGTTCTCAGCCTTGGCTGCCTGATTGGAATCACCTGGGAAACTTCTCTAAGTCCATCTAAAAGCTCAGTCTGCTTTCCAAACTATTTCACTCTGACTCATGGGGGTGGTACTCTGGGTAGCAACAGAAAAGACCCCCTGGTGATTCCAATGCACAGCCAAGTCTGCAAATCAACCCTTGTTTCAGGTGCCCTGTTGCCTGATAAACTCCGCAGTCAGGAGAGGGGGACCCCCAAGGGGCTGAAACCCAAGACATTGCAGGGAACTGATGACAAAGGCATCTGTTTACCCAAATGCAGAACTTGCCAAACTTCCAACAGATCAGTTAGAAATAGATAGAAAAGCAAGGGATCAGGGAAGAAGCTGGGGATCTGCTGCCAAGAGAGCCTATAGACCTAATTCTTTTGTATAGACACTACTGAACATAGAACTAGAAAGTTTTTGAGAAGTCAGGTAGGCTGTCCTTTGCCCTTGGGAAATTCTGTATCTAAATCATCCAAGCAGATTCTGCAGAACCCTCCAGGGGATCAGAAAGATTTCCTTCTAGGACAGGTCTAGAATGGGAATTTTCCAAGTTGGAGACATACGAAGCTCTTCAGGCATCAGTGGAATCATCACCAGTAAACATGAGTAATAGGCTAACGAAAATTTAGGAGCCCTGCCACCGAGCAAATGCCTTTGCAATATTTATTCAAGAAGTCATAAATTCTAACCTGTGCTCACATGACGCTCTTGAGAGACATTCATAAAAATTAGAGCTTATGAACAGAGTGAGCAAGTACATATGAATCATTTCTTTAAAAATAAAAGGAGGCAAGGTAGAAGAAAATATTCTTCAAGGCTATATCTTAATTGGAAAAAACATGATGGTTAAAAGCCAAGTGCTGAACTAAATATCTGATAATTTTTCTTTCATAAGAAGCCCGTCTGTAATAGGCAAAGGTTTTCAACAACCTAGCTGAGCAATAATCTTGCTAACATTTAAAGTTTTTTTAAAAACTCTAAAATCACTATTCATTTCCTTATACACGCTTTTAAGAAAGTATTCCCAGCTCTGAAAAATATCAGATAATCAAACTAAATACTCAGCAAAAAAGAATTCGGGGAAGGAATATACCACTGTGAAAATAAAAGCTAATGAAGGCTTTGTTCATCCTTGTCTTCACTAATTGACGCAGTTAGTGATGTCTTCCAGTGAGGCAATACTTTGTAAAGAAGATACTACGTATATATCACACTTCTTTAATTACTTAATATTTTTGGAACTCTAATCATTTCATCATTGTATGACTTAGTGAGTATGGCACTTTCGTGTTCAGAAATCAGTTTTAGCCCACAGAAAAAATCATTCGGAAAACAATAGAGAAGGAATGGATGAAACTGACCTAAACAACAACAACAACAACAAAAAAAAAACCCAGAAGAAATAATGAGTCCATTTTTGGTTTTTGAACTTGCTTCAATAGTAACCTTATATTTGTTGAGTGTTGTTTAATTGTAAAGCACTTCCTTTTGTTTGTGTTGGCTTATGAAATAGAGCATGCATGGGCTACACTGAACAGATGGAGAAACGCAAGACCAGAGAGGGTATGTGGCTTCCCCTAGGACTAGGGTGGGTGACTACAGCCTGTGGACTCAATCTACTTGTGGCCTGTTTCTGTATGGACCATGAGTTAAGAGTAGCTTTTACATTTTGCCATTGGAGTTTTTAAGTGAGTCCCACTCCTTCTCTTTTATGCATTGCCTGGGGCTGCTTTTGCACTACAACAGCAGAGTTGAATAGTTGCTGCAGAGACTGTGCAGCCCTCAAAGCCAAATATTTCCTCTCTGGCCTTTTACAGAAAAAGTTTGCTGACTCCTGCCTGAAACCTACAGGGAAGCCATGAGCACAGCCCAGATTTTTAGGAACCAATCCAATGTTCTTTCCACTCAATCCTTTGCCTTTTCTTAAACCATTTCAGCATGTGGTTCATCCCAGGCATATGTCTGAGGGATAAGAGGACGTTTATGAAGCATGAAAGTAGCTACTTGAAGCAGAAAGAAAGAAGGCATTGAGAACAGAGCCAGATACATGAAATGAGGAGACTGAAGGTACACTGACTCATCTCCCTGTTTCACGGATCTGTGGAAGAGGAGAAATTCTGCTCCAGGATGGGTCAAATCCCGAATTTCACCCATACCTCATTTAGATAATTTATATGATGAGATTTGGAACCTTTTGAGTGACATTTAGATTAGATATGAGACAGAGTTGATGCTGGAATGGATTAAGTCTTTGGGGACTATTGGAGTGAGGTGAATGTGTTTTGCTTGTGGGATAGATGGGAAGCTGGGAGCAGACCGTACTGAGCTGGATAGCATCCTCCCGAAGTTCATGCAAACCTTAACCTCAGAATCTAACTATATTTGGAAATGGTGTCTTTGTAGATGTAATCAAGTTATGATGAGGTCATTCTAGATTAGGGTAGGCCCTAACCCAATGGCTGGTATCCTTATAAGAAGAAAATTTGGTCACAGACAGAGAGGAAAATGCCATGTGCACCCAGAGACACACAGTGGAGAGCTCTTCGTGAAGAGTGAGGCAGAGCCTGCAAAGGACATCAGAGATTGCCGGCAACGACCGGAAGCTAGGAGGGACACAAGGAACGGTTTCCCTCAGAGCCTCCAGTTGCCGCATTCAATTCTCTCTCAAACCACCCAGGGTGAGGCACTTTGTTACAGCAGCTGTAGGAAACTGACAGAGATTAGTGATCAAGTGACATGGCCGATGAAAAAGAATTAAGATCAAGAGAAAAGGAGAAAATGGTAGAATATCAAACCCCATAAACTCTTTTTTGTCCCAAGTAAAAGCTCATCGCTCTAGAAGACCTTGAGGGAAAACAAAATCAAACCAAACCCAGAGACCTTGATTACTGCATCTGATTGGGTTTTACAAACGTGTTGCCAAGGTAAGCAGAACTGACTTACACTTAAACATTTCCTTCCCATGAGGTCTGCTTACAAATCCATCCCTGAATTCCCAGCTTTCCCCAGCCACCCTCCTGTCACTGAGAAACCAAATGCATTTACAACAGAGAAAAACAGACTGATTAAACCATAAGGATGTGCCTGACATACCTCTTCTTCTAATTCTAAATTTTCACAGATGGCCTAATTTTTAAAATACTTTGGATGGGGTGATGCAAAACAATGGCACAGGTTCGAAAGATATAAAAGTGTGTACTTAAGACAAATGTGTGAAAGGATCATCTGAGTTACTTTTAGAATCTCCCAGTGGCTCAGTATGCACCATTCGCATTACTTGGCACCAGATGCATTAATGGCTAATGCCCCCTCTGCACACATACTTTTCAGCAAATGTCCCTTCAACACATTTTTCAGAAAGTTGAAACTATAGGCAAGATACACTCCTCTATTTCTTCAAGACTGTAAGAATATGGTGGTAGACATGAATTTGTAGACACAATGTAAAAGCAAGTCTAAGATTTGGTGCATGCTGTGTTTTTCCATGTAATTCAGTCACTGAGAAATAAAAAAAATTAGATTGATTGCTTTGAAAGTCTTTGTATATTATACAAGGTCCAGCACAAATAACACCCCTGTTTTTATTACAACATATTTTATCACAAAATCATAAGCATGTAATTCTGTAACATTACAATATCACACTCAAGCACACCATATGACATTTTGGGTGAAATATTAAAATTAAAACTATAAATTATTACACCCATATTATTACCCTACCAACCACACTAAAGCAGGCGTTATTTCTGCTGGACACTGTATGTATAAAATATACATGAATACAGGTGCCACAAGTTCATGATAAAGTTGTCCTTGGGGTCTATACAAAGCCCATGCAGTTCTGGCTTTCTAGCAGCTATATTTCTTTTTAATAGATCCTCAAGAGATTCATCTGAGACAGATTTTTTTCTTTAGCATCATGTCATGTTGTAATTTGGTATTATTTTAAATAAACCCTATTTCTAACCCACATGCCTAATGAACTCAGGCATAGTACTTTCCCATAGATTTCGCATGCCACTATACTGCATACAATTTTATTTGCCTCCTCCTCCCACCGTCCTGCCTCAATATTTCCTATGCTCTTAAACCGATTTGTATTTTAAACATTTCCAGTGGTGACAGGAAAGCCGATGCCAGCTTGATATCATCATCACTTTGCCAGTGTCCACTGCTATTTGGGACATAAAGTGTCGTTCTCATAAGCAATCATTTAACTCCCAAGAAGAGCTAACTCTCAAAATAAATAAACAAACGCCCTGCTTTCTCTGAGTATCTACAGGGCATTTGTGAAAATATTTCCGAAGATGGGGAATTCTTAAAAAGTTGGCCATTATAAACCCAAGGTCTCCCCTGCTCCATTGGAAAACTAACTGGGTATCTCAGCTGAAAGGGAACACGGACATGCCTTCCTTTTCTCAGTGCCTGAAATAAGCACACTAAACAGCTGCCCACACATGCGAATCCCTGCACAGGGGACTGCCCACACTGCCCCTGTGCTGGAACTCCTGCATACGGAGACCACAGGGCTGCCCACATTCATCACACTTCTCAGACGTTTGAGCTCAAGAGCCTCTTTTGGCCTCTGACCAAAGCAAGCCCCAGTAAGCCTTTTTGTTCAAAATATACCTGCTAACAGAGTAGGAATGCACGGCCTCCCACACAGGGCCTACGCCCTTCAGTGCATTACCTTATTCTGCTCACACACATACTGGATCCTCAGCATGTCCATGGCTCTGATCATGGCCTGCATGGCGGTGAAGATGTTCTGGTACACCAGCTTCGTGAACCCCTTTCTGTCCTCATCGCTGTAGCCAGAGCCGTGGATAATTCTCATTTGCTTGATAAAGGTGCTTTTGCCACTTTCACCGGTTCCTAACAAGACCAAACCAGTGAAACACACAGTCAGCAGTCTTCAAAAAAGCGCACTGAGAGAGATAGGACCTCCTGGCAGGTGGGTCCATATCACAACAGGCTGATGGGGTGAACTTGGAAAAGGCCTGTCAAGTGCTGAGCCAAGGTAGTACTGTCCTAAATCCTGGGCAGTGGGGCCTTTACCCTGGACACTGTGCTTTAGAAGGCCTCAGATCAATCAATCAATTAGCATCTCTCTCAAATTCATATAAACACTCACATAATTTATTAAGGACACATGAGTGTCTGTGTCACTTGGACTAATCTTGAACACCAACTCTTGTGACTAACACAGTTTGGGCCTCAGGGAACTGCTCCCCCACCCCCCCTTACCCCAAGCCCTCAAAACAATTGGCAGCTGTGTCCGAAAGCTCCAGACACTAGAGGGTTCCCCACTGCTACACAGCAGTGGCAGTCATGGAGCTGCTCCAGAGCGCGGGAGGGTGTGAGCCACAGAACTCCTGGCTGAGAGGAGAGGCTAATTCACTCATGAAGCCCTTTCTTTGAGATCCCTGAACACAATCGGTTCTTGCACAATGAAGCACCTGCCCCGCTGTACAAGGGTCTATATTCTTGTTCCTCCTCATATTCTAGTTTGTCATTCAGGAGGTCCTCTAACGCCTGCACCTGGCAGCCCAGGATCAGCTGAGCACAGCAAGTCATTTCAATTGTTCTTAAATTTGTACAGATGTCCAGGCATAACACGTGTGACATATGATGCCTGGGCTTCAGATTCACATTTGGTTGAGACACTGCTTGAAAAGGCAGTCAACATTGTTGTGTAAGTGATGGAGATTTTTATGATGGAGTTAAAATAATTTCTACTGTTTTCTGTGATAAAAATAATTTCTTGTGTAAAATCCCATTGCCATGTTTCGAACATGCTATGTCATGTATATGCTTCATTTTTAAGTTTAAATATTGCTTTCAGAGTTTTGTTAACAATGCAGGTCGGTGTGCCCTCTGGAGGGCACAGTTTCTGCACATTGAAATGACAGAGAGACAGTCCCAAACTAAAATGACTCCAGAAAAGTTGTACACTTCAAACGTTGAATTGTATGGTACACAAATTATATTTCAATGAAGCGGTTGCAAAGTAAAGGTGTCTAACTCAGTATTTCTATTAAAAGAACGCAAAACTATATAAATATCTTAATTAAAACAATATTATTCATGCTTTTTAAAAAACTTTATTTTGTTTATTTTGAGACAGGGGAAGGGAGGGAGAAAGAGAGGGAGAGAAACATCAATGTGTGATTGCCTCTCATGTCCCCCCTACTGGGGACCTGGCCCAAAACCCAGGCATGTGCCCTGACTGGGAATCGAACCAGCAACCCTTTGGTTCACAGCCCGGCACTCAGCCCACTGAGCCACACCAGCCAGGGCTGGTTTTTTTCTATAAAAAAGACAAACATTATGGGATAGGAAATTATTAATTATGAAATCTTTATTTTGTTACTCCAGCGTCTCATTAACCCACCAGAACACCCAGACAGTGTATTTATAGTTAAATTCAATTATCCTTAATACTTTGTCAACTCTGAGTCATAAAAAAAACATAGTTGTATATATCTTTTTTGACATTTTAGTTATAGAGACATGTTTGTCACAGTAGGAAGATTAGCTTGACAATAACCCATAACTGTTAAGACTTAAGGGAAATGGGTCTACATTTGCACTCAAATCAGGGCCCTGAGAAACACTTAAGGGACTCATTTTTTTTCATGTGGATAATTGAGACAACTCTTAGTATTTGATAAGATTTTCCCATGTAAGAAAAAGTAGTTTCTTCAGATCTACTTTTTCAGAACACATACCAGCTTTTTGGTCTGTCTCCCTAACCTCACCTCGGAACGCTCAATGCCCCCCCACTCTGCTCACAAAGACAGATGAAAGTTAACACAGCTGACAGGCTGCGTGGCTGGGCCCCTCCGTCCTCACCAGCCACTCTCACAATGCACTTTCTTCTGCTCTCTGCACTCCAGCCACACGTTCAGACCCTCCCTTCTTGTAACCTGGACACACGCTTTGTACACTCTTAGAGTGGTCTTCCTTTGTCCTACTCACCTTTGCTCTTGGCCTGGCCTGGCCTCCCTGTCAAGGTCAAGTGTTTGTATTCTAGGTTCTCCTGGTTCCATGAACTACTCCTTGCAGCACCTGTTCCTGTACTTGTGCCCATTACTGTCATTCTCCTTGTCACATGTGTCGCCCCTACCAGACTATAAATTCCCTGAAGGGAGATGCAGCCATGTTGGTCAGGACTCACACTATCTCTCTTTGTGCCAGGTGTAGTGCCTAACACTTGGCACATGCTTAATAAGTTTTGTAAAAATGCTGGTAAAATAGACATAAAATTTACCATGTTAATCTTTTTAAGTATATAATTCAGTAGCACTAAGTACATTCACATTACTGTACAATCAACCTCCAGGACTCTCTACATCCTGCAGAACTGAAACTCCATATCCATTAAACAACTCCCCACTCCTCCCTCCCCCTGGCAACCACCATTTGATTTTCTGTCTCTGGAAATTTTACTACTCTGGGGGCCTCATATAAGTGGACTCATTTGTCTTTTTGTGACTAGCTTATTTAACTTAGCATAATGTCTTCAAGTTTCATTCATACTGTAGCCTAGGTCAAAATGTGCCTCCTTTTTAGGGCTTGAATAATATTCTAGTATTTTTAAATATATGATAGTGACAAAGAATTCATCTAGTCTCAAGTACTACACTATCCATAACATAAGAAAATTGAGTGAGTCATCTTCTCTCAACCCCCCAGAGTGATATGGGTAGCAATGACTTCAACCACGGCAGGAACACCCCCCAAAAGTGGCCAAGCACGAAGCTTATCCTGATTCTCTGAGACCCTTTCTGGTATTCTCCCAGTCACGATGATGGTGAATAAAAGAGTATGCTCCAGGTACTCTCTATAGATTACCTCCTCTAATCCTCATAGTCACCCGACAAGAAATGTGCTATTATCATCATCTTCATGTTACAGATGAGAAAACTGGGACTAAGTAACCTCTGCCAGGTCACACAGCTTACAAGAGGAAGAATGAGGATTTTCAGGCAATTGGACTCTATAGGCAAACTGTTTTGTCAGAGAAGAAAGTCAGAGTCATGACCAAAAGGACATAGTTACACTGTTCTAATGAGGACAAATCTGAAGCTCACAGCCACACACTGAACCTTAAGCCCCGGCAGACCCACTATCTGGCAGGTGCCTGCTGCTGGGGCATGAGGAAGAAACTGCAGACAGGTGAGCATCCTCAGAAGCAGTCTCACTGTCACCTCACTCCCACCTCCGGAGGCAGGGAAAGTGGGTGCTGTCTTCCCACGTCAGAGAGGAGGAACCTGGCTGCGAGTCGAGTCCGAGTCCGCAAACAAGGGAAGGTAGATGCAAAGGCAGAGCTGGGGCTAGAAGCCAGGCCATCAACGCTTCGGCCTTCAAGGCTCAGCACAAATATCACTTCCCCTGAGGGAATTTGTTCCCCTCCCAGCCCCAACAGCTAGACCTGCTCGCTTTGAGTTCTCAAAGTGCCTGTGAACACCCCAGTGGAGCACACACCCTAGCCGCTTGTTTGCAGATAAGCCTCTCACTACATCCTTAGTCGAGTAAGGGCAAGACTTGGGATTCACTCATTTGGGTACTATGAGCTCTCAAAGAATGGCTGGGTGAAGGCATGATGGGAACAAGCATGGGAAGTCACAGTTCTCCTCCAAAGGTCTTATGTCATGAAAAATGCAGAAAAATGTGATAGAAGTCGTCTAAAGATGATCATGATGAGAACAGGTGCCCCTGAAGCCACCGTTTTAACGATGACTCTTGGCTGCCTAAACCCCATATAATAATGTGAGGACCTATGGGAAGATCCTACACTGTCAGAG
>CM052540.1:37372551-37435681 GCA_028533065.1 Trachops cirrhosus | reverse complement strand
CCCTCTACGGCCTGAACAGCTGCAGAAAGAGAGGCAACTTGAGCCCTCATCTTGGGCGCAGCTTTTGATTGAGAGGGGAACTCTGCTGTCAGGTAACTAAGGGATTCAGTAAGAGGCTGAAAGGGGAAAAAGCAAGGAGCCACATGGGAGGACAAGGGAGGGGCAGGGAGGTGTTGGAGTGAGGAGCCACTCTGAGCAGCCCAGAAAGATTTTTGCTCCCTGACCCAAATCTGCTAAAACACAGATGTGGAAAGAAATATAATTACAATATTGTTTCTAGATTCTGTTTCAAATATAAGTAAGGTAAAGGGCTCTTTTCTCCATTTAGTTTTTGCTTCATGGTTTTCATATTTGGGGGGAAATAACAACAGTGGTTATAAGTACTTTTAAACTTTCATCAAGACATTCTTGTTTACTATCACCCTATCGCCGCTGTAATAAAATCAGTGGGTAAGTTCTGGGTAAGGCACTCTGCCCTCCTGGCTGATGTCCAACCTGCTTCTCTAGGAAGCCTCAGATAAGCTCCCTGAGTCTCTCACTCACTGCAAAGGTCTGCCAGGAACCCGCTGCCTCCCCCAGCCCCTCATACGTGACTTCTTTCCATTCCCATAGTAGACGCTCAGTAAGTGGTTAAATTGAACAAGCACAGCTTGCTACTCTGGTGTGGTTGGCACATATTGGTAATGTGTGCTCCATCTTAACTTAAAGCTCACCTCCACCAGCTTCCTGCTTTCTGGGGGTGATGGGTGCTCACCTCCACTTCGCAGGTCTAGGGGCTTTCCTATAAGACACTTGATCCTGGCATCAGTGTCCACCAAAACTCATTTCTATACCTACCATGTGGTTTTTATCATATTCATATACCACCTGTATGCTTATTTAATCTTTTACATTCTTTTATTTAAATAATCTTATTATGAAAGGAAACACTGTCATAAATGAAAGACCAATAACATCTTCCATGACTAACCAAATTAAGTATATTATAATAAAGTAAGTAAACCCAGTGATATTCTAACTAAAAACATCCGGGCTGTCACCAGTGATTTGGGTAACATATTTTGAAAAACAATACACACAAATTATTGTTTTCTTTACGTGAAATTTACCCTTCTATATCACATCCTTAAAGCAACTTCCACCCTTTCTATCTAGGGGCTTCTTAAACCTACGTAAGACCTCACCCAGATATGAAAAAACAGAGGGTTGAAACTCAAGTCATTGAAAAATGGCCAACACAATGTCTTTGCACTAAAATTCTAAACTCTTTCTGAGATTTGAGAAAGCAATATGAGGTTCATGTTTCAGCTGAATTTTAAATACACAGAAAGGCTCATGAAGAAAAAGAAAGTTGCTTTTTAGGAGTTATGAGGGAACAGAGGCCAAAGCAAAATAAATCCTTTCTAAGTGATGGACCAAGGACATCTAAAGAGAAAGCCAATTGTTCTACAGCTTCTCTACGCTCTTGAGTAAAGACCACTTTGCTGAGTGCCAAGGCCTGGGGCTAATAAGGCTCTGAGATGGGCAAAGCCCTCTTCAGTAGTCGGTGATGTTTTCTAAAACCATCTGTGAGAAGTCATTGTGTTTTAGCTCAGTTTCACAGAATATCTCCAAAACAAAATGTAAATCAGAACAAAAATGAGAACACAATTCTGGACATTGTTTGCATGGTCTGTGAGACCAATGGGCTTAAAAGAGGGTCTGGACATACTGATGTGACCCACCAGTTGGCTCTGTAAGCAGGGGGGGCCTTGTTTCTTTTGTTCCCTGGTATCTTTGGAGCCTAACACAGGGCACATTGTAGGATCCTAATACCATATTTTTCAGACTGTAAGACGCACCTCCCCCAAATTTGGGAGGGAAATTGGGGTGTGTCTTATAGTCCAAATGCAGCACACCTGTCTCACTGGTTTGGGGGGGCAGTGGAGCAGGGTCACAGGTTATTAAATATTTTACCACATTTTTTGCTTCAATTTCTTTTCCTATTTTCCTCCTTTAAAACCTAGGTGGGTCTCATGGTCCAGTGCATCTTATAGTCCTAAAAATACGGTAAATGTACATGAATAGGTATTTGTTGACTAAGGCAACCAGGATGATCACTGTTTTAGAAAGCAATAGGAAGTGGGTTTTCCTAGCTAAGGGAAGGCTCAGAATTGATTGGATAAATCTGAGTGTACAAGGCTACCTCACACAGAAGCAGGCACCCTGCCACTTGCCCATTCTGATGAGGACACTTAAGATCCAGTGTCAGCCACACAATGAGGCAGGTTCAGGTTCAGTATCGCAGTTTCCTGGTAGTGGAGATAGATGAGTTAAGAAAATCACTTTTGGAATCTTTAAGCAGGAGTGTTCTCAGAAGCATGGAGGGCTGAGAGTGATGAGACTTTGGGGCATTCTGCTTGGCCCCCTCTACCTTGCGGCTGACTCTGGGCAGCAGCCACCCCACTCAGTGGGAGCTGCTGCACCTCTGAGTGCTGCAGTCTTGGAACTAGTTATTCTAGTTTTATGAGAGAATCTGGCTAATGCTGGGGAAAATTCCACGCCATTCACTGCTGCTTTGGTCCGAATGTTTGTGTCCCTCCTCCCCGAAAATCAACCTCATGAATTGAAAATCTAATACCTGAGGTGATGGTACTAAGAGTCTTTGGAAGGTAATTAGGTCACAAGAGTGAACCCCTAACGAATGGAATTAGTACCTTTATAAAAGAGAACCCAGAGAGCTCCCCTGCCCCTTCCACCATGTGAGGAGACAAGGAGAAGTCTGCAGTCTGGAAGAGAACATTCAGCAGAACCCAACCTCGATGGCACGTGACCTCCAAATTCCAGCCTCCAGACTGCGAGAAATAAAATAAACAATAGAAATTTATTATTCACAGTCTGGAGGATGGAAGTTGGAGATCAGATGCCATTAAGGTTGGGTGCTGATGAATACCAGTCTGCGGTATTTTATTATAGCAGCCTGATGGACTAAGATACCTACCCAAGTGCAATCCAGTGGAGAGGAGAATACTCAAGGAAAATGCAAAATTTTGGCTCCTCCTCAGTTCAAATCTGACTGGCACTTGAAGGAGCCTGGGAATATGCAATTTTTAACCAGCACTCCAGGAGTTCTGATGCACCCAGTTCATGGACTGGTTGGGAAGCACTTCTCCAGGGCTCTTCCTAAGGGAACCTCTGCTAATATAACCTACCTGGGACTGAGTGCTCAAGTTTTTACATCATGTTGAGTTTAGCTGATGGGTTCTTATACCAGGTTCTAATTTCATTTCTGTATGAATAAAATATCCCCGTGTGAGCTCTATTTTTCAATTTCCAGAAGAAAACCGTACTTAAAGTGCCATAAAGGTTTACTTATTTAAGTCAGCCCTGCTTCTGCCCAGCCCCCATGTCACATCACAACTACATCTCCTTTCCCAGCTCCCGTGTTTGCAATTAGAAGCGCTATTTTTCACCATAAAAGGATAAGTAGCAATGTCCTAGGCAATACAGAACTGTAAACAATTGGAAACAGGGCTCGTGGCTGTTCTCTCAATAAAAGGGGTGAATGAATACAAAGCTTTTGAAACAAGAAAACAAAGCTGAAAGAAATTAAGTGATGAGGCTCAATAGACAATATGAGATTTTAAAAAACTAACCATAAAACAATGGAGCAAAATTCAAAGACACTGTATTATATTTAATAGTCTACTTATTTCATTAATCTGCAGAATTATGTTTATTGACTAACCAATAACAGCAGCAATTCTAACTATTTCCCTTTACTTTATGTCATCTTTGGGCCTCGTTTTGATCAAGAAAGTATATGCAAGTTCAAAGTTAATTTCTGATCTCAGGCAAAGCCAAAAGGTCATGTTAGCAATTTTTTATCAAAAAGAATTTTTGAATAATTGTTTTTGTAATTGCAAGTACCAAAAAATAATGTACTTCTCATATTTAAAAAGTTTAAACCCAATAAATACCATATGATCTCGCTTATATGTGGAATCTAATGAACAAAATAAACTGATGGACAAAAAAGAAGCAGAGGCGTGGATACATGGAACAGATTGACAGCTGTCAGAGGGGAGGGGGTTAGGGGACTGGATGAAAGAAGGTGAAGGGATTTGCCAAAGAACGTATAAACACAGCACATAAGCACACAGACAGATAGCAGTGTGGTGTTGGCCAGAGCGAAATGGAGGGAAAGGGAGGGAAGGGAGGGGAAGGTGGGCAAATGAGAAAAAATTCAGGATGGAAAGAGACTTTGATTGGGGTGATGGGCACATGATGCAGTGTGCAGATAATACTGTATTGGGCTGTACACTTGAAAACTGTATGGTTTTGCGAATCATCACCCCAATAAATTCAATATAAAAAGCAATAATACAACAAGGCTAATTTTTACTCTAAATCAGTTTGCGCCATTTACCCATACAATCAAATTTCTGTAATTTACTATAAATGTGGTGTGGTATTCTTTAAAAATTCAACACAAATATTTAGCTGAGTACTAACTGTTTTGTATCAGGAAGCAGATGTCATTGACTGATAGGCATCTCTTGTATATAGTCACATGATCTAGAGATCTTTGTTTCTTGCCAAACATTATAACTGACCCTTCTATAAAGAGTTTTGCAACTTTACTTGCTGTATGTAAATAGCTCATGTGTATTGAGTTTGGAAAAATAGCAAAATATATAGAATCTTAATAATCAAATGCTTGTTAGTGACAAAACTGTATTATGGAAGATGCCCTGGACATCAATGACTTTTGCCTTAAAATGAGTAAGACACACAAAGGATAGGGAGAAAACTATTCAAGTAAGCTCTATGGCTTACACCTGAAATATTAGTGATTCCATTAGAAGTGCAACTCAACTTACTTATAGGAAGGTCACAAGATCACTTTCTGCTCTCTGACTCTGACTTGTTTTACTCTCCAAAAGGACAAATAGTAAACATTTTCATAAATGGTTTTAGAATCTTCCACAGTTCACTGCTCCTCCTAAAAATGAATATCCACCCATTCTTACAGAAACATGCACCAAGGAACCCTAACACCAGGGCACCAGCAAGACTTTGACCTCTCAAACATGAAAGAATATGAGGTGTAATATAACCCTAGAATGGTGAGCACCAGAATGATCAGAATTTGTTCTTGTTCTACTTATGATTGTACAATAGTTTGGTTTTGCTGCGTTGAAAAAGAAAGAGGAGAAAGACTAGTAAACAGAGAAAAATTTCTTAAGGGAAAAGAAAGAAGCAAAAGAGACAATGAATTTATAATCTTTAAGCCATGATAAGTGCAGGCAAGTAGACACATTACCATTTTGAAACACAATCATTTTGCTGAAACACCAGCAACTATAGAGTACCTGACCTACTCTACTACCTGTCCTCCCCCAGCCCCAAAGGTAAATTGAAATGAAAATAAAAGTTAGTTAAACAAAAGTACAATTAAGTGTAGGATTAGGTTAAGAACTGAAGCATGGGATTCCAAACTGTAGGCTTCGAAAATACAATGCACTGTCGTCCACCCACCGGGGATAGACTTGTTCCCCTGAAGTCCTTCCCATGATTCTTACGGTGTATGAAATGAGTTTTACTCAGATTTAAGTAGATATACAAATAGCTATATGGTGCTTTTCCGGTTCACCATCATAATCAAAATATGTGACTTTACCCTTGAAAGGTCCAGTGTAAGTAACAGCAAGATATTGGCAAGGTTAAAATTCAGGCCACGTAATTTTTGCTTTCCTTTTTCTACCTCAGTGGTCTGCTGCCTCCCAGGTCAACTCATCACACAGCTCCAGCATCACTTTTCCCACGAATCCCCCTGAATTCCCAGGTAAAAAGACTCATAATCTTCTTCCTACCATATTTTTACGTACCATTCTTATTACATTTTGTCACTATGCTTAGAGATTTATATGTCTTCTCACTAGTCTGTGATTTCCCTTAGATCAAGAACTCTCTTTTCTATCTTGGGCAACACCTGCCACAGAATAGGTGCTCAATAAATGCCTGGATATTGCAAGAATTACTTAATACCACTTTCCTTAGCACTCCTCACCTAATCACCATGCAGCCTTGGAATTTTCCCAACCATTTCAATTCAGCAGAGCCTTTCCCAAAGTAAATAAGATCTATCCTCCCCTTTTCATTCTCCTCTCAACCCCCATATCAACAAATAAGCCTGTGCCTACTCAACTCTTGATTCTCATTAAATGATCTTCATTATGGTTTCATCCACTGAAAGAAACACATTTCTTTCCTGTTGTACAACTGTGAATCAGTAAGTTCACAATCCAATGGAAGGCGTGCTTGGCCATTCCAAACATCATTTACTGAGCATATATTGAATGCCTAGGGTGGGTGCTAATTGTAGGGCATGCATCTTCCCCCCAGTGGAAACTGCAGCTCCCTGGGACCCTTTCCTCCAGGCCAAGATCCCTTTGAACCTCGGTCTCCCAGACCCATGAGCTCCAGGATGACTAAGATCGAAAGGTTTGGGCAAGAATTTTTCAATGTGTCTCAGATATCCAAAAGAGTTCCTTAAATACATATATTTAATTTCAAAAAGCCATTGTAATGATTCATAACTAATAACAATCTCCAGCCCCCTCATCAAGCTCTCTCTCTGTGGGCAGTTCTCTCTGTTCGTGGCTGGACTCCTCTCTTCAGGGCCAATTAAAATGAGTAGTCTGACCATATCTTCCAGTTGCCAGGACCAGCCCTGTTGTCTTGAGGTAATTACTAATAGTATCTTTTTTTATTCTCAAAAGCGTTCTAGTTCAGCCAATGAAGTACATGGCCACCCTCAGTATAACTGCCGAACTGGGGTTGGGAGAGACTTTACAGCCATCTCCAGCCTTAGACTCTAATTTACTGCTTAAACATACAGCCCACGAGGAGAAAATCCATAACCTCCACCTTAGAAAAAACCCCCAGCTTTTCAGTAAGACAATTACAGGAGTAGCTAACATGTTTCTTATGTTGGGCGGATGTACTTTTGACCTTGCTATAAAACCAACTGAACAACAGAACCGACCAGCTGCTTCGTTACTGGCAGGGGGGAAATGTATTCAGAAGAGGTCATTTCAACTAAAAGAAATCTGTATATAAAATAGCTATTATCTCTATTAATTATATCTCCGCTGACCTACTTAGGGGAAAAAAGCTTTCCACCAAAAGTCAATCTGATGTCTCTTTTAAGGTTGTAATTAAATATATAAAAGAAATTCTGTTGTTTTAAGGCAAAAATAAAGAGGCAAATAATCTCTCTCTTTTTGAGTCTGTCAGCACTGGGATGGCGTTGCTGTGATCCCAGCAAGGGTTAGTCCCGGAAGGTGTGGGGAAGCAAAGGACAATGATTTGGGCCTTATTCTCATCTTACCCCAATGACACAGACATGCGCTTGGGGCCTTTTCTTTGGAATGATGGAGAAGGCAGGATGGCAAATCATTACAACCAGGCACTCCATCTGGGGTTGAGTATTTTTTTTTCTTGGAACTATTGGGTCTGTTTTTGCTGGAATCCCAGATTTTTAACTAATTAACTGTGTGACCTTAGACAAATTACTTCAACTCTCTGAACCTCAGTTTCCTCATCAATTAAGTAAACAGCATAATACCAGTCCCATCATCATTTGTTGTGAGAATTAAAATCACTCTAATTCTAAAAAGCAGTATTCAAATATTAATTCTTACTACAAGGGGTAGGGAGGTCACCTTGGAAATGCAGAGGAAGAATGGAATGCAATGGCGTGGAAGATTGAATGTATTTGAGAGACAAGATTAGCAACAGGAATCGTAACCTTTTTGAGCCCAGGAACTCGGTGGCATTTCTGATGATAATGGGGATGTTAGGAAGTAGTGCCTGTGTCAGTTTCCTAGGCTGCTGAAATAAATTACTGCGAACTGGGTGGCTTAAAACAATAGAAAGTTATTCTCTCCCTGCGGCTCTGGGGGAAAATCTATTCCTTGCATCCCCCCTAGCTTTGGGGTGGTTGCTGACAATCAATGACATAGCCTGGTCTGTGACAACAGAACTCCAATCCGAGCCTTTATCTTCACATGGCCATCATTCCTCTGTGTGTCTGTGTCCAAATTTCACTCATCTTCAACGGACACCAGTCGTGTTCTACAGGGACCAGTCAGGGTCAACCCTAATGCAACAGGCCTGCATCTTGACTTAATTACATCAGCAGAGACCCTATTCCAAATAAGCTCACATTCACAGGTGACAAATTCATCACGAATCAGGGGGCACTCAGGTCAATCCAGAACTGTGTCTGTTTGGGAAAGGCAACTGAATTGTCAACCCTCAGAGAAACCCTCAGAGAAAATTGACGTAATAATTTTGGTAGGATTTTTACAGACATAAAAAGAATAAAAGGGGATTCCTACACATTTTCTAAATGTAATGAACATTTTAAACCTCCAGCTTGAGGGACAAGAGCTTTCCACTCTTTCCACTTGTCTTAACCACCGTTTGGACAGTTTCTCGGATGCCAAAGAATTTTCTCTTTAGAATTTCCCCCCTCACATTTTCTATGTGAAGCAACTTCCTGGACTGAAGTTACTTTATATAGGGACGACAGTCAATAATATTGTAATATCTCTGCATAGTGTCAGGTGGGTACTATACTTATTGGGGTGATCACTTTGTACATTATATAAATGTCTCCTCACTCTGTTATACACCTGAAGCTAATATAAGAAGATCTGTCAACTGTAATGAAAAAATAAAAAGGTTTTGTAAAAAATAAAGTTACTTTTTTAGGAGTAAATAAATGGGTGAGCTCATTATGTTTCGGCTTCAGCATGGCAACATCAATTTAATTCCATCAGCAGCAATCCCGGAAGTTTGGACTCTGGGATCCCATTCCCATTTTATTTGGTCAGTATATTGTTCAACATTTTCATTTTTTAATTTTTTTCAAGGGAGAGCACGAAAGCAGTCCCCCACTTCCACAAATCATGCAGTTGAGTTTCCCACAGTTGGGGAAATTGCAGGGGTCAGCACATCTGGAGTGCAACGGACAAGCTGCGCCCTGGGAAAACCACCTTCGTGATCATGGTATCTCCTCTGCCAGGTAAGTGGTGACATTTTTATTTTTAATTGGAATTTTCCAGTTTACCAATTCCACACAAACCCTCCCACATTCTACCCCTAGTCCCCACTGTCTTATACCAGGGTCAGTCACACACTTACGGTACCTGCTGAAGCCTGGAAACGTGACTAGGCCAGCACTGAACTCCAGGCTCCCTGGAGCCCCATGGCTCGAAACGGGCCCCGAAACCGGCCCTCCTCCTCAGCTAGGACCGTCACTTGACTCCATTTCACCCCGAATTCCCTCGCCCCACAGTTCTGAGCCAACCACTTCCCCTTATTACTCAGTTATTTTGTAATTATCCTCAGGTCAGCTTTTGTCTCCCCCACAACGGAATTAAACATAGTTTTCTGTTTTGTGTCCTCCCACAGCACCTAGCCCAACCACCTGCACAGAACACACACTTGAGTGGGTGCTGGCTAAAAATGGAAGGGCCACTGAGACAGCATCCTGCAGTCATTCCCACTGTCCAGGGCTGGACGTGGTGCCACCCTCAGAGTTGGACAAGGTTGCTTCAAACTCCTGGCCCTCTTTCATCTTTCTCCACCCAATGGGGCAGTGAGGCCACAGGACCAAGGGAACATGCTCACTTATAATGCATGCCCCTCCTCAGCTTCAAGACCATGCTCCAGGCTCTTGAGACCCTGAATTTCACTTGAGACCCAAATCCACTTCCAGGGTCTACGTGGGCCTTTCCCCAATCCATCCTCTTGAGGGCAAACATCCCATCAGTGTGTGTGTCCCCCGGACTGAAGCATAGCCAAGGCACAGATGTTTGTGAGTGGGTGTAGACAAAGCTTGGATGTGCTGGCCTGAGCGCATGAAAAGCCCTTTGCATTGTGCGTAGGAGGTGGCGGCGGCAAGAAGACAGCAGCCAGGGGCTTCTGTTTGTATTCCTCCCCATGCCCTGGCTTTGTTAAGTGCTTGCCTGGTTCGATACACACTCAGGGTTAAAGAGATCAATCTCAATCACAAAATTGTCTTATTTATCTAGGACATGCCTTCCTAGCCTGGGTATAATTGGTATAGATCTACCTAGCAGAGAAAATCTGACTTTTAAGTTATTTGCTGAAAGGAAGATAGACTAACACAGAGAGTACTTGTTTTCACCCGGGGTCTTTAAAAACAAAAGAAAACTTCGAAAGCACATTAAGAATGGTATATGTTATCTGCTAAATATGTGAGGATTCTTCTGAGTTAGCCAGTATTTCTGAACCTAGAACAATTGGGAGTGATGTCACGTGATCACATTAAACATCCACCCTGAAATAACCATTATCGCAGGGCACATGGAGGGGCCAAACATACGCACTATCATAACATGGATTTAAGTTAGGCACTACAGCGTGAAATCAATTTGATAATACTACTTAAAAATGCATTTAACATATCTTCAAAGTAGCCATTAACACTTCATATGTTCCCCTATCATCCAACTATTCTCTACACTTTGAAATCCAAACAGAATCTAATGGGAGATGGAAATGAGATAATCTTGAAAGGATTTTGCCAAAGTCTGATTGTCCACAGGAGAAATAAGATTTCTTATGGGCTACAGTGTGCTTATTTAAATGGTCACTTTCATATTCACTCTCATACACTAGAAACTTAGTTATATTAGGTCTCGAGATCCGATTTGAGATTTTTTCCTTACTGGTTATGATACTGTGGGCCTAATTCCCATTTTTGAATCCTTCAAGAAAATGAAAATTCAGTTCTGATTTTCCTGATAAAAATAGTAAATATTTTCATGCAGTCCGCTTAGTCTTCCCTTGCTCCTGTTCCAACCCAACATATATGGATTAATTTTTTTCCATTATAGACTTAAGGGGAAAAATTCAACCTCTTATGCAGACTAGTTAAGAATTTTCATTATACTTTATGCAGAACTTAATGTGCCTGCCAGTCAACCAGAACTCAAATCAAGAATCCTTGGCTAACGGTCTTTGACAGTTCGATGTACTTTCTCTAGCTATTATTTTCTTCCTCTTCCTCCTCATTCCATTTCAAATTCTGAATCTTCTTGCATTCCTGGAGGATTCAGTTTCCATTTGTCTACTGATATATTTACAATCCAAACTCTGTCCTGCAGATAAACAGGGTCTTTAACTTTCTTCCTCGGATTGTGATATCTGGCAACCACTGACTGACATAAACTCACCCTCCATCTACCCCAGCCCCCTTCCTCCATGAAGTGCATGTGTGGCAGATACAAGACTAGTCAAGAGACGATAATGACTGGGATTTCATTATAGACATACACACACAGTTAGCCACCCACCCTTCCCAGTGACCCCAAATCACTAGGCCATCAGGTACTAAAGCTCCTTCCAGACTGAAGTTGAAGTCCTCCTTCATGGACCCTCCCCTACTCCTAAAGTCTGGTTGATTTCAGCCCCCATAAGAGAGAATATAGTTAAAAATGGAGGGGAGGGACTATTCTCCTATTAGATCTGAACAGCATCTTTGGGAAAACAAGAAACAATAATAGGGGGTGAGTGGAGGTGGAAAAGAGTATGGGGGAGAAATGGTAGTGGGAAAAATCCAATAAAAAATAATAATAAAAGGGGGTTCAGTGGCATGCTCTTTGTTTTTCTTAAAAAAGCAACCATTTTCATTTTCTTTATTTATCTGGTAGAAAATAGTGGCCATAACTTTAGAGTGGCAATATTTGCAATACAGCCTTAATATAAAGAAATTCCATAGAAGCAGGCAAGTATTTCCAATAAGTTCTAAAATGAAATAGAAGGTTCTGAGGGACTATTTAGGTTCTGAGGGACTATTTATTTACATGTTTGGTTTGGGTTGCTTATTCTGGTGGGAAACTGGTGGAGGAAAGTGCAGGAAATGCGGCGGCTTTGAGAAATGGAGAGATGAGTAAATCTCCCATCTCCCTGGTGACCATGTTGGCCTGCTGGAAAAGCAAGTCCCAAGAGAAAAGGTTTATCAAAATCCCAAAATGGCTTTACAGAAGCTAACAATTCTCACACATCATTCATACAAGCCATAATTATTTACCATTAATGCGATGGTGAAATTTCAGTTATTAGTCCTGCTCTTTGTTTCTCCACCTCCAGATCACCTCTGGGATATTGCAAGCCACTTGACTTTGTACCTCCGAGACAATGCAAGAGACGGAGCGAGTAAAGCAAGGGTTATTTACGGAGAAGCTGTGTGCCCGAGACCACACCTACCACTCTCACAAACATCATCTCAGTAAGTAGTGTTGGGACTAGAGTTTAACCAAATAGGAAAAAAAAAAAAAAGATCTGTATGACATATCAAAACTAATCCCAGATGAGTAAAAAGATCTACGTGCAAAAAAATTTAAACGATCAATATACTTCAAGAAAGGAAAGGTGAATATTTGTCAAATATTGCATTGGGGAAATTCAGACTATTTTAATATAAACAAGATGTAAAATATACCATAAAAACATGAAAAAAAATGAAGACCTAGCTAGGACATAAGCTATCCTAACAGAGAATTTATATTCTTTATTTAAAAAGCTATTACAAATCAATTTGAAAAAGATACCAATAGGAGAAAAAACATGTAAAGTACCAAAAGATAATTCACAACAAGAAAATATAAGTTAGCATAGAACAATTATGTGGCCTCACTATAGTGAAAGAATGCAAGTTAAAATGATGAGATACTGTATTTTGTTCATGAGAAGAGAAAAATGAACAATTTCCAGTATTACTGGGAATATGAAAAAAAAACCATTCTGATTTATCCTTGCAGCCTCTATGCACAGCAGTAGGAAAGGTGATATGATGGCTTAGACCAATGTCATGCAAAATGTGATGTTGTGTCACCCAGAAATTCTAGTTCTAGGATATGTAACCTAAAGAAGTCACTGGACACGTGGCAGAAGACACAAGTAGTGAGACAGTGACCACGGTATAATACACAATAAAAAAATAAATCAAAAAATTAAATTCACAGGGCTAGAAGATGACATCAATTTGTTATGTTAACTCTATATAATGAAAACATTATATGGCCAAGAAAATTGATGCAGATGAATACTTACTGACATGGAATGATGTTTCTAGTACAGTGTATGAGAAAGTCATGCATAAAACCTACTTTGCCAGGATAAATGTTAAGAGGGCTCCAATTTTGCACTCAGATTCTAGGTCTGTCACTTACCTGCTGCCTAACCTTGAACCTCAATGGCCTCCTCTGGAAAATGGGAATGATTCTAGTGTAAACACTTAGAACAGTGGTTAGCCCATGGTAAACACTCAGTAAGTATTAGTGTACTTTAAGGTGAAAGTGATCTGGATTGTTTTATGTCTTCATGCATACACACACACACACACACACACACACTTTTAACTTGAAATCAGTTAATCACCAAATGTTAATAGTGGCAATTACTAGGTAGTAGGAGTAGAATTTTTTTCTTATGAATATATAGGTAAACAATTTTATGCCCACTCAGTTTTGAGCATATCCATCAGTTGTCAAAGTTTAAAACTAAGAGTTTTTTAGATTTTTAAAAAATTCTAGGAGGAGTTTTACTGTCACAAAGAACAGGGATACAATCTCTTCTATTTCCGCCCTATTCTCAGTGTCAGAACTTCATATCCTGTAGGCTATTCTAATACTAAGTTATCCTTTTCACATGAATTTTAAAATGACATTAACTATTAATACTTTACTGAAAAAATTTCAGATCCCAAGATAATTGTGTCAAAACATTGTCTGACAAGACTTTTGGCCAGAAAGGTCTACATTTGTAAAATGAAGGATAGAACTGAATTGAGCTGCATTATTTTTCCTTCCTCAATGTTCAGAAAAATGTAAGCATGTTGCTCTAAATTGCTCACAGACATGGAGCTTACTGTCCTGTGCTGGAAGTGAAGTTGGGATCTCTTTCATACTTTGAAAATTAAAGGTAAAATCTTATACTTGGTTTGCATGTTTTTGTAGCTGACTTTTCTTTTTTAAATGCAAATGTAAAATTGATACTTTTTATCCATGTGACTAGCGAAAATTAAAGTCAGATAATAATAAAATGTTGGTGAATGTGCAGGAAACTTGAAATTTTCATGCATTGCTGTTGGGAACAATAAATTAACAAATTCTTTGGAGAGACTTTGGAATTATTTTTAGAATAAACATATGCATCTAGTTTTGTAATATGTGATACTATGGAATTATTTAACTTTCTTAGGTGTGATCATTGTATGTGATTATGTAAGAGAATGACCTTGTTATTAGGAGACCAATGATGGAATATTTAGGAGTGAGCCCTAAAACTTTAAAAGATTGTTTTTTAAAAAGACCTAAACACATATACATGTATGTAGGTGTGTGTATACATGTGCATATTATATCTATCTACCTATCTATCTATCTATCTATCTATCTATCTATCTATCAAGAGCAAGAATGCCGAAGATTGAATATTTGTGTCCCCACCTCCCATTTCATTTGCTCAAACCTAATCCCGGAGGTGACAGTGTTAGAAGGTGGAGCCTTTCAGAGGTGCTTAGGTTGCCAGGATGAAGCCTAGGTCCTGAGTAGTGTCCTTACAGACTCCAGAGAGCTCAATTCCCCGTTCTGCCATGTGAGGGCGCAATGAAAAGACAGCTGTCTAAGAACTGGGAAGCAGGTTCTCACCAGACACAGAACTTCCTGACACCTTTATCTTGGACTTCCCAGCCTCCAAACCAGTGAGAAATAAATTTGTTGTTCATAAGTCACCAATTTTATGGTATACTGATATAGCAGCCTGAAGAGACAGAGAGAGAAAAGGAGAGAGCGGGGTGAAGACAAAGAGAGAAGGAGAGAGGGAGGGAAGGGGGAGGGAAAGAGAATAAATACAAGGTGAAAGTCAGTAACTGGAAAATCTAGGTAAATGAAATCAGTTCATTTTTGAATGCTCTTTCAACTGTCCTCCAGCCTTGAAGATTTTCAAAACAAAAGAGTGGAAGGAACAGTGGCACCCCTTCATGTGCGCAAGACAACCTGCGCCACCGCAAAGAACGGCAGGCACTGAAACCTGCCTCAGTGGCCAAACGAATGTATGTTTGTTGGATAAAAATATTTTACAGCAATGAAAAGGCACGCACTGAATCTGCGGGACAGGTACATAGATGCATCTCGTAAAGCGGTGTTAAATGAAAAACAAACAAACAAACAAAAGCAGCTTGGCCAATGAGTCTTCCGACCTACTTATTTAAACGTCCACGTTTACGCACACACAAAATGCGCTGTTTCCTGGTTGCGTAGCTATGACAGACATGGAGAATGGGCTGAAAGACGTCATGGGAGATACATGAAGGTGGATGCTACTGGAGTGGGGGAGGGGGATCATGAGAGAAAAGGAAGGGCTATGACTGAGCTTTACAGATAATACAGGGTGGGGCCAAAGTAGGTTTACAGTTGTTAATATAGAAAGTAATACAATAATTAATAAATAATAATATGAGAATAAACTCTGTGTTTTATGTACTCACAACTGTAAACCTACTTTTGCCCCACCCTGTATTGATGAAAGCAATCTAATTCTGAGCAACACATCTAGGGAAGGTTTTTGTTTATTTTTTTTCAACTTAATGGAGTAAATGTTTTAGAAATGAAGAAAATGAGTTCATCATGAAACGGAGTCATTCCAGGCCACCACCAAGGCGTCACACTGCATCTCCACTTGTGTGTTGGCAAATCCCAGGGAACTGAGCCTTCCTCTTCTCAGCCCAGGCTAATCACAACTGTGAGCTCTGAGTTCTCCCCCTCTTAACCAATCCCAGGCTTCCCGAATCAGAAGCTGGCTTGAAAACTGCCTTGTAAGTGACTAATACGCCACACACATCCCATGGGTTCTTTTGCATTATGGTCATCAAGTAGGCCCTTGAAAGCAATGACCCTCTTGCAGCCCTTCATTCTGATGTGGGCTGTGCCGATGTAGAAATAAACCAATGGGGTGGGGATGTCCCTCCACAGCAGTCTGCCCTGTGCGTGAGGGCAAGGAGGGGCAATACATGAACATGCCGAACAAGTGAATGAATGAATAAGTGAATGAGAAAGAGAAGAGGAGGGAGAGAGAAAGAGAAGGATGAGAGAGAGAAAATAGAAAGAAAAAGAAGCAGCGGACTTGGTGGGACTATGACGAATTGGCAGAGCCAACCACATCTCCCAGATTTATTATACCCAAAAGCAATTCTGGCCCACTGGGAAAATCACCAGAACACAGTGCAAATCGAAAACTCAGCCCAGTCAGAGAAGACCACCTTGTTCTTTCCAGAGTTTTTATGATCTAGGGCAACCACAGACATTGTGCTCAGCACTCTCGCTCCACAATTCCCCAAACAATACTTCATTAAGAACAGGATACTGGTTAGCAGGGAATATGAATGGTCTATGTTAGGGAAAATGTTTTGGCAAGGGATGAAACCATCTTTTCAAAAAATAACAAAAATATAATGGAAAAACAAGAGCGGGTCCAGATAAATAGTACAAAGAAGTATGCTAAGTTTAAAACAGTTCCTCCTCCAGTGGAGCAAGGGGAACAGTGGTTAATAGATGATTCTTTCATGGGAGAAAAGGGCACCATAGAAGGGAAAGTGACCTTTAGGTTTCATCACTAAACCAGACCATCCTTAATCAAAAATATAGAGGCAAAACACAAAACAAACAAACAAAAAACCTTCCTTCAAAAAAGTACGGTGTCATTTGCATGTTTTTACATTAACAATTTATAATATTTTTGAAAGGGAATCAGAAGGGACCTTAGGAATTATCTTATCCGCTCCCCCCCCCCATTTTGCCAGTGAGCTCAGAAAGCTAAATGTCTCCCCTCAGGCCTCCGTGCAGTTCAGAACCACTACCTGGGGCTCCAGTGCCGAGTCTCACGTTTTCTGCATGGACCACTTCATTCCTTCCTTCACAGTTCCCCACCTCCGAAATCTGCCTTGGTTTCCCAGTCTCTGCAGCCTTTGTTAGGAAACTAATTTTTTATCATTGTTCTTAAGAAAGTGAGGATATTTGAATATAGATGGGATATTCTATAATATGGAAGTGTTAGTAACACTCTTAGGTGTGAGGTAGGGGGAGGGCAGAGAAGGGAGACACCGAGCTGGAGTAAGAGATTTAGTGTAGGAAGCAGCAAGTAACATGGAAAAGGGGGGCTGGAACTTGATGGGGTGGTGGTAAGGGAGTGGTCTGAATGATGGACCCGGGGCTGCCCGTGGATGCCGAAAGTGCTGTGGGCAGGAAAGCACCCGTGAGCTATTAATTCTGCTGGACAATTTATAGCAAATATGCAATACTTGTTTCATGCCTGAATCAACCTACATTTTCAACCATTCTTGATAGCATGACCTAATTTTTTAATGGAGGATCAGATAACTATGTTTATCATTTTTGTTTTATGTTTCAAAATGAAGTCCCAATTAAAGCACTCCCGTTTCCAGTACATTTACTCTGAAATGTTGCGCCCCACCCAAAGTGGGTGCTTTTCAGTAGCCTTTCCTTGAGTCGATCCTTGTCAGATCCTGGGACCTCTTATGACTCTTAACTAGTTCATTCCAGCTCCAGCCAGAAGTAGATCCCAATAACAGGCTACTAGGCTTCTGGAAGTATACATGGGCACCTGCTGGCCAATGTCCAGCAACTTCAGAGTCTGTATGAAACCAATCTGGCATTTGGGTTGTTCACATGAACGCAGTAACTCAGAAGCAAGGAATTAAAGTGTCAAACCTCTCACCGTGTACTACTGCCTAGCAAATGTAAACCCAGGGACTAAAGCCAACAAAGGAAGAGATTTATGGAGCTAGGAAACACTGTCATCTCAGCAATGGAGCCTAACAAAGGTCCCTTGTTCTCTTCAGAGCTCATGCTATATATTATCATTAGGAGGCAGGTACTGAATCAGTTTCCTTAGGATGTGAGTGTTTCCATGGTGACAAGAATGTGTGCCTTTAAACTGCAGGACAAATGAATGGAGCGTTCAGTAAACCAGGCAATTTCTGGGTATTTTAAAAGCCTAGGAAAAGACAGATAATGGCTGGAAGTCTTGCCAAACATTGATTTGTCTCATTTCTAAGCCAGAGGAGGCTGATGATGGAGAAATGTAAGAGAATTGCATCCCAAACCAATACTGACCCCAGATCAACTGTAAAATATGCCTGATTCTCAGAGGGGCTTCTCTTGTCAAATGAAATTATGTTGGCTTTACCCAGAATGGCACTGACACTGTGACTGTCATGCATTCAGGCAGAACACAGCAATAAGAAAACCTGTTTTTTTAAGAGATTTTTTTTCTATCAGTGCAGCCGAAGTGGTGCTTCCTAAATACCAAGGATGGCGAACCTCATGTCCTCAAATGGTGATGATGAGCTCATGAATCTAATTAAGTAAACAATTTTTAAAGCCTATAATCCTTCCTTTTGTGAACTACCTCTAGGCAATTTTCTATGGAGACTTTGGGTCTTGCCACAATATGTGTTCATTTGTTAGAGTTCATCTAGAGTTGCCTTAAAGACAGGCCAGCCCTACTTTTACAGACTCTCTTGACCAAACCTGACGTGAAGGTGTACGGCTGTGAATTAGAAAGACTGTCAGACATTGCAATGTCCACAAAACTCCATCAAGCCCATTCTTCAATCATCGGACCTATTTCAACTGAGAGATATAGACCGGCGCTGCTTCAACAACAGAAAACCCTCACCGGATAAAAATGCCTCCAAGCGTCCTTCCTCCATATTCAAGGTTCTCAATTCTGGCCACACTTCAGAATCATCTGAAGAGCTAAAGATAGAAGCTCCACCCTCAGGATTTTGAACCAGTTTGTCCAAGGCGGGGTCCAGGCAGAATAGTTCATAAAGCTCCTCTGATGATTCTGCAGAGCAGCTCAGGTTAGGAGCCATCTGTACCCACAGGCTGTTGGGAGGGTTAGACCTAATGAGCCCACTTTTTAAAGCACTTATTATTATGCAGATTATACATGAACACGTTTTTCCTTATTTTAAAAGTTAAAGTCTTGCAGTTAAAGCCTGCCTCAGCCACCTCTCCTGCCTCTCACAACCCCAGTCATCTCTTAGTGACAGGTGCTCTTCCAGAAATGTTTCCATGTATTTACATATGAAATACATGCACATTTCATTTTTTAAAATAATTTTAACATGTCACACCACCAGGTTATTCTGCTGCTCTGTTTCCATAATATGCCTTGAGCTCTTTCGATGAAGTCCTTCTCTGCCTCATTAGTTTTAACTGCTGCATAGTATGAGCGTATCACAATTACTTTTAAAAGCCATTCCTCTGAATCTATTGCATACATTATGATAGCCACTAGCTATTTGCAGCCACTGAATAGTTCATTGAGGCCAGTATGAGCAGAGAAATGATATAAGCATAAAATTCACATCAGATTTTGATTACTGACTACTAGAAAAAAGAATATAAAATATCTCAATAATTTTTTATATGGATTACATGTTGAAATGATATGTTGGGTATACTGGATTAAATAAAATGCTACATTAAAATCAATTTCACCTATTTCTTTTTACTTTTATAATGCCATGATTAGAAAATATATATTATATTTCTATTGAACGGTGCATATTATGTTTCTATTGAATGGCTCTGTTCTAAATGTTGGGCACTTAAGACATTTGTATTTCATTCAACATTAGCAAACGAGCACTCTAGTGGACACTCTTATACATCAGTAGTTCTCAGCAGGGGGCAATTTTGCACACTGCCCAGAGGACATTTGGCAATATCCGGACACATTTTGGGATGTCACAACTTGGGAGTGCTGCTGGCATCTAGTAGGCAGAGGCCAGGGATGCTGCTGAACATCCTCCAATGCACAGCACAGCGCCCACACCTAAAAACGGTCTGGCCACAAATATCGAAGTGCTGAGTTTGAGAAACCCAGTTGTGCACGAATGGCTGTCCACGTGTGGGAGAGTGTTCCTCAAAGGTAGCTCTGACGTCCTGGAGCTGCCTGTGCTGCTGACAGTTCTATAGATACCACCAAACTTCCCTCCAGAGGGGTATGCCAGCTTCCTCTCTCACTAGCACTAGAGAATATTCAAATTAATCACTAAAGAACAAACAAATAAATCCAGCCTGGAAAAGTTCAAGAGATCTCAAAATATAAGAGCTGATCTGAGTTCTTACAGTCAACAACAGGAGTGACAAGATAACTCTAAGTCCCAGAGTTTAAATAATATTGGGAGGTTTAATCTCTCCTCTCCTTTTGAAAACTGTCTTCTTTGATCTCAGAATATAATCCATTTGGGGTTCTGACATAGTTAACTTTTAAATAACTAGACTAATTAACTAATATCTCTCTTTGCTTTTCAACTGTGGCCAAAATTTGAATCTTAGGAGAGTGAACTGCAGGTCTCAAATACTATGGTAATTTTTAAATAAAAACAAAACTAGTTGTGTTTATCTTACACCCAGGGTCCTAAAGCACTCTGTGTTTTCCCAGCAAAGGCTGCCCTTGGGATGACCTTCATGTGCAGTAACTGATAATATAAGTCATGTTCCAGGGGCAGCCGTTCATTCTAAAGCACAGTATATATTTATTATAGACGATCCTGTTACATGAATGAGCAAATAGAAATATATTACAGATCTAAATCTGTTATGCAAATCCAGAGGTAAAATTTATATGAAATACATTGCTCCCATATTTGCATTTTTACCTAGTCTTTTTTTTAGGAAGCAAGATTATTTACCTTCTCCAACCTTCAATTGTCGTATTCACAAAAATGCAAATTGCAGCAAGCACGGTTCATGTTCCCAGTTTTTCACATGGCGAGTCAAATGTGAGGTGCTCTACAGCCATAAAGCTTTTTAGGAAAACTGTGACTCTTCTTCTTTTGTGAACTCATAATAAAGAACTAATTTTAACATTCTTCCTGCAGTGATTTTGAATCATGAATTCATTCTCAGTATGAGAGTATGCAAAACAAGGTGAATGCTAGAAACAATTACAATTCATTGTGCCTAGTCACCATTTCCCCCCACATGTTTTAAAAATATGTTTTGTGGGGCCTTTTCCTGAGTAAACGTATTCAAATTATAGCCAATGAGAGCTGTGAGGACCGTCGATATGTCTAGTAAGCTAATATTTATTGACTTTCATATATTGACCCTAAAAGATTCTAGACAATGAAAGAAGAGGGGAGGGGAGAAGAGGATGAGGAAGAAAAAGGAGAGGCTAAACTGTAAACTTCCTGATAAAAGAAAATGGTCTTTCCTGCTTATCACTCTGTCTACGGCTCCTAATATTGATACATGTCCTGGAACATCCAGCATGATTCAAATACTTGTTTAAACAGTATAAGATAGAGCCCTGGCTGGTGTAGCTCAGTGGATTGAGCGTGGTCTGCGAACCAAGGGGTTGCTGGTTTAGTTCCCGGTCAGGGCACATGCCTGGGTTGTGGGCTAGGCCTCCAGTGGAGCATGCCAGAGGCAAACACATATTGATGTTTTTCTCCCTCTCTTTCTCCTTCCCTTCCCCTCTCTAAAAATAAATTTAAAAATCTTAAAAAAAAAAAAAGAGTGTAAGATGGAGAAAAATAGTGACTCAGGTAAAAAAGCACACAGATGAGACCTGTATTTTTGATTTGGAGGTTCCAATGAGGACGAGGCAAAGTCATGCATACTGGATAGGCCGGAGGGAAGTGGACAGAGCCGCTGCTTCCTGGGGGTGGGAGATGGGGAAGGGATGGTGAAGTCTCTCAGAATCTGCCTTGTCCTGGGCCCGCGCGGCCTTTGCAGTGGGCTGCAGGGCAAACATGCTGCCCAGACCTAACCTGCCTCGGCTGGCCTAGCAGAAGGAGCAAAATGCAACTGCAGCTTCCAAGTTACCCTTCAGGAAACCTTAAAGGGCCCTGACCAGTGTGGCAGGGCAACATCCCACAAAGTAAAAGGTTGCTGGTTTGGTTCCTGGTATGAGAGACAACCTATCTACTTGATAGTATCAGGTGAAACTCCAAATCAAATGAGTTTGCCAATGCTCTGGCAGGAAAAAACAACAACAAATAAACAACTTATATTGGGTTGACCACAATGTTCATTAGTGCTTAGTTGTCTTCAACTTGCATTTGAAACAATTTTTAGATTGTATTGTGACAGCTGTCATATCAGCATGCATTTTTTAAAACTTATCAAAATTGGTGAATTTTTGTGTAGTCATTTTAGTGTTGAAGATGGAAGAAAATAAGCAACATTTTCAGTGTATTATGCTTTATTATTTCAAGAAATGTAAAAATGCAACTGAAACAACACAAAAAATGATTTGTGCAGTGTACGGAGAAAGTGCTGTGACTCATCGACATATCTAAAGTTGTTTGTGAAGTTTCTTGGTACTACTAACATTCTGGCTGAATAATTCTTTGCTGTGGGGCTGTCTTATGCATTGGAAGATGTTTAGCAGCACCCCTGGCCTCTCCCCACTAGAAGCCAATAGCAGGAGATAGCTGACATACTCAAAGTATCCAAATCAATAAAGTTATTGGTGAAAATGAAACATGTCTTTTATTTTACAGAAAAAACTAAACAGACTTTTTGACCAACCCAATATTTAGACAAGACTTGATGAGAAACCCAAGTCCTATACCCATACCCTATCATTCTGTCAAATGGCTCTAATGCCCCAGGTGCATTTTAAACTCAATACTCAACCTAATGGATCTCCTTCTCCTCTTTTTTAACAAGTGGAGTAGAAAAATAATGTTCCTTCCTTGCTGAAGGTGGCTTGACCTTGCTCTTGCTGTTACTATATGAAACATGCTCCAGGTGTGCCCTTTCCTTGATCCTGGCCCCAAAGTGGCAACTAACACGAGAGGCCAAGAGGATCGTGGCCCTGTTAGCAGAGCAGCACAGATGTCATTGGCACTTGGGCTTCTAAGATGGCACAGCTCAGAAAGGGAAACACATGTTAGCAGATGTAGCCCGGCAGGAAGGTGCTGGTGCTTTAGCATCTCCTCTCCAGCGATGGAGGGGTCAGAACTGTCCTGCCCGACAGGTTTCCTGAGCACCTGCTATACGTCAGGTCCTGTAAAATGGCTGTGAACAAGATGGGCATGGTCGCTGTTTCCCATGAGAGGGAGAGATTCCTCAACAGGATACCACCTCAGAGTATAGAAGCTGGGGGTCAGTCCAGGGAGGGTTTATGGCAGGAGGAACAAAGGGCCAAGGCTGCCTTTGGACTTTGTTTTCCCACCTGGGTTCACTGGATTTGAAGGTCTCTGTCTGGCTCCAAAAGAAGCAAGACTGAAAGACGAGACAATTTCTGGTGAGAAATGCATGGTTTTCTTTACATATATGACACAGGGAAAATATTCATTAATTTGAGGTCTGAGAATTTTATACTGATGAGCTTTTGTCTTGTTGCTATGGTTTGTTTGGGGGAAGTTATTTCTCTTTCTTTAAGGTAAATAAATAAATATATATACCCTTAATTCTAAAGCAATTTCCTCCCAATTTGTTAGCAGCTTTGTTGAGATATAATCCACGTATTGCCGAGTTCACCCATTTAATGTGTACGATTTAATGGTTTTCCGTGCATTTGCTGAGTTGTGCAATCATCGCCATAATCTCATTTTAGAACACTTTTGTCATTCTCAAGAGGAACCTGGGGCCCATTAGCAATTATTTCCCGTCTGCACCACCCCAGCCCAGGCAGCCCTTAATCTGTTTTCTGTTTCTAGAGATTTGCCTATTCTGGACATTTCCGTGTGAGATCATATAATGCGTGGTCTTTAGTGACTGGTTTCTCTCACTTAGTATAAGGCCCCTTGAAGTTCAGCCAGGCTGTAGCATGAGTCAGTACTTCCTTCTGTTTTATTGCCAAATACTAATCTATTGTGTGGGTACGTCACATTTTGTTTATCATTCATCAGTTGGTAGATATTTGCATTGCTTCCACTTTTTGGCTACTATGACTAATATTGCTATAAACATTCATGCACAAGTTTTCTGTGGACATATGTTTCAATTCTCTTGAATAGATACCTAGAAGTAGACTGGCTGAGTCATATGACAGCTCTGTGTTTAATCTTTTGTAGAACTGACCAAGTGTTTTGTAAAGTGACTGCAACATTTTACATCCCACTAGCAGTACATGAGCCCTCAAATATTAATGTTTCTGAAGTAAGGATACCACTTACAATCCATGTGCATATTTAATATAGTCATCTTCCCTTACATTTTTTAATAGCTGTCTGTTATTAAATGAATGTGCATTTTAAATTAGTGGCAACTAGAATAGAGTTATTTATGGAGCCCCAACTAAGTCTTAAGTATAGCTTACTTAATGCCGATTGACTTTGTGATAGAGGTATTACCTTAACATACAGATGGGGAAACTAATGCTCAAAAATGGGTCATAATTACATAGCGATCACTGCACAGTTTTCTGCCAATGTCCAAATTTCTTTTACACTTTCATGCTGTTTTGCAAAGGTCAGCAAGGGGTAATATGTACCTTTTTATGAGTTTGCAATCTTTAAAAAGTACTCTGGGGAGGCCAGAGATGAATTTTGACAGAGGGACTCTTAGAAACTATTTGGGGATAAGTAAGATTTAAGGTGGGCCTTGTTTGGCAGGCATGGGTAGAAGAACATCTTGCGTCAATGCTCTAAGACTGTGCCTTCCAATATGGACGCTTCTGAGCCACATGTGGCAACTGAACCCTTGACATGTGGCCAGTTCAAGTGGAAAGTGTTATAAATACACACTGGATTTCAAAGACTCAGTACAAAAGAAAGAGAATGTAGAATAGTTCATTGATAATGTTTACATTGAGTGTGTGTTGAAATGGTAATATTTTAGGTATAGTGGGTTAAATAAAATCTATTAAAATTAAAGATCAAGAACAACCTCCTCAGCCTAACTCTCCAAACTCATAAAAGTGATGGATCAAATGTAACACTCAGGTGACTGCCCTGAACATGAATGGATGAGACATTGAATCATATGCATAAAAGTGACATTAGAAAAGCTCGTGTCAATAGAGGAAAGGACAGAGGCTTGGAAAAGAGAAGTTGGTGAAAGAATAAGGAGCCAGTGCAGGACCTTGAAATGGAAGAGCGCAGGAAAGTTGGGAGATGGGGCTGCCTGGTGAGTTAAGTAACATCAGTGTCAAGGAGGAGGGGACCAGCGGTACCAAATGCCAAGCAGAAATAGAATAGACACAGATGAGACAGTGCTTTCAACTTGGTGATCAGGCTGTAACCCCAGGCTTCCAAGAGCAGTATCAGCACAGGGGCCAGGACAGAAGAAAGCAAGGATTGGCAAGCATAGTCTTCTCTGATTATTTTAGAAGTAAACTGGAGAGATGGGCTGTCAGCTGCTTGAAGAGAGAAGCAGGTCAAAGGAATTCCTTTTTATCATCAAGAGCCATTCAGAAGAAGTCAAGAGTGATTCTAAAGATCAAGGCAAGGAGAAGGACCACTGAAGGAGCAGGGTTAGGGGATAATGGTCACAGATGGAGCCTTTGAAGAGCTAAGTGGTGCTGACGTCCAGCAGAGAGGTTCAGAGTGACACTCATTTAAGGCACAGAGCTATTTTGGAGTGGGGGCACAGGTGGCTGAGGATATGTAAGAAAGTTTGGTCCTATTCATGAACAGTGTTGAGTGGCAGGGAGGGCCTGGCTGCCATCAGACGCCCATAAACATCATCTCAGAAGTGGCCCCAATACCCAGGCTACCCAGGGTTACCCAGTTCAAGGTGCAAAAAAGCTCCCATAAGAAGTTGAAGAAGTGAAGCCCTGCCAAGAATCTAGAATGGGTTTGGGGGAAAGAGAAACAAAACTAGAGACACAGACTGGGAGATGAGGTAGATATTGACCCAGAAAATAAATCACAGGGCAAAGGCCAGTCTGTCCCACTTTTGTGTCACAAACAGTTAATAGTCGAATGAGAAAAAAATACCAATTTGTCTCCTTATATTTATACCCCACCATGCAGTGACTTAAGTAAGTGGTAAGCATCAGGTCCATTTATGAGTGGGAAAAAGATATAGAAATATTAAAAGTAATAATTAACAACTATTTTCCTTCAACCCTTTTGATTTTCAATTTCATTATTCATTTATTTGATCTTTATGGTATTCTTGTAATATGTCAGGTTCTGGAGGATAAACCTATGGAGAATGTGAAAAGGAAGAAAATGTAGAATGCATATTTTATTTAACCTGAAATGAAACGTTAATCCTAAGAATTCAAATTAGGTGAGTTGGAGGCCTCTGTTTATAGACAAGCCAAGAAAATAGTCATTGGTGCTCTCCTTTGGAGCCTGGAGGAAGGTTGCCAATGGACTGAGGAAAGTCAGGAGTGCTTGACTTCAATGCTAGGTGTCACATCTTGGGAGAATCTGTTGTCACTTTGAGCATGTTTAAACTGTGCAAATGTTGGTACTCCTGCAACCCCGAGGAAGAACTGAAGCAGAGAGGGGCTGAGACCAAAGACTTAGTGGTGAAGCCTGAGCAGTGTGCACTGGAAAACCCATGAAAACCATCTAGGTTAAGCAGAAAAGGCAGATCATTTGGGAAACTACAGCTGGTCTTCACTAGCAGTGGGTGATATTTGGCCAGCAAGTGATATGGATTTGGAAAATGGGCAATAATAGTGACAACAGAATATTTCACAAGAAAAAAAATCAGGGGTAAGAAACAGATCAAAACTAGAGGGAGGAAAGATTATAAAATGTGCCTGTGAAGGAATTTAGACTAGGGGACAATATCCAAAAAAATATAGTCAAATATTACATCTTTTCTCCTATCTTGGGTTAGTCTTCTCTTTCCACCACTCTTCCTTTCATAAAATGAAAACACCTTTATATCTTCGTTCTACAGAATCTGTAATGAAACACTAATTCCAAATTCACCCCAAAAAAGATCTTAGAAAAGGCAGCTTTGTTTCAATGTGCAATAAACTAATCTGTGACTTGTGATCTACAGTTTTTGAAAACATTTATATCAGAATCACAATCTGTAATTAAAAAACTAAAATTAACTAACTACAAATAAAAAATCAAATTAGTTTGAATTGGCCAAAGTAATGGAGTCTATCAAAGGAATCAAACATTTTAAAACAACAATTAGCTTAAAAGGCATTCCATGCCTTGAAAATATTGCAAAAATCTGCTCTCCACGTGTCTCCTGGGGACTTTGCACATTTTGAAATGAGGTCAGACCAGATCCAATTAGAAAGGTGAACACAGGGATATCTCTAAATGCGTTGAGGTCATAATTTAATCAGCTGTAGCAATAATTTCCTAAATATGCCACTGGTGGCTTCATGGAGATAACATCGCAGGTAGACAAGCACAGGTCAATAGAACTAAACAATTAGAAATTGCAGATATAAGCCATGAATAATAAGCCCACAACACAGTTAGGGTGAAATAAATACTTAGTGATGTTATTCCAGCTAAAATTAGATTATAGGTTACTTTAATATCCTGCTCAAAAATTACTTTTTTCAGATGTTGAACATTTCCAGAGAATAATCGAAGTTGAATTTTTCTGCACAAAGGATGTTGGGGTTGCAGGAGAGGGGAGCATTAATAGTGAAGATCTAGGTTTTAGCTTCCATTGGAGGATATAATCGACCTATGCTCAAGAGATTGAAAATAGACTGGGTTCATTTCTCAGGGCATCTGCAGGCTCTTTAATGTTGAAGAAGGAATGAGGGAAGGCAAAGCATGAGCAGTAGAATGAGGAAGACCTTCCATCAAAATCTCTAGGAGACTACGCTGCCTGACATCCAGTGAAGAAACATCACAGTTCAAAGACAGTCAGTAGCCTAAAACAACTAGACTTCTTGTACCATATAGGCACCACCATTTGTTTCTTTGTTTTTGTTTTTAACATGTCTGCTTCTCTGTGGTTGTCAGATCCAAGGCTGGGGTAACTTTCAGGGTTGGCATGCTGCTAGCTCCAACTCAGCGAAGGAGGGGACGGCAGGGGGGGGGGGCGGGGAGCACAGCGCGCACCCAGCTTAGCAAAGAGAGAGCCTGCAGGACACACAGGGGAGCAAGCTGTCACTGAGTATAGAGGAGGGCAGATGTAAAAACCAGTCTCAGCAACAGAAGAATCAATCGAGCTTGTCCTGAAAAGTATTTCAGGTATGAAAAAAAAAGGTAAGCTAAGGTTGACAGAAATAACAACTTTTGGTGCCTTACTTATGAATTAAAGAAGTTGTCTGATAATTTCCTGTGAAATTACCTTCTCTAGAGGGTAGTTTGAAATCTCTGATATTAGCTGGAAACAAAAAGTAATGTTTGTGGACAAGTTGGTAGGTTATTTCCCCCAAGTTAGCACAAATCTGAAAAGGTAGTTATGTATACATTAATAGTACAGCTAAGAATGATTGATGGGAAAAAAATTTTATACAATCTGGAGTCCATATATTCTATATATTCTATATGCTGTTTCTCCTCCTAGTTTGAATAGGTAGGAGCATAAGGATGAATATACAAACATTTTCTCCTCTCACTTTAAAATGTGTGGGAACATAAGGATTAAAATCAGCTAATACTCTTAAGAATATTCACTAATATTTGAGGGTCTTAGTAGTAGCATCACATTGAGAAAGCTCTGATATATACTCTCAGTAGCTCGTTTATTTACACTCAATCTCATACAGGTAGGCAGCCCTCCTCCATGATGAAGCTTTGCTATCTTCACCATGTGGTCCATCCAACCTTGAGGCAGACAGCAAAGGAAGAGAAAAAGGGGGAGACACCTGAGCTCTTACCTGCATTGTCCCAGGAGGGACTCTCTGCTCAGAGTCACATGGCTCCAACATGAGGAGGAGTAGGGGGCAGTAAAAACACAAAGCAGCATGTGAAGCATTTGGTGAACACTAACTGATGTCTGCCATACACACCCAACTTATTAAAGAAGAGTTGTCAGCCAGAGATATGCCCTATAGTGGGCAAAGTGAGACTGCTAATGACACTTTTAACTAGAAGATAGTTTGAAACCTCCAATGTTAGCTAGAGACAAAAGGTAATGTCTGTGGGCAAGTTGGTAGAAGGTTATGATTTCACATTTCATGTGAGCAGAAGGTAGCTGCTGGGGTCCCATTTGATTTCAAATAGGGCTAGAATTCAAGTTTTTCAAATTCAAGTTCAATGTCATAAAACTAGACATTGCTTCCTTCTAGAATGTAAGGACTCCTATTGAGATGTCAAGTTGCCTAAACTTTCCACATGAAAAAAATTAATTCTAGGTCTTACAGTACTGTTGATCAGCCCTTGTAAATCATAACAACCTGAGATGTTTTTTAAACTACTCATGTCTATGCCTCTTCTCAGGCCAATTGAGTTACAATGGCTAGGGATAAACCCAGGCAATGATTTTCTTTTTGAGCTACCTGGGTAATGAGAGGCAATTAAGTTTGAGAACCTATATTTTAGAAGAAACTCACCTTAACTAGAAATTACCACTGTCTATTGGTGTTAAGGCTAGGAAGTTTTAAGAAGTATTAATGCTTGGGACACACCCCAGATGTTCTGGTTTAATTGGTCAGGGTGGTGGGGGCTGGACTTAGGGATATTTACAGTTCTTCAGGTAAATTTCACATTTAGTTAATTTTGTTAGAACTGCCATCTTATGGCAACGCAGCCATCTCTAACTCACCCCACCCCTGCAAGGCCTTGTCAGACCAAAGGTGGATGGCAGACTAAAACTGGGGAGGGGGAAGCAGCACCAGATGGTGCTCTCCGTGGTGCTGAAATGTCATTGAGCTGAATTTTCTATTGGTGAGACAGTGAGCATTTGTTTTTAAAATGATAAAACATAAATCTTCTACTATTGTATATTTTAAAATTGACAGATATAAAACATTTATTAAACATATAACTATTATTCTGTGGGGTTGAATTCTATATTATGGTGTGTTAAGGGAGAGAGATTGAGGGGTATAGTGAGTGGGGAGTGGGGATGAGAGAAAGATATAGAAAGAAAGAATGCTTTGCTGTTTGTACAGAGAGCAAGGCATAGATTAAAATAATTATGACTAGTGCTCTTTTAGAATCCACACATTTTTATTTTTAGCTGATGATAGCATCCTGAATATTTTTTAAGTTATCAGGTTTTTTAAAAATATAAGATAATTTACTTCCCATGTAAAGTTTGAAAGCATAAATGTAATAGCTTTTGTTTTTCTGCTTAAAGATGTGAACATGAAATAGTTTGAGAAAGAGCCTATCTTCACATATTAATATCTTATACTACTGAATGATGAACCATTGAAGGTTTCTAGTTGATATATTTGTGTAGCTTTATAAAAAATGAATTAACATGGTGTTATAACCCCCAAAATTAGATGACCTAAGGTCAATGTTTCCCACCTTTCTTTCTCCATTCCTTACATTATCACACAATCCAGTTGTCTAGTCAATAATTTCTCATATTTTCATTCTCTAGAAACCTACACTCATTCCCTTAAACTTTCATAGAGATAATATATGTTCTGTGACTCCATCTAATAACAACTCAGGAACAAAAGGCTTGGATGAACACTTTAAACCTCCCCCAATGTATGACTGTTCTCAGAAACAAAGACAATGTTTTCCAGAGTGAATGACATTATTAAAATATGAGCCTCATCTGCTAACCTAAAAATGTCAAACATCTGAAGCCTACTTATAATCTGATAGCTGAGAAACTTACTCCTCTTCCTTGCTGAATTCTAGCATTTTCCATACAGTAGTAGAATGGCCATGCACAGAAATATAACAAATCACACACAAGTAGCCTTTGGAACAGTAATATTCCTAGCTTCCTGCAAGAAAGTGTAAATGAAGGACTTTAGGCTAGACACCAAAGCATTTACACATATTAATGCGGATCCATAGCAGTTTGAAGAGTTAATGGTCAGGGGGAATTCTTCATCTTAAGTTTAAAATCACTCTAGAACTCAGTTTAGTTATTACCAGGCTATAAGAACTTGAACACCTGAATTTACTGCTTAGGGGCTCTGGGAGCATCTGCCCCCTACTTGTTTACATACACTATACTTAAAGGAAAAAATTCAGATAAATTCCATTTTCCCCTAAATGGAAGTTCAGAGCTTTGCCAATTTGGTTAGTATAACAATAACATAGAGTATAGCTCCCAGACCTTGACCATAGCTTACTCTTCATTTATTCAGACACTTAATTAGTGAGTCTGGTAGCTACAGCCTTTTAGTGCATTCAAGTCAACATTAAAAAACACACAAGTCCACCCATTTTCCAATGGTTGGGTACTCCTTCCCCATGCAAGGTTGTTGCCAGTTGGATAAGACTTCTCTTTGCCAAAGGGTTTTCCAGAGGCAGCTACTTTAACATCAACACAATTGGAATCATTTTAGCATAACCTCCTTAAATGACTGATATTCCCCATCTGTAACTTAAACACTTTGAGAACCTGCCTATTTATTTACCACTTTCAAAGAAGGCTCTCTAGAATCTGAAGCAAGAAGACAGAAAAAGATTTTGAGGGGGTATTTTGGAATCACTGGTCACACTATCAGGACTCTGGGGGGGCTGTTTTGATGGTAAACTCATAACTTCCACAGGTTCTGACCGATCCCAGCACCCCACTGTCTGGCTCTTCCATTTAACTCTGCAATAACTTGTTCTTTCCCATCAAGTGATCTTGAAAACTCTTGTTCTCCAAGGAGTCATGTGTTTTCATGGAAGTAAACAAAGAAATCATAAATACTCCTCTTTTGCCATTACAAGTTCATATCATGGCAGTGTCAGGACACTCATCATCAAAAGCCAGAAAAGTAGGCCAAGGATGACAGAGTGAATCAATGAATGGTCCTGGCAACAAGATCCAGTCTTGCCTCACTTTTGTCTGAGGACCTCTGGGCCCATCCTGCATCACTGGCTCTGTGGTTTCAGTCTCACATTAATTTTAGAAAACTCTATTATGTCTAGGGCCAGTGACAGTTTTATATCACTTGAAAAACTTGTTTAGAACTTGTTCTGCATTTTGTTTCCTATATGTCTCAACTATTGGAATAGGTACAATGGTGAAAAATACCAACATATAGTATGAAAATAACAAGTTTGGTCACATGTTACTACAACCTTAAGATATAGATTAGCACAGCTGCCTTAAAGCTCACAAAATTTATACAGTCAATAATGCTGTGTTGCAATAGGAACTATTTATGGTGTTAGCTGTGTACAAGACATACCAGGGTAATCACTGTGTAAGTTATACATGTTTAATCACTATGTTGCACACCTGACACTAATATAATATTGCATGTCAACATCATTGAAAATTTTTTAAAGGGTAGGATTTTTTTTAAAACTTGCAAAATTTAAAAGTTAAATGAGTGAAAAAATATTTTCATGCATGTATACCCAGATGCTCAGTTTCAACAGTGAGGACTGTCCTTCCAACACTTATCCTCATATAGTTCCCCATACTGTAGTTTAGTGGAAACCCTCCAGCACCTCATTTCTGCACCGATTTTTGTCCTCATAAAGAAATAGGCTTTGAACACAAAGACGATTCATTACCAGGAAAGGGAATGGACTGGTTGAGTGAGAGGTACAGAGACTGTAGGGCCACCTAACATACTCCAGGAAAAATAGAGCTCCATAGTTTTCATGTGTCATACATCCTTCCAAACAGACTTGCATCCAAAACACTGCCTTGTGGGTGTAGAGATTGCCAAGGCCCTATCTCAGCCTACAGGGTGACACTGGTTAAGATGTCTGGGGCAACCACTGAGTCACTGACTGCCTCTGGCCCACCCACCCATGGGAGGCTGGGAGTGAGATGCAGGAGATGGGATGAAGATTCCCGGACCCGGTGAGGGGAGCAGAGTTTGCCACCCCAAAGTAGGCCTTTTGGGGGGATATTGATGATTTTAAGCTGGTTATTTTTAAGAACAAAAGACTCAAAGAATCTTTGACCTTCCCCCTAACTACCTAATGGGATTTCAATAGAGGATCTGCTCCTGGAAAAAGCTATCATCACAGATAATCATAGTTTAGTTGAACTAGGTGTGAGTGACCAGGAGGAACCTGGCGAGGCCTCTTTGATCATAGTGCTCCCTCTGTCCCACAGTTAAAGATGGCCTGGCAAACATTTGTTTACCGAACATTTGCTTTCCACTTCCATGTTGACTGCCTTCCTCCTCTCTGAAGTGAAAACCACTACTCTCCTTTCTCCTTAGCTTCAGACGGCATAAAAGCTTTAACTGCCCATTTTGTCCTCAGGTCCTATATGCTTATGGAACCTCCAAAGGTACATACATAATTAAATTTTGTTATTTTCTCCTATTAAACTCTCATGTCAATTTAATTCTTAGGCCAGACAGAACTACAAGGGAAAAGAGGGGAAATTTCCTGCTCCCCCACATCAGGAACTCTGAGATCTGCAGCCTTATTCCCATCCTATGGCACTCCTGTAAAGCTGGAGTACCAGCCCAGGTGGCTGGCCCTCAGGCACCCTGAACAAATAAAGGGTCTTCTTCTTTTTTTAAAAATTGTCTTCTCATTGCATTTTATTCCTGTTTCACCAACCATTGTATTATCTTTATCAATTCCTTCATCCGTTTTTTTCTTTTGCAGATCTACTGAAATTAAATATTTTTTTAATTTACTTTTATTTTTATATTTTAAATTGTTGTTCAAGTACAGTTTTCTGCCTTTTACCCCCATCTCAGCCCACCACCCCAGCCCTGCCCACCTCCCTCCCATTTCCACCACCCCCCTTGTTATTGTCCATGGGTCCTGCATACTTGTTCCTGCAAACCCTTCCCCTTTTCCCCTGAAATTCCCGCCCCTCTCCCCTCTGGTCACTGTAAACCTGTTCTCAATTTCAGGCTCTTTTGTTATATTTTGCTTGTTTGTTTGTTTTGTTGATTAGGTTCCTGTTAAAGGTGAGATCAAATTAAGGGTCTTCATTCCAAGGCTGAGAACAAGTGACTGTAAAGGAGCAGAGCAGGTGGTGTTGACAGTTGTCTTCAGGTGATAATATTTTGTGCCAACACAAACAACTCTCTCCCTCTCACCCTCTCACCCCAAATGTTTCCCCAAAACCAAATACTACTGGGACTAGAAGTTCCAGGTGGGGGCTGCTCCCAGCCCTGCCCTCCCTCAACAACAAAGATGAAAATCTAGAACCAGAGGCCAGCAGCTTGTCCAAGCTGGTACTGGTTCTGGTTTCATGACAATGTGACCTTGGGGCACATTCTTTCAGTTGCCCAAGAATCAAGTTTCTCCAGTTTTGTAAAGTGATGTTAGCTTTGCAAATTCAAAGGAAATCTGGATTCCTGAAATATCTGGTCTTTGGCTTCTCAACGATCTATTATTTCTGTTTCAGCCATTTAAGGTTGCTTTCTATGGCAGGAAATGCTGAGTGGACCCCAAGCTCTCCTTCAGATACATTTCAATGACAGACTCTCTAAGAGAGGCAAAACAAACTGGATTTCATAAGTTTCCTTTGGGTCTGCTGACTAATTTAAGTCAATGGCAAGTATTAACCTGTTCAACCGTGAAGTGCTTGGACAAAAGTTATTGCAAAGAGTGGCCTGTTGCACTTTCTGGTGTGGATGACAAAGAGGTTCTATGGGAAGTGACCTCACAGTGAGATCTAATCATAAATTGCTAATGGGCAGATCCTGGTGGGTAGTCATTCCCGCAGCACATAACTTTTTAGTAGAGGTTTGTCTTCACCTTCAGCAGGCCCTGTCCATTGTTTCTGTGCATCTAGGTTAACACCTTGAAATGCCTCTTTTCAGACCCTCAGAAGGACTCTCAAGAGAGCATATAATCTTGTTAACTATCCCCACCTTGCTTTCCCCCACCTTCAGGTACACTTCGGCCTTAATTCAAAATGCAAAAAAAGAAGCTGCAAACTGCAGGAAGCATTTTCTAGGGAGCATTTGACATCTTGCTTCCCAACAACTGCCATCAGTTTGGCTCAAATTCTTATAGAAATTCTCTGCGGGTTTGGACTGTCTTACGCTGACACCAGCTACGGCCTTGCCTTGCTCCCAGTGGTTGTTTGCTACCCTTCTCCACACAGCCCTTCAGGACATGCTGAACTTCTGTCATTTATTATTCCTTCAAAATCTATAAGCCAGGCTTCTTGGAATTTGCAATTTTTGAATTTTTGTCCTTCTCTGGCAGGTTATAAATATTATGGGTCCACTTGGGGCTCCTTTCAATTCTCACTTAATATAGGACATGCAACTAAGGTGGTCTGCTTTGCCTGGAAAGCCCTAGTGTGTGCCTGTTGTGCTGGCATAGTCAACAGTGCCCACTTTTACTCTCCGACTGCCCCAGTTTGACTGATAAATTCTATCGTTGCCCTACGGCTTACTAGATCCACCCTCAATTCTCAAGGGCTTGGGGTGGGGTGTGAGGGTATGTGGGAGGAGGGCCACATTTATAGGGACCTCATGACACTTTATTTATTTGCTAGTCTCTGACAATTTGCTCAAACTATTTGCTAGTTTCCTTCTGTGGGAGGAAACCATGAAGCCTGCTCCCACCTTTTAAGAAACATGTTTGGAATCATTTCTTTTCAGAAGCAGCCAGTCACTCAAGAGATTGGGAGCATAGACCCCACAGCCAGACGTGTCCCAGCTATGTGCACCTGGGCCAGTCATTCAACCTCTCTGTGCCTCAGTTTCTTTACATGTAAAGTGAAGACAATACAGTACCTACGTCATGAGGTTTTTGTAAAGAGAACATGAGCCTGCGTGCCTGTGCCTACTAACTGTTAGAAAGAGTTTCCTTCCACGAACTATCACCCGGGTCCATATCCCAGGCCCATACAGCTACAAACTGGCCCAGCATAAGGGAGATCCACTTTCAGAGATTTGGTGCAAAAGACTTTGGTTTGGATATTGACCGAATCAAATTTATATTTTCTCTTTTAGGAAATAAATGCCCGACAAACTAGGCAGGTCACTAAAGTTGAATCTCAAGTGACAGGAAGCTCCTGTTCCCACAGTTTGGCCAAGTCACAGGCTCCTTAGACCCCAGGGCTCCTGACTTCTTCAAAGAATCAGCCTTCATCCCTTAATCCCATGCACCTTTGTTATGATCTCCCATCACCCAACTTCATCTGTTGGTGGGCCTCCCCACCACCTTAAAGCAATACAGGGGGACAGACCCTGCTTAATTCACAGAGGATGAGGTACAGGGGAATCTGGCACCCCAAACCTGGCATTCACTGGGACCTTCCCCTTGTGCAACATTCAATTCTAACAATTTGCCCTCTGACCACAACTTCAGATCAGCTCAGCTTCCTGGAGCTCATAAATACCTTGGGTTCTATGGAACCCCCATTTTCCCTCAAATTATTTTCTCTCCTGGCTTCATTTTCTTTTTTACACAGTCTGAATCATGTAGTTCTATCATTTTAAAAAACAATTCACATGGTTCTCTCCTTTCAATCCCCTTTCACTGACACTTTACTTTTACTTTCCAGGGTTTGCCCAGCCATGGCACCCAAAGCTTCTGACCCTGCACTCATCCTACTCTGCACATGAAAGCCCCAGAGAATGTGAAGAAACCTTGGATGTGTGCTTATAATTTCAGGGCCCTCAGGGCCATGTTTCCCTCAACTTTGATCAGTTCCCACCTTCATCAAAGCTGTAGTGGTAAAGCCCACTACAGCTTTACCAGCCTTTCCCCCTCCTCCTCTGTTGTGGATTCACCCCTCCCCTACTGCTTTGCACCCTAGTTAAGTACGTCCTGGTTTAAGAGACACTGTCCCCCATGGCCACCTGGATAAAATCCAGACTCCTTAGTCACTGTCTAACTGCCTCTCCTGAGATCCTGTCCATCACCTTGGCCTTGCAGTTGACCAACACTCAACACCAATTCATATATCCATTTTGCATAAGCTATTCCATCTACCTGGATTTCTTTTTGTTCCCTCCAGTCCACTAGACAAATATTATTTAACTCTCCAACACAGCCCCGCTTTGCTTGATCATCTCGGTTGCCACAAAATTTAATCATTCTCTCCACTCTTATCACTTGACACCTCCTACATATCCTGGTTGTTGCACAAGGTATCTGTGGTTGCTGAAGTATCCATCTGCAAATCTCTACCTGCCACAAGACACTGGGCTCTGTAAGGTCAGAGGCCTGGTCTTGCTTATCTCTGATTCTCGGGGCACTGAGCAGTATCCAGGAGGTGTCAAAACCACTGCATTGATGGAAACCTCCATCTGGTTGGCAGGACAGGGTTTTCACACCTCTACTCAGCCGTGTCAAACCAGGTTCCCTGCTGACTTCTACAGTGTCAGTGTCTGAAATTTGTTTTGGTCAAACTGCTTATAGAAGGATGCACAGAGATTTCCCCTCAGCACTCATGGGTGCAAAGACCTAGATGTCTGGGATACGTAAGAGTTTTACCTCATCTCTAATTGGCTTAATTCCCAAACAAATGAAGAGACAGCAAAGCCTTTGTTTTGTGAATCTGCTCGGGAAATGGAGGCAGGGCCTTAAAGATTGAGTTCAGGTTGGAGGACAGGGAGAAAGAAAACAGCCGAGGGAGACAAGAACATGCCTGAAGTCATTAGGCTGCAGCTAAGAAGGCAGATAAATTACAGGCAGCTGGGAAATGTGGGCAAGCTCTGGGAACCAAAAAACCCTCATTCAAGGAATCTGGACCAATCTGACTGCAGATTCCAAAACAAATGCTTTCTCTGTAAGTTCATGAAATTCCACTAAACTTTTGTTGGGGACTTTAATTGTTTTTGTTTCATCTTCTTGTTGGTTGAGGGGTTGGGAATTTTTTTTTAAATCTTTTTAGAATAGTTCTGTTGGCTCTGACTGACCCACTTCCAAGTGTCTGGGCAGATGCTGAACACTCTCGCTGCTGTGTCTAGTGTCTGTGGGTTACGATGAGCTCCCATTATCTCCTCTACATGCCTCCTGCCCTTCACCGCCCCTCCCCTCAAAATCTCCCTGGTTGGCCTTTTCACCAGTGCCTCTGAAACTTCTCTGCGTATACACATCTCCTGAGTTCTTGTTCAAATGCAGATTCTGACTCAGCGGGCCTGAGGTGTAGTCTGGAATCTGCATTTTTGTCTTGCTCCCAGTTGATGCCAGTGCTGCTTTGGAGACTTCCTGAGTAGCAAGGCTTTAACCCTCCCCCAGTGGACCTAAAGTGGGTCGTCCAGGGAACAAACGAGATACTTCATTGGTCCACAGGAAGAAAGTATTAAACTTCTATTTATGTTATTTTTATCCAAAAGTTTTAAATCTAAACAAACACAGGTACCTTCACTTGGTCCATCTGTCAGACGGCCTCCTAACAGGCTGTATGAAAGAATCATGAGAAAGGGTGGAAATAAAGTTTTGCAACTCAGAGGGCTTGAGAAAGGTGGACCGACTTGTTCACTCCATGTAGCTCACTGCGTGCAATAGGCTGAAGTGTGTATGTCACAGAATTTATGGACACATTATCTAGTTTCATTTAAACTCACCCTCACAAAATGTGTAAGAAGCTTAACTAATGCCAAGAAGCTGCCAATTAAAGATAACATTAAGAATCTGCCAACTAGTTGGTCCAGAAAGCCAAAACTATAATGAAGATTATTTGCAATATGGACTTACAATCATCTTTAATTATGACCTTAAGAGTTACTGCATCTGGAAATATCAGTATGTGCATATAATTTTAAGTAATAATTTCTACTTTGAGGGGCACATATGCAAACATTATTTTATTGATGAGGTCCACCATCAAGGTTTAGAGACCACTGCTCCATACTACCAGCTGGATTCCCCTGTATCATGGAATAAGCAACCTGGAATCCAGTCAACCCTCTGCCTCAAAACCACCTTGTCTTCAGTGTTGTGACCCCTCACCCCCAACCTTTCATTCTAACTGATGTTTCATCTGCAGTGGCAGTAGGCAAAGCCAATGATTCCAAACTCAAATGCCTAACAGTGAAGGAGGGATCATAAAATTATCTAGAGAGAAGAGTGCTTTGAAAAATGATAGCTCCCATGTGATGATAAGAGGAAACTGACTCTAGGTCTCAGCACTGAGAATACAATAGGCAATAGTACAGACTGTGGCAACATCGAGAATGCATGCCTGTTCTTCTTACTGTTCTTTGCCCATATGGGCATGCAGACCCGGACTTGCCCAATCTTTTGATATTTCAAGGAAAACACACATCTGGATTTTTACTGGATATCACACAATATTTAAATATAGATGCACATGCATGCATGCACGTGTATACACACACAAACACACTTGAATTTGCCAAGACTTCAAGCCACATTTGGATCATGAGCATTGGTCTGCTCTATCCACTCTGTATAGAGTTAAAACCTTTACCTGAAGACCCACAATCATAATTAATACAAAGACAGGTAGGAAATGAAGAACAAAGTTCATAAGTCATGAAGTTAGAGTCAACACAAAGCTAAAGCCTATAAAAGGGAAGGAAAAGAGAAAGAAAACATGGAAAAGAAGATAAGAGGCCAAGCTAATGACAACAAAAGAGCAAAGGCAGGGATTTTTGTTTGCTTCCTCCTTTTTCCCCCATGGGGGTCTATAATTAATCAATCTTGTCTTCCCAGAGTTGTGGGACCACTATGCATGGCCTTGGGAAAGTGATTTGTGCTCACTAATGTTCACATCACCCTTTTTTTCTGAGCAACAAGACTACTTTTCCCAGCATTCCTTGCAGTGGGTGTGATTGTGCGAATAAGTTTTAACCCGTGGAATGTGAACGGAAGGGATGTGCAGAAGTACCAGGCCTGGTCCATGAACACACACACTTGCATGTGGAATCCTCACTCTTTCCTTCTTCCTTTACTGCATGAAGGAGCAAAGGTCTGGAGGAAGGTGGAGCCACATAATCCAAGAAGCTGAACGCAGCTCTCACCACCACAGACCCCTCTGGATTATGATGTGAGCGAGAAAGAGACTTCTATTTTGTTCAGCTAAACTACTTTAGTCTTAATCCTCCCCACTTTGAGAACAATGATCACGGCCTACCTCCTTTTGTCCAACATCTTTCCTTCTTCAGGTAAACAGCCCATTTCCTTGAACTGTTTACTCCAAAGGCATGATTCCAGTCTCCTGGCCTCTCACGTCCGAACATGCTCTATTCTGCCTGTATGACTCTCAAGGTGGGGAGCACAGAATGGAATTCCTTACCTGATGGGGGGTATGATGAGTGCAGAACAAAGGAGTCATCACATCTTTTTTCCAGATGGTATGCCTCTGTGGATGCAATCTGTGATATCTATCCACTGAGCCCCAAATGTTTCTTTCTGGTGCTTGTCTTCTGCTACATCTTCCCTATCCTACAAATAGGTTTATTTTGTTATTCTGTAGTGTTACCTTCTTAGCATGCCTTTGTGGATTCCTTTTGTTTTTGCCTTTCCAACATTCATTTGCCCTTCTATTTCAAGTACATACAGTCTCAGTGGTACTAGCAATCAAGGCTGTCTGCAGCCGTCTGTCCTAGCAACTGAACATTATACTGGTTACACCAGCCACTCTGCCCTCTTAAATCAGGGACACAAGAACTGAAAGCAACTAGAATCAATACATCTTAAAAGAAATGTCTCACATGGATCATCCACTAATCCCACAGCATCTTTCCCACAACTAGGAAGGTTATTTAATATTTCCTTGAATTCTGTGAGTCCCTCTGTATTTGTTTTTTATTGCTGCTATAACAAATTACTACAAACTCCTTGGTTTAAAACAACACAAATTAAGGGTCTAGCATCCAGAGTATATGAATATGTCAACAAAAAGACAAAAGCCAATTTTAAGATGGACAAAGGACTTGAATATACCATTCTATATATAAGATGTACACACAAAATTTGAATGTTCAACATCATTGATCATTAGAGAAATGCAAACCAAAACCCACTAGTGAGATATCTACTAGGGTAGCTATAATTTTTTTAAAAAGGGAGATAAGTGTTAATAAGGATATGGAGAAATTGAAATCCTTGTATATTGCTGGTGGGAATATAAAATGGTTCAGGCACTAAGGAAAAGAGTCTGGCATTTCATCAAAAAGTTACACAGACTTACCACATGATCCAGCAATTTCACTCCTGAGTATATACACAAAAGAATCAAACATAGGTACCCAAATAAGTCTACGCACACGCATGTTCATAGCAGCACTATTCACGATAGCCAAAAGGTCAAAACAGCCCAAATGCCCATCAGTGGATAAATGAATAAACAAACTGTGGTATATCCATACAACAAAATATTATTCAGCCATAAAAAGAATGAAATATTGATATATGCTACAACATGAATGAAGCTTAAAAACATTATGCAAAGTAAAAGAAGTCAGACACAAAGGATCACGTACCATATGATTCATTTATATGAAATACCCAAAACAGGTAAGTCCGTAAAGACAGAGCTTGGGTTGGTGGTTACCAGGGAGAGAAGGGGTGAAGAGATGAGAGACAACTGCTTGGTAAGTACAGGGCTTCCGTTTGGGGTGATGAAAATGTTTTGGAACTAGATAGAGTGATGGCTGTATAGCTTTTACAATGTACTATGAGCCACTGATTTGTCCACTTTAAAGTGGGTAATTTTATGTTGCGTAAACTTCATGTTAATAAACATACACATGCATGCACACACATGTATGCACACACAAATTTATTATCTCACAGTTCTAGAGGTCCACAGTCCTAAAATCAAGGGGTGACAGTTCTGTACTTCCTCTGGAGGCATTAGAGAAGGATTCATACCTTGCCTTTTCCAGTGCCTGGAGGCTCCTTGCATTCCCTGGCTTGTGGCCTCCTTCCAGCAATGCCATCCCTCTGACCTTTGCTTCTGTCATCACATCTCCTCTGGTTGACCCTCCCACCGCCTTCTTGTAATGACCCTGTGATTACCTTGGGCTACCAGGGTAGTCCAGGATACTCTCCACCTGCAAAGTCCCTTTGTATTTACAGGTTTCAGGGTTTGGGATGTGGACATTTTTGCAAGGTCATTTTCTTTCTACTGCACTCCAAAGCCCTTCAGTGAATTCTTTTTCTTGCTTTCATTAGCAAGTGTCTATTACTTGTAACCATAGAACTTCAACCAATAAAATGCTTTATATTTTTCAGTGTTTTGAATGAATGGAGAACATGAAAGCAGCAGGCAGAATGTGGTGATTTCTTGACATAAGAGGAGAATGACTAAGGAACTCAGTAGGAATTTTGGGTTTGGCACAGTGCTTTCCCCAGTAGCAAGGAAGCAAGACAAGCAGATGCTTAATAAGTGTCTGAGGGCTGTTTGAATAAAAGGATGAGAACAAAATATGGAAAGTTTAACAACAGCATTTAATCAGAGCCTGCAGAAGCAAGGGTAAATCTGCACAGAGACGAGTCAGGAAACAGCAAAAGGTAGTAAATATAAAACCTGAGCTAAAATGCTGCTTAGCACAGACAGCATGGAAATTGCTACCAGTCACCCTTCTTTATGGGGTGACGACTTCCTACCGTTAAGCCTTAATCTGAGTCTGAGGTCACCTCAGCCCAGAAGGGCCTTCTGCTGTTCCCACACAGAGTAACAGCTTTCTTCGTTCTGCAAAATTACTGAGTGTGACTGTGCTGCTCTGAACGGTTTGAATCACGTCCAGTTCTTCAAAGGAGGGAACAGACTTCAGCATTCCCTCGGCCACCACCTAAAGGTGCTCGGGGCACAGCGTGGTGTCGCATGTTAGCCACATCAGGAAAAGCAAAGTGCCAGCAGGGCTGACAAGAAGAGCTGCTTGTTGAGACATGAGCATTTAAAGGCATCTTCATTTTTATTCCATTTTTATAGAGATCCTGCAATACATTTGAAAAATCAAGTTTGGAATCATGGGACCTTTGGGTGCCCCAGGAATCTATTTAGTTCACTAACTTTTAGTACCAGCTTTCCAAAACTCGGCATTTAAAAAAAAATTGGCGTAGAGGAAGGAAGAGAGAGAAAAAGAGAAACATCATATGAGAGAGAAACATTGATCAGTTGCCTCCCACATGAACATCAACCGAGGATCAAACCTGCAAGCTAGGAAGGTGCCCTGACCTGGGATCGAACATGCAATGTTTTGGTGTACAGAACGATGCTCCAACCAACTGAGCCACCTGGCCAGGGTCTGGCTTTGGTTTTCACAGTTACATTTCTGTGGCCTGGTAATCAAATAATCAATTGTGAGGATAGTCTACCTTTCTGACAGGCCAGTCTACTTCATTTCCTGGAGCCTTTTTAGGGCAGAGCTATTTGACTGCCTCTGCCTTAAACAAACTGTTAGTATAGCCAATTTATTTGACCTTGACCTAGAAATTTTATTCAGGCTAAACAAAGTGAGCTATGTTTTCATTAGGAAGTCAGGGTTCCTGGAAGAGCAAAGAACAATCTTTATTCAACATATCACCCTGGGGTTCAGGTATCACTTGTATTTCAGTCTCAAAAGCCATTGCATGAGTCAGCTCAGCCTTTATAGATATGTGTTTGTCAAAAGGGGAGGGGGTGTTTGTTCGTCCAGGGTGGAGAAAGCACCAAGGATGGCTGGATATTGCCTTTTCCTCTCTGCTTGGGTGTTAACCTTTAGTCAGTACACACTGGGTAAACTAGGTTACCTAAAGCAACACAGGCAGTTGGAGTTGCCTGCGAAGGCAGTCTCTAGGATTTTAATTATGACCATCAATCAGAGTTATTGCCTTCAGGACAGAGAACTTAACTTCCTAAAACAATGCTTTGCCACACACGTCTTTTAGTCAGGAAAATATTACATAAGCCTACAGTTGACCCTTGAACAATGTAGGGGGGTAGGGGCACCAACCCCTTGTGCAGTCAAAAATCCACGTACAACTTTTGATTCTCCCAAAACTTAATATAGCCCCTAAATATCCACACGGGATTGGTTCCAGGACCCCCACAGATACCCAAATCCCTGATGCTCAAGTCCTTTATATAAAATGGCGTAGAACAACCCTCCACATCTGTGGATTCCCAACCTGGATAGGAAATACTGTTTTTAATCTGCAGTTGGTTGAATCCACAGATGTGAAAGCCAGGGATACAGAGGGCTGATTACATATTTGTTGAAGGAAAATGTGTGCATAGACAGACCGGCACAGTTCAAACCTGTGTTGTTCAAGGGTCAACTGTATAATCATGCCGCTTCTCCACAAAAAGGATGAAAGCCAATGCTAAGAAGAAGGAAGTCAGTACAAAGTCAGTTTTAAACTCAGCCCACTTCCTTATCATTTTCCTAATCCTTTGTACAATCAATTAAGAGATTTCTCCCTGCAAAACAAATGTTCTGGGCACAGGTTTGCACTGAAGGAAGCCAGCGTGCATGTGATCGAGGGGCTCCCATAAGATCCACCGCAAAAGCAGCACAACCTAAAGACACACGGTGCACAACTCTGCAGTTCAGTGAGCCGTGGGGCTGCCCCTCCTCGTTGCTTCTCTGCTGAGGAAACGTCACGGCATGGGGACCAGACAGCCCACGTTGTCCATGACAGCCCTGGTTTCATTTATTATGACCTACAGTTCCAGAAGTCTGCTGATGGTTGTACAGCTCTGACCATGTGAGCTCATTCCTGTGTCAGAATAATGGGCAGGGGTAGCATAGCCGGGGTGGGGTGGGGGGAAGGCAAAGAACCTTTTTAAAGGCCCATTCACCCATTGGGACCCTCGAAGACTCTCCTGGCTCACACATATTTTTTAAAAATTTATACACAAAGTCATTAGGAAAATACTATTACTTATCAACACAAATATTCCCCACAATCAGCTACTTTTCAAAGAACTAAAATTCCAGAACTTAAGAGGAACTTAGACCTTATCTTATTTACTTTCCAATTAGAAAACCACAAGGTCCAGTATCTGGATAAATAAGAATAACACACTGAACATTTTCAAACATTTGAAAGTGTTACTGGCGCATCTCAGGAGTGGAGACCATATGCCAGACCTGGCTTTGGGGTGAGAGGTTCTGCATTCTTCCTGAGGAATGAGGAAACATGGCTCACAGCCCTGAAAGAATCACTAAATTCAGTCACGTCAGGTTCAGTGACAGACGACGAATGACAATGTCAACATGCTCTAAGAGATGAGCGTTGCCCTGCAGGAAGGCAGCCCTTGCACCAAATAGGGCGTTTTCAGGCAGCCCTTGCACCAAATAGGGCGTTTTCAGGACAGTCACCCACTATATCCAGGGAGAACTGCACCGGTCCTACCCTCCTGACAGCCACTGCTCCGCCTCCTACATGAAACTGCTTCCTAACATCAACCCTCCTGGTGGAACTGAACGCTCCATCCTTGCTCTCAGATATTTGAGTATAAGGTGAATGAACTTACAGGAGACAGAGTTAGTACATTAAAAGAAATAACAGATTTCTCCCTCTCCCTTAAAAAAATAAAGATATTTTCATACACCAGAGGGTCTAATCATCCAGGTATCCAAATCAAATGTCCCAAGATTCAAATCCTAGCCTCTCTCTCCCTAGCTGTAGGATCTTGGGGAACTCCCTGAAGCCCCCATTCCTCATGTGTTAAATAAACATAATTAATGGTATCTACCTCTAGCTTAGTTTGTTAGGGTAAAATGGTTTCATTTGTGTAAAACATGCAGCACAGTAATATGTAATACAGTAGCATAGGGCCTGGATCTCAAGTGCATAGCATTATACAAGAAGCATAATTTCTCCACCTGGTAAACCCAGCCCCTTGCTCACAAACACCATCGACTCTCCACACTGAGAGGATTAGGTTTAAACTTCCTATCTGGCATCCAAGGTCCTCTGACCTCCTTCCCAAGCCCTCCGTGTACTCGATGCTCCTGTTTTATGAGAACACACTGGAGTTTCTCATTCACACCCAACACCTTCCTCCCTGTGCCTGGTGCTTGAATCCACCCCTAACATTTAACTCAGAGGCTGTCACCTAACAGCTGTGTGCGCAACACACATGCATGTTTACTCTCATGGGATCTGAGCTTGGCTTTTTAACTGTCCAAAATTGAAACATTTCCCCCCAAAAAGAAGATTTCTACATTGTCATGAAACATGAGGCCTAGCCACATTGGGCCTCTGTTCCCAGGTAGCAACCTTTGGCTTGGCCTGAAAAACTGCAACCCCTTTAGGAGGGGTGAGCCTTCTCCCAGTCACTCCAGCTGCCACCACTCCCTGTAGGATTCCTCGTTGGGTTCCCGGCTTGGTCCTCCGAAGGCATTTGAGTTTGCAGTCCCCGATCCATTTAACACATCGTACACATTCTCAGCCCTTCGTAAATTCTTCCTTGATTCTTCTGTATTCAAAATACTTTTTCTTCTTTTTCAGCTCCTGTGGCTGTTTTTTTTTTAAGGTACGTATCACTGCAGTGACACTTACACTGCATTATTTTGTGTCACAATACTTTATGGTCTTGCTTTAATTGCCCTGCCTGAAGTACAAACTTCTTGAGACAGAACCCGTTACCGGACTATGCCTGGCTCAGCACCAAATATAAGCAGGTACTTGGTTAATACTTTTAATTAAACAAAAACCAGGTATTTGATTATGAGAAAGTCAGAGCTCACAAGGCATGGGACATTTCTGGGCTGGGCTTAGTTTCAATGATCAACTATTCCTCCTAGGAAAATTACTGGGAAGCTGTTGTGGGGGGAAGGGAGGTGGCAGGAAGAGGGGTGGAAGTCCACAAGGAAAGGAGAGAAAGTTGTACCTCTAGTCCTGATGTGCAATTTCAAATGTTGTCCTATATTCATTTGCAGGAAAAAAATTCCTTGAACTCTTTAATGAACTATATGTTAGGATTCTCTATCTGGCTTGCACTTTATTTTGTTCTGTGTATCGTGACAGACATTATTACTTTAGAATCACATAAAAACCATGAGGACTTGGGGCAGTGTTTTGACCCCCAATACAGAGCTCAAAGGCAAAGCTGTGCTTCGAATGAACAAAACATCCTCCCTAACAGCCCCAGACTGCTGAAGGCTGAAACGATGTGCAAACCTGTGCAGGGCAGAGAGGGGGAGCTCGGGTGTCTGCGTGAGGGCGACGTGTCTGTCTGCACCATCTAAGCTCTGATCGGGGCTGTCGCAACACATCCTGCAAACAATCACAATCACTCCCTTGCCTACAGATCTTCCTTTTGAACTATGCTATTCAACTACATATTGGCAAAGCAGAGAAAGAGAGAAAAAAAATCCGGGTCAAATATGTGCACAGTTTTAAAAGCTTGGTTTCAAGTATTTTTTAATTCTTTCCTCCTAGTCAGCAAATGAGGGGGTCTGATAACGCTAAAACCACCTTATATTGTACTGTTGTTCATGTTTAGGATGTAATTCACAGACCTGTTTCCTTTTCTGTCTAATGCCTCAGAATTTAAAAAGCCCCTTTATCAGCAAGCCCTCATTTGTTAGGAGTTGGGGGTGTGTGTGTGTTATATCACTGTCAGGACTAAATAAATTGGAAACAGTTACACAGAAATAAGAAAATAATTCAGCATCAACATGTTGGAACAACAGGCGCAGAAGGAGCTAGAATATAAGAACTCTCAGCTCGGAGACTGGTATCCAGGCCCATTCCTTGCTTCTAGGCTTATGTTTTTCTTTATGTTCAGTTCTTCTCGTCCAAGACAGAGATTATGTGTGCTCTAATGAACACGGCAGGTCGGAGATTCAGAAGTGGAGCAGCACTCCCGCTCCTCCTTACACTGGCTCAGAGTGGCGGAAGGAAAAGGTGTCTTTCCAAGGATCAGCCTGCTGCTCTGGTCTCTAGCTCTCCCTAAATAGGCTAAGAGCTGAATCCAAATCACAAAGTGTCTTACACCCAAAGTTTTGGTGTCTATGGGGAGGCTGCTGGGTTCTGAAGAGCCTGAGCTGCCAAAGCCACAGAACTAGTCTTGATAAAATGTCCACTTTCCTCATCTCCCACGTTTGAAAAGGGCCCCAGGAACACTTAAAAAGCTTATGCTTTGGATGGTGCATATAAAAGATGAAAGAAATTAAATGACATATCAGCTGTCATGAGAAACCCTCTCCTGAGGCATAACTGAGTTTGTAACTAGCAACCCATTCTCAGAACAGAAGACACTGGGCTTGACTCTGGCCCTGCCAGGTTTGCTCAAGTTTCAACCATGGTGTCTTCCGGTGCACGTGTGGGAGAGCTGGCTGCACTCCCCAAGTCCACGTGCACTGCAAACAACTCTGGTTTTGCTTGAAGCAAGAAGATACTAACGTGTTATAAAAATAAAGAATACTATAAGCCCTCAGCAAAAAAAATAAATAAATAACTGACCAGCATTTCATGTAAGTGTGAGGCATTAAACCAAGCCTTTCTCACTGCCTCTGTGCCTGAAATGCCATTCCCCAGGATTTCCACTACTCGTCAATGCCCGGCTCCAATGCCACCTTTGGCAGGAAATCTTCTCTGACTACTTCAGAACTGTACACTTTACACCCTTCGAAACACTTTACACCCTTCGCTTGGCAGTAGCCCTGCCTGATGATGTAGCTGTTTGCCATGTTTCATGCCCTCATTGGAATGTTTGCCACTGTTGCCACATCTTTTATATTTGCATTCTCCACACCACTTGGCAAGATCCACGAGTACACAGCTGATGCCTGATGACCATTTGCTAAATTAATGTCTGGATTTATTCCTTGGCTTACTCACCAAGGACTTGAGAAGCTAAATTAATAAATTACAGATGGGAATATGCTTTCTCTACCCAAATGAGCTATCACAGCTCATGAGTACAGTGGGCGATTCTTGGTGACAAATGCCTTGAGTGCTTCTTCCTAGTTCTTTATTCATGATAATGATCACAACATCCACCCAGGGCTTTCCACATACACCATGCCGAATGCAACACACACACACACCTTCATCTTGCAGAAGATGAAACCAGCAGCTGTTTTACTTCTCTGGGCCTGAAATCACATAGTTAGGCCAGGGTGGAAGGGGAGGGTGGGGGTTTGGTCTCAGAGCTCTTGCTTTTATCCGGCCCAACATACTACTCCCTTCCGAACTGTTGTCCCTAAAGCGAGGTGCTGATTGTGTGATTATAAAACACAGCAGTTCTCATTTTGTTTTGCTTCCTGCTGCTCTCAACTAACCCACGCTATCACTTGACAGGCACGTAAGTGTGATAAAGTAAATCTGGACAGCACCACAGACAGGAAATGAATTGCACTGTGGCAGAATCCAAATTGCAACCATTTTGACAAGAGAAAGATAGGAAAGAAGCACTAAAGGCTTTTAGGGATGTTTTCGAAGGACAAGCGCCTCTTCATGGACCAGGCTGAGGGGGTGTTTTTTTGTGGGTTTTTTTTTTTTTTAACAAAGACAAGATATGAATCCTTTGGAAGATTGCCTGAGACAGGGCTGTGTTTATCTCCCAGGACAGGGAGGATGGAAATGGCACATGGGGGCTCCCTCAGGCCTCGGGGAGGTAGCTGTTTTCTCCCCTGCAGGCCCAGAGTCCAGGACGCATGCAGAAGTGCACTGTGTGAAAATATTCAGCACCACAAATGCTTCTGAACAGGAAAATGCCATGCCACTTCATGTTCTTCTGCACTGCGACATGCTTCTCTTCGATGCCAGCTCCGTCTCAGCTCGTCGTCTAGAGACAGTGTCACTAAGCAAATGTCATTCATTGCATCGAGTGTAAACATAAATGTCAGGATTGATCAAAAGGTGTTTTCTTAATGATTAAAATTAAGCCATGTTCATCAAGCTGATTATAGAAACCTTGAAAGGGCGACAGCATTTCCCAATTAATTTCTTTCTTTCTGGCTAAAGAGACTTGTATAGAATAAGGTATTACACAAGTGATACTTGGTGGCTGTTTTTGCCTAGCATTAGAAATAAAGACCTGACTGAGAATTCGTACCAGCTCCCTTAAAAACAAGGTTCTGGCTTTCTTCTCAGCCTCTTTGGCACAACATCCAGTAATGAGTGCTTCCGATGCTGTCATGTGATAGGCTTTCAATTAAATGCTCCTTGGGATATACTTCAGGTGGTAACATCAAGGGAAGGAAATAGGAATAAGACATTAAGCTGATCCCAAAATATCCCAAAAGGGATAAAAAACAAGTTTGGTCATTCTGCTATCTTATTTCAAGTTTGAATTCCAAGCATGGTTGAATTTGTTGAAGGACGGTTTTGTAGCTACTGGCAGCACTTCAGACAAACAACATTCCTTAGAACTTAATTAGACCCTCAGAACTGCCCCGACAAACCGAACATCTTGCCCACATCTTGCCCACATTCTAAAGATGTTGCACTTGTACCAAAACGTACAAATTTGCAAAGAGGGTAAAAACCCCTTTTGGTCTCACAGCTGGAACTTCTCTAGAGAACTGATAAACTTTGTAAAAATGGCTCTAATAAGTGGCCTTGGATGGGCACATTATAACTTTAAATACAAAACTGAGTTTTTTTTTTGAGCCCTGCCCTGTGGCTTAGTTGGTTGGAGTGTTGTCCCATATGCCGAAAGGTCGAGGGTTTGATTACTGGTCAGGGCACATGCCTGGGTTGTGGGTTCAGCCCTCAGTTGCGGAGCATGAGAGAGGCAACCAATCAATATTTCTCTCTCACATCGATGTTTTTCTCCCTCTTTTCCTCCCTCCTTTCCCCTCTCTCTAATCATATACTCAGATGAGGAAAAACATGAGTTTTGCAAATAAAACCAACAGCATCATGCCCAAAAATACATTGGTAAACTTAATAAACAGCCTCTGCTTTAGTGTGAGATTCTTTTCCTGACCCATCTTCTTCAGCAAGCTTTTGAAATATTGGTCTTGCTTGGCATTCCATCCTCAGTGATCTTTTTTGGTAGAAAATACAGAAAAAAATGAGATACTTGAGACATCTTCCAACTTTCTCCAACAAATTTTTGTATTAAAAAAAAACTTTTTTGAGCATATCTTTCCTTATTGAAACCTGGCTTAGCCCACTTAGTCATTTTTGTGTTAATTTGTCAATATTTCATAGGGTTAAGCAAAGAACTTTATTGCTTCCAGGGTCTCCACTACCGTAAAAGTTTGGGACTGGCCCAGGCTGGTGTAGCTCAGTGGACTGAGTGTGGGCTGTGAACCAAAGGGTCGCTGGGTTGATTCCCAGTCAGGGCACATGCCTGGGTTGCGGGCCAGGTCTCCAGTATGGGGCGTGCAAGAGGCAATCACACACTGATATTTCTCTCCCCGCTTTCTCCCTCCCTTCCCCTCTCTCTAAAAATGAATAAATAAAATCTTTCTTAAAAAGTTTGGGACTGATACACATATACTCCCGACTGGGTCATCTTTGTATCCTCACATCCTACGACAGAATGGGGTACATCAGATATGTATTTCTCAGTTGGATGAATAAACTGAAATCCTACTCATCCCTCAAGATCCATCTCAAAATCTGCTCCCATGAAGACTTCTCCAGTTACCAAAGGCTACAGTGATTTCTGACCTCTTGCACAGTTTATCACTTTATATATTTATCTCCCTAATTAGAGTGCATGTTACCTCACAGACAGTGCTTTATGTTCAATAACACTGAATAAACATAAGCTGTAAATTTGCCTCAAATCCATCAAATCCTATTGCTCCTGAGTCTCAGGTGAAAACAAGGAATAGGGGGAAAAGTCACTCCTTCTAGAGGTCTTACTAATTCTTGATTGAGCCATGAATTGAATACAAAATACCAACTGAGCTTCAGGCAAAGAGCCAGGAGAGTTCACTCCTTCCAGCTGCCTTCACTTCGATCAGCTGCTTTAAGGAGTAGTCTCCGGGAGTGCCCTATTTAAGTGAAAAGCCCCATGGTGGGTGCAAAGTCTGACTGACCAGTTCAACACCATGATTCATTATTTACTTGTTAGGCACCTATTCATGTCTAATAAACCAGGAGCCAGCGATGAAAAATGACTAACACTGCCTCTGATCTCCTGGGGAATCTCCCCTTAGGGGAGACTGGCATGTAAATACTTATTAAACATTGTAAGAAACATGAGAATATGGTAGATGAACACACCTAGTACTACAACTATTCAGAGAAGGAAATAACTAACAGTTGAGAGTGTCAGGAGTTTCTTTCACAGAGTAATCAATATTAGAGTGAGCCTTGAGAAATGAATAAAATTTTCACTAGCTGTAAAGTCAGGAAACAGTATTCTGAACAATGAAAACAGTACTGGCATTGTAATACATGCCTAGAATAAGCACTGCTATTAACATCTTGGTTTGAATTTATTCATTGAGTAATTAGGTCATTCTGTAAAATGAAAGCCTGGAAGAAAAAGCCACACAACAGAGAAGCTCTGAGTAGAGGAAAGGGGAAAGGCTACACCCCTTTGCTGTAATATCGAGCATCCCTGTAAGTGCAGGCATAGCACACTCCACACCGAGGGTGGTAGGTAAGGGCTGGATCTAGCCCAGGGATTTGCTGTGAAAGATAACCTTTTCCTAACTCCCACAAAGACACTTGATAGTCTAATTGTGTCTCTGTTGGTAACAAAATTTGATCACCATGAAGAACAGGTGAGTGGGACAAATGCCACCAACTTTGTAATTTCGATAAGGTTGTCTCTGAGGGCACAGCATATGCTAACTCAACAGGGAGCCTATTGTGGTCTATTTCTAGTGTCAGGTTGGTCAAGTTCAGATGTATTGGTCAAGTGCATGCTGGACCATGAGCTGACAGCTGTCACCAGGCCTCCTCCAGGCTAAGGCATGTCTCCTGGTGAGGCATCCCTTCCATCCACCATTACATCAAGTAATATCAAGGTGGCTAGTGACAGAAATGAAGAAAATTAAATTAAAAACATTAGTCAATCAAAAAATTATATGTGTTGTACCATCAAGTATCTTAATTTTAAAAGTGAGGTAACACACTTCTCTTTCTGTTTTAATTGAGTCAGTGGGAATTTCAGGGGAAAAGAGGAAGGGTTTGCAGGAACAAGTATAAAGGACACATGGACAATAACAAGGGGGGATGGAAATGGGAGGGAGGTGGGGAGGGCTAGGGGAATGCGCTGGGATGGAAGTAAAAGGCAGAAAACTGTACTTAAAAATAATTAAAATATAAATAAATAAATAAATAAATAAATAAATAAGATTCAGCTATAAATAGTCACGATGTCCTTGTTTGGGGTCTTTTCACAACTGTCTAGTTTTTTCAAAAGTATTGGAGGTTCAGATTTTATGATGTCCAAGCTCTGTATCTGCCTAACGGAGTAAAGAAGAGAGGATGGCTGAAGCACGTTCCTCCTCATCACCACATTTCAAAGCAGTAATGTGGAGTGATGGTTAGGCCTCTATTCTGACAACTGAGCTCAAGCATTCCTAGCAAGAAAGAGCTTTTGTCAGTAAAACAGATTTTTTAAACTCTCTTTTTCTTAGGAAATTTTGAGAGCAATCAATTTCTTCTTTACTACTCGGAGTGTACAGTACATGTGAGGGTTCTACTTGACAACACTGGGAAATCTGTGGCCTCCAATTTCTTTGTCTAGGGCCCAGAATGTGCAAATGCCCTAATGCTTGTCACATGGCGCCTTGGAGTTGCTAAACCACTCTCAGGCGGTTCCCCCTGTGAGAGCAGGGTAGTCTGGAGAGTGAGACGAGAAACCACAGTGTGAAAAACATAGCGTGAGTAATGAAGCAATCCAGGGACCTTTGGCAAAAGGAAGAAAAGCCAAAGGAAGACTCTTTCTTTACTCGAGATTAATCAGTCTCTAATATCAGCGTTCACAGACAGAACCCTCATTTATTCTGATGAAATAAACATGACTCGAATAAAACTCTCTGGCCCTACACACAATTTCAGAAGTTAGGATTTCCAGTATTTCCAAATGAGAAAACAACACATTCGTGTAACAACAGGGCTTTATCCTACATAGAAAGTACTTTCTCAGTTTAAGAAGCTCTATCAGGGCCAGTCACATGGGCATGTGAGCCGCGTAACTTCACAGGGCTTCCTGCTGGGAAGGGCGCTGAGCTTGGTGTAATGCTCTGCTGATGCCGTCTTGAACTTCTTCCCAATATTTGCACAAAGGACCATTTTCATTTTGCACTGGCCCACAAATTGGGCAGCCATTTCTGAACATTATTTAACCTGCTACCAATTCATAAATGTCCTGCATGTCCTGGGTTATATTTCTACGCTGCCAACTCTTTCCTGCCTTCTTTAAAGTACAGTAAACACGTGGTCGTACCAGGCTCCCAACAAATCAGTGGTTGTCAACGTTTTGCCCACTCATCCCTTCACACGGTCGGCAGGCTCATACTGGAATCTGTAGTGTGGGCATGCTTATGTTCTTCTTTCACAAAACAAATTACATTTGTATTAAAACTACACCTCATTTTCTACTATTACAAAAGTGATGTCTTTTCTCCTAATTAGAAAGAGTCCCCACTTAAGTGCAGGGGCACATTCCAAGACCTCCAATGGATGCTTCAAACCACATAGTATCAAACCCTGAATATACTAATTAGGAATAGTAATAGATTAACAATAATAAGGAAAATAGAACAATGACAATATACAGTAATAAAAGTCATAGGAGTGAGGTCACTTTTTCTCTCTCAAATTATGTTATTGTACTGTCTTGACCCTCCTCCTTAGGGTGGTGTGAGGTGACCCAACGCCTATGTGACGAGATGAAGTGAGGTGAATGACGCAGGCATTGTGACAGAGCACTAGGCTACTCGGAGGGTTACTTGCACATGAGCACTGGGTTTACTTGACAAGCACACAACTACTAAATGACCAATGGGCAGATAGCATCTACAATGTGGACATGCTGGACAAAGGGATGATTCACGTCCCAGGTGGGATGATGCGAGACTTCATCACGCTACTCAGAACAAAACATAATTTAAAACTTATGAATTATTTCATGAATTTTCCATTTAATATTTTTGGAGTGCATTTGATGGTGATAAACCACGGAGGGTGAGAGTGCAGGCCAGGGCAGGCACTGTTGTACCACTGAGATGGGTTCTGTGTGTGGAGACAGAAAGTGGGTACAGTGTGAAACGTTTGGTCTAGTGACTGGAAATGTCTACGAGCTACTGATGCAGATCCCAAACCACACCTACTGGCTAGCAGGAATGACCCAGCTTTCTACAGTCCCAGGAGAAATAGAAGGAACTCGAGTTCTAGCCTGGGTCTTTGCTTCTTAAACTAAAGAAGAGAAACCTTAGGGCAGCTGGTGGTGTGCTCGGTACACAACCCCACTGAGGAAATGTCTAGAAAGAAGGTATTACTCATCGTAACTAATCTGGAATGTTATCTTTAATATGGGAACAAATATGTTAGAGCCTAATGTAAAATCCCCATTAATTTTTATAAATATAAGACGTCAGAGATACTTCCTGCTGAGATACTGTGGCTTAAGCTTATACCAAAATGACCAAGGTTCCTTCTTCATTCTCCTCTGCTATTAAGGATACTTGGATGAAAAAGTTTCAGAATGCTCTTTTCTGCTATAAGAACCACAAATATGACAAGTTCTCACAGGATGACAGTACCGTGGTTCATATGAAGAAAACAAGCATCTGGCAGAGACTGAGTCTGAGCCTCCCTCACTTTGGCAAAGCCCCAAGTGGAGGTTCAAAGTCAGCAGAGCAGGATGGGATCTGGGGTTGATGCTAGTCCTCACACATGCTGTTGCTAAGGTGACTCTGGCCACACAGGCAACAGGACCAGCTGATCACTGTTTAAGTCCGTCATTATCTCAAGCCTGTGGATATTGTCTGAAAACATGGCAAAACAAACCCCATCTGGATCTTCTCTCCTAACTGCCACCCAGAAGACCTGCCAATTTATCTTATAAATCTTACCAAGGGAGCAGAATGACACGAAGCAAGAACATAATTCAGAGCCCAAAAATCTAGAACCAAGCCATGGCTCCACCACTGGCTAAATGTGTCTGAGTTTCTGCAAAGGGAAAGTGGAAGTAACAACCGACTACCTACTGGGTCATCATAACGATCAAATTAAATAGAGGAAAGCAGTACGTACACTATATGGTGCTAACGATCATCTCATTCTTTCTACCCTTCTCATTGATTTTTAGCATCACCCAGCAGTCCAGCTTACCCCATAAATATTGGTAGTTAACCCTATAAAAATTGCCTACATACCTCAACATTAATTTTTCAGTTAAAATATTTAAATACGAAAATCTAGCTGGGTCATGGTGACTAAGGGAACCAGTGCCGCTTCATTGCCCACAAATTTCTCAAAATTTCTATAGGAAAGTGCCTGCCCTGCACAGCAGCTTTGTTGATCAAAGAGATTACCGTATTTTTAGGACTATAAAATGCACTGGACCATAAGACGCACCTAGGTTTTAAAGGAGGAAAATAGGAAAAAGAATTTGAAGCAAAAAAATGTGGCAAAGTATTTCATAACCTGTGACCCCGCCCGCTCCACCAAAGCCCCTCCCTACATAGTGAGACAGGCAAGCTACGTTCTGACTATAAGATGCACCCCCATTTTCCTTCCAAATTTGGTGGTGGGGGAAAGTGAGTCTTATAGTCCAAAACATATGTTACCAATCTTTAGAGGGAATGATGGGCCCAGGGGACTCCTTATGGTGAACTCTAAGTCCTCAGGATAAAATGTCAAGGTAGAGGAGACATCCCAGCCACTCCAGATTTTCAAAGGCCTGAGTCCTTAGTCTTCCATTAAAAAAACTATTCATTCCACAAACTCTAGAGATATTGAATAAATGGCATTGGTAAACAAGAATGATTGGTATATATTCATACTAAGTTGCAAATGCACAGCAGTGGGGCCGTCCCTGCACACAGATACAGGCAAGCAAATGTGTGGAAGTGAAGAGGAGAGGATAGCTGAAGCAGCTCCAGGGTCCCAGGGAGGGGAAGAATGGGTGCAAGACGCAAAGGTGATGGAAGCAGAGGCTGGAAACCCCAGAGAAATGTTCCTTGGGCTAACTCAAAGGGGAAGGTCAACCCAGAAAGTAGTTTAAGACTCACTTACGTGTCTTTCCTTTCATGTTCTGGATCCCTGCATTTGGAGGCATCGTAAGTTCCTGCCATTTTCCCACTGGACTAGAAGGGACCTTTGACTAGAGTCTAAGACTAGCGTCACTAGTCTTAAACTAGACTAGAATCGCTGTCAGAATTTTCTTCCTTTTTTTTAAAAGACCATTCTAAGCAAGAATATTCACTGCATATGATAGCCACTGACTGCGGTGTGAATGCCCATTTGACCCTGGGACCCGCAGTTGCTGGTACCCAGACATGCTCCATAAGCATCCGTGGAACTTTTCAAGGGGCCATGATCCCAGTTTTCTGGAGACACATCTCATACATCTTTGAGTCACAGAGAAGGCTGCTTGAATGCTGTATTGAGATTTGCTTAGTTTCTGTCATTCACCATGGATGAGGATGGCATAGGGCTGACATAGCCCCATACAATGAGAAAGGAGGCCAGTGTCATGGGTCATAAACCAGACTAATCTGGACGCTAAGGAGCCTTGGTTCTGGTTCTGATTCTTTACTAATTAGCAAGTCTCTTCCCTCGGTCCCAGTTACCTCAGCTTGAAATAATGGAGCTGAACTATATGATTTCTAAATTCCTCCCATGTTCTGAGATCCTATTATAAGCAGCACTATTTTTCCATTCCCAAACAAAACTAGATGAAAAAAAAACTATTCATTGGCAAAAAGTAACCCTTGATAAGTTTAATATATTCTGTTGAAAGACATCTCCCTTTCCTGTTAATGGGAGGGAGTCATTCAAACAATGAAGTAATTCAGGAAATATTTGCCAGAGCAAGATGAACTAGATTCTTAAGTAGGCAGCAGTGAAATGAAACAGAAACACTGTAAGTGCTTTATTATTCTCCTAAAAGGAAGAAACTATTCTCTCCTTTTAAGGTCTCAACCCAGGAGAAGGTAATCTAATTGATCTGGGGAAAAATTACCAGCAATCAATAGTTCTTGTTCTGTAAAAAGGAAATAAAAGTTATCTCCTACCAAAACAAATTCTGAGAAGGTAATTTTCCAGTTAGGATAAAATACTTCATTCTTACTGAATCTTTCTAGTGAGACTATGTACAAATCTCTTTGAAGTCAAGCAACATTTCTCCCTGCAAACCCATTAAGTTGGTTGTGATTTCTGGTACAACTAGTTAATGAATATTATTCTGTAATTATAAAAACCAGAATCTCAGCCTCTTGGATCCTTTCTTTATTAATAGGCAGAGCCCCTTCTTTTCAGGAGGTAAAGGGCCACTATCATTGAAACAAGGATAATAAATATGAAGACTGAGATCTCTGTTTCAGATGCTGTGTCTCCTGCATACCCACTGTCTTAGCAGAGGCTAAGAAGAGAGTGGGCACGTGAATGCTGAGTGCCATCAAATGCACTATAAAGGGCTTAATTATAGAGTTGGATTTCATGGGCTTGTCATTTTCTAGGTAGATGTTGCAAAAGAAAAAAATGCTATGTAGTTCAAAAGCTTCAACCTCACTAAGTCTTCAGTTTTGCACTGAATATCTGTCCCCACTCCCCAAATCCATATGTTAAATCCCCAACTTCTAATATGTTGATATGAGGAGTTGGGGGTCTTTGAGAGGTCATAGCGTTTAGGGGAGATCATGTGCATGGTGCCCCATGGCAGGATTAGTGCTTTTCTAAGAAAAGGAAGAGACACCAGAGCTGCCTCTCTCTACCACGTGAGGACACATGAAGGAAACAATTATCTACAAGTCAGGGAGATGGCCCTCACCAGAACTCAGCCATGCTGGCACCATGATCTTGGACTTCCTATACTCCAGGCTGTGCAAAATAAATGTCTATTGTTTAAGCTACCCAATACATAATATTTTGTTATAGTTTCAAACTGACAAAGACACCTCCCTTTCCTTATCTGGAAAATAATGGATTCAAATGGAATGATTTTAGATTTATTCAAGCTTCAACAGTCTATAATAATAAAAAAAAACACAGATTACCACAGAAGTAGAGTAAGAGAATTCCGCATCAGTCACTGGCTCACGTAGACAAATCACATAGACAAAGATACCAAGTGACGTGGTGAGAAAGCACAAGAAATCAGCATAAGTGATTGCTGAGGAATTCTGAAAACAGAGGACATCGTAGGTCAATAAGCAGGGAAAGTGACTTGATGGAGTCACTATTTTGAGGTAGATGATTCACGTAAGCACATATGGGAGCTGGGGTGGTACACCAGGCCAAACGTGTTCAGATGTGTCTCATGCAGATTAACATCATCTTTGCCTCACACACCTGAACCAGATGTTCAAAAGTGGCTGTGAAACCAGAATATTTCCTATAAAGACCTACTCCCAAGATCCTCACAAATGTTTCTGACTGCTGAACATCTCCTCAATGCCTACATGCTGGTCTGTATTAGTTTCTTAGGACTGCCATAACAAAATACAACAGACTATATGGCTTAAACAATAGGAATTTTTTCCTCATTGTACTGGAGACTGGGAATCTCAAGATCAAGGTGCTAGCCAATTCCATTCCTGGTAAGAGCATGCTTCCTGGCTTAAAGATGGCCACCTTCTCACTGTATCCTGAGAGGGAAAAGGAGAGAAATAGGGAGATCCAGTGTCTCTTTACAAAGGCGCTAATCTCATTGGACCATGGACCCTCTCTCATGACCCATCTAACTGTCTTTACCTCCCAAAGGCTCATCTCCAAATACCCTCACCTTGGGGATTGGGGCTTCAACTTATGAATTTTGGAGGGACCCAATCATTCAGTCCATAACATGCTCCTCTACACTCATAAACTAAAGCTAAATGAGTCATTGATTCATTAATGCCAACATCTATATGAGTTTGATCAGATACAGACAACAAAATAAACTACTTCTATTATTCATTTCTGTTATAATGTTATATACCTGAGCAGAGAAAAAAGCAAGAATCATCTATTGGAAACATTTGTAAACTGTAAGAAGATTCAACTCTTGCTTCAGAGAGGACTAATATATGAATGCCACCAATTTTGCTCCTCTCACTTGTGTCAGAAAGACTTTGGTTTAATTTCTTAAGACATTTTCCCCTTCTTCACACTTCAAGGATGATTTTGCTCTTGGGGCTTCAACGATGCAGAATTGGGAAGAAAGGAAGAGTAGAAGAATAAGAAGTGGGTAAATTCACACTCTGAGACTGGACCATATGGCTCAGGACTTCAATTCAGTTACACTGGTTTTACCCCAACTTATTCTCAAGTGGTTTTAAGGCAGACAGAAGACTGGCAACCAAGCCAGCACCATCAAGAACCAAGAAGGGTCTAAGATTTAACCCTACTTGAAAACTAACAAGTTCGCCTAACACATGGTTTTCATGGAGGCTGGCAGATGACTTCAGACTCCCAAGAGTCAGAGGCAAGGAAGAGTATTACTCATAACATAGAAAACAGCATGAGCATCAGCGCATTTGTTTCAGTTCCCCTGGCCCAGCGTCCCAAGGGAACTCTGTGGGCAGGCCCAGATGGATGCCTGAATGCTCTGTGGTTGCATTACAAGAGAGGAACGATGAGTTTCGGAAACTTGAATCTTTTATAGGGGATTGTAAGCATGCCTGCCCTTTACTCTGGAGAAAAACACTGTCTCTATCTTTCAAAACTGTTTGTTACGTGAACATCCTTGAAAAGAAAGTCTGGGAAAAGGACAGTTAGTGCCTTGTTTGCAAAACATGCAGAAACATTAGAAGTCCGTGGGGAATTACCCGCCAAGAGTGGCCACGAGGGTGCAAAGCAGAGATTTCAGGCAGTGCGTCCGCCTTGGCTTTAATCGTCCCCATTTTGTACTGCCCCCTTTCCAGCCCTTTTCTCATACATGTGTTCTCTGGAGGAAAAAAAAATCAGCAAAGCCAAGGTGATGGAAGTGATACAGTATTTTTCTGCTACCGGCGACTATTTGGGTGACTTGTCCTTCTTGCACCCACCACAGCCTGACACCAGAGTTGAAAATGGAAAAGACTATTCTCAGTGATCCAAATGGCATTTAGCCTTTGGATTTCTACACTGAGCTGCCTTTATGGACACAAGTCTACTCAGAATTCTCTCATGACCTGGAAATTTCTAAATTCATTTCTAAAATCCAAAAATGCACACTATGAAGACCCATAATCAATGTACAGCTTAAAAAACATCAACATAAGAAAAAACTAAAGAGGAAACAATGGGTAACATTGTCACTAATAGTAATAATAGAGCCAGTGTGCCACATCATATTCATCCCTGGTGAACTGTATAAACAATGGTCTCCTAAGATTAAAATGGACTGAAAAATCCCTCTCCCCCGTGATGTGTAACCATGGCAGCACAACGCAATTCTCAGATTTGTGGTGATGCTGTCGTGACAAGCCTACTGCAATGCCAGTCATGCAGAAGTACGCTGATAGCACGTGCAAGTGCATTTGGGACATAACACTTGACAGCAAATGGTCCTGTTACTAATTTATGTATCTGCTCCACTTGTATTTTTTGGTGATTATTTTAGTGTGCACCCTTTCCACTTATAAAAACAAGTTCACTGTAAAACCGTATCTCATGTTGTACCAGCAGCAGCCTTATATACCTCATATTTAGCAAGTCTTTGCATCATTTCCTCTTGTGCTTGATTTAATCTCATGTTGTCTTATAAATTTGGTGTGGCCTAAGTGTGCAGTGTTTATAAAGTCTATAGTCATGTACGGTTATGTCCTAGGCCTTCACATCCACTCACCACTCACTCACTGACATCCGGAGCGACTTCCAGTCCTGCAAGCTCCATTCATGGTAAGTGTCCTATACAAGTATCATTTTTATATTTTATATCATATTTTTACTGTGCTTTTTCTATATTTAGATACACAAATGCCATTGTGTTACAACTGCCTACAGTGTTCAATATAGTAACATAGTGTGCAGGTGTTTAGCCTAGGAGCAAGCCTGTACCGTGTGGCCTAGTGTTTGGTAGATGATACCACCTAGGCTTGTGTAAGTGCACCTCTGAGATGTTTGCACAACTACTAAATCGCCTAACAATGCATTTCTCAGAACATATCTCCATTGTTAACTGGTGCAAGACTGCATCGATGAAAGAGTTATTACTGGTTATGATAAACCAGAAGCTATGTTAAAGATACACACCCACACAATTTTTTGATTTTGCAAATAAGTAGAGTCCTAAAGAAATTAAGTTACTCATCAGAAGTCATATAGACAGTAAATGACAGTTGGAATATAGACATAAAAACTGAGCTCTTACACAGTGCCCCAGTTTGTCTCTGACAAGAAAGAAAAAGTAATTTTGGACGTGCCCAGACAACCAAAATGAAAATCCTCACCGAAGACCATGGCTAGTATGTGTTCAAAGTGAGATAACCCAGGAAAGGTTATGCCGGTTTAGCTCAAAAACTGCTGAACACTCAGCAGAGTGGGGACAGCTGTGCTCATAAAAGAGTCTTCAAAAAAAAAATTCATTGCAGCCAAAGACAGCCTCTCACAACAATGCCAGCTAGCACAATGCTATGGATGTGTTTCTAGAATACTCATCTACTAGGGGAAGACTGTACTACAAGGGCCCCCCTCCAGAAGATAATTCTGTTTTTTGGGGGGAGGGCCCTTGTATTTCCTTTTCTCCTCAAAAATTCCGGGGGCCCCATGCAGCTCAATTTTGACATGTGTCAGATTCAAATCAGCACAGTGGGGCAACTAACATGTACTTAATTCTCCAATTCTTTCTCAATCTTTACAAAATGCCAAATGAGAGGTGTATTCTTAATTTCCAGAATGTATCCTCAAAATGTTCTGTCCTGATCACTGTCACTCTTAATATCTTCCACACAGAGAGAAAACATTTCCTGAAACTCTCCTACTCTCAATTCTCCAACACTCCCTCTGAAACCGCCCCCTAGCTTCTCTCTCTGGCGTCTTCCCCACTTCAGTTCTGCGTTATAGATCAACTTGGCCTCCCTCACACCTCCAGCTTCTCTCTGCATCATCCCCCAGTTCGATCTCCCATGGAGAGCAACCAGCAGACCTAGTGAAAAAGAATCTTGTTCTCAAAGAGATAGT
>CM052540.1:37321833-37362765 GCA_028533065.1 Trachops cirrhosus | reverse complement strand
ACAAAACAAAGAAACAAGTAAAATATAACAAAGGTCACTGAAATAGAGGACGGGATGTCAGTGACCAGAGGGGAGAGGGGAGGGAATTTCAGGGGAGAAGGGAAGGGTTTACAGGAACAAATATAGAGGACACATGGACAAAACTACGGGGCTTGGAAATGGAAGGGAGGTGGGGAGGGATGGGTGGGTGGGCTGGAATGGGATTAAAAGATAGGAACTGTACTGAAGAATCTAAAATTTTAAAAAAATCTGAAAAAAAAAAAGAAATTTCCTCAGGTAATGAATGGCATGGCTCTTAACACACTACACTAGGTCTTAAACTTCAGAGGATTGAAGTCCTTGCGATTACTGATTCCCGTTTTGGAATTTCCAAATTTTTTATTCATAAAATTAAGTGTGAGATTGGTCTCTAAACTAATGATATCTAGTTACTTTATTTTATAGACAGATCTATATATAATTAGAAAAGCTACATAAAGACCATGAGAAGTTATGATTTTTTGAATTATTTCAGAATAAAGAGAAGAACAATCGGCAAACTTCTCAATTATAGTTCCAGTTACATATCTAAATTCTATGCTGTAAGGGAATAATTCTTTATGGAAATACAATGACTATTTTCCAGGTATCACTTCCATCCTGGGACCCAGGCCCGATTTTTATATTTTGAAACCACTAATCTAGATATAAATATATATTCAAAAAGGGTAGTTAGCCAAGATATTGGACATTTTTTAAAAAATCAGTTTTGAGATTTTCTACTTTGACTTTCTTAAAGAACCATCTTCCTTTCATGAACCTTCCCAGACCATCCCTAATAGCAGGGATCTCCATCTCCTCTAAGAAGTTCCTCATACTTCTCACCCGCTATTTCATGTAAACCACTGCATGGAGAATGATCGACATTTTCATTCAACCAGCATTTGAGCTTTGCTGTGTGCCCAGCACTGTGGGATCAATGGTGAGCAAACCCCTCAGGGAGTTCAAGGTCTCATTTGAAACTCTTCCTAAACTTATCTATTGCCCAGATGTGGCCCATCCACAGTTATGCAGGAACTGGAGTTCTCACAACACTTGGGTGCTCTTATTTTTTTCTTACCCTTCATTGTATATAACAGTCCCTCTAATCCAGGAAGCAACGCTTTTCAAAGTTTTATATAATAACTCAAAATAAAACCCTGTGAGCTAATGGTAATACAGAGAGGTTTCTTCCCTAATCTAATTTCAGCATGGAAATTGATCTCATGAAATTAAATACAATGTCAATAATTGGAACAGTTTTGCTTTATTTTAATATGTACTATTTGATTGGGGGGAAGAGAAATAAATTACCTCATATCCTTGATTTCAAGATTTTTGCTACACAAATGAACATTCTAAGTCGAAATGCTTTTACAACGAAGTGTACATTTAACTGTGGTGGTTGTTGGTTTCCTGAAAAAGCTGTTTTCAAGTCAATGACAAACCTTAAAATCAGTGTTGCCTTAGAAACAACACAATTCAACATGAAGACTCAGACTGATTTGATGAAAGAATGGGCTGGCACTCAGAGACTGGACTTCTGGCCTTGGTTCTACTGCCAATTAGCTACTAAGCCCCAAGCCCCGTGACATCTGTCGAGTCTCTTCACTGCTCTGGACCTTCTCTGGCCCATCCATAAAATGAAGTTTTGCACTTGTGTTCCTCAAATTCTCTGTGGTAAGGAATCATTATTTAAAACTTCCCCCTCGGTGGCAGACTGATATGTTCATGAGACACAATAAAAACACCCGTCCATGGCACAGCCATAGTAAATTGCTACAAAAGCTTCCGGACGCTCACTCCTGAGCCTGTCTGTGTGAACAGGCTGGCCTGCGCCTCCAGCTGCACGTGGAGTGGCACTGACTTCAACTGCTGGGAATCAGACCACCATCAGGTTGGATGATGACTCTAAAAGGGATTTACCACCTTCTTTCACTTGATTCTGTTCAGTAATACAATTAGCTTATACTCCCCAATTACCAGGTAGCTGAGCAGAAGGAACAACAATTCTGGCAATCAGTTATTCAAAAGGAAGGTGTTATTTGTGGAAAATTTGAGAGAGCAGTGGCATAGTCAGTCAATTTGTGGGTCACTGACAACTAACAATACAGAAGATGCCTTTCAGGCAGAATAAGAAAAGGTAAGTGTTCTCTTTTCCTCTTATTAAAAAAATAAAAAATATGAAAATGTATCAGTTGCTTAAAAAAGACTTGGTGACCAGAAATATTACTCACCCATTGGATGGAATTACCAGCCAATGTTTCTTGGAGGGTGAATTTTGAGAGAGAAGACGATATATGGGAGCTCTTCCTAGAATACGCTTCCTCCTCACCACTTAGTTCATGATAGAAAGTTAACTACTTAATGGTTATTAGCCACAAAGCCATTGCAATTTAAGGAGAACAACTTTTTGAGTAATACATCAAAGTGCAAGAGTGCATGCAAATGTGACCACTTGCTGGTTTCGTAAGGACTCTGGCCATGGTAAATCATATGCATGCACTTGCTCTTCCTCTTTGCCCACCAATTTGGGTACAAGGCCAAAAGACCCCTAGAAATTACCCAGCTCAGACTCTGAAGACCGTTCATCAAGTTCACGAAGGAGAAAGTGCTTCAACTTCAAGAAACAGAGCATTCCCTAGGCAGGGCAGGCCCAAGGACCTCCTGGAGAACTGCTGAAAGATGAGGACGTCTGCCGGAGAGCCTAGATGGATGATCAGAGGCTGTCCTGTCCTGAGCACCAGGCCAACGCTATCCCACAGAGATTCTCGCCCTGAGCATGTACCAGGATCACCTGCCCAGCTTGTCAATACAGATTTCTGGCCCCATTCCAGAATGTCTGTTTCACAGGGCCTGAGAGTCTACATTTCTAACAAGTTCCTGGGAGATGCCGATGCTGATGCTACTGGTCCTAGAAACACACTTTGGTAACTCTTGGTACAAAAAATCTGATGACAGAATTGGGAAGACCTTGGAAGTTACCTAATCCAAACCTCTCATTTTAAAAGTAAGGGGGCTCAAAGGAAAAGTCTTGCTCATTGTCATATATCCAGCACTCAGAGGCTACACACACACACACACACACACACACACACACACACACACAGAAACTTGGGTCTCTAGAGCCTTAATGCACTGTTCACTTCATGATTCTGTTATGGCCACACATCAGGAGCCTGATCTCTGAGAAGAAGGGGTACCAGCAGGGACTTCATGCTGTTGACTCTCCTACCCCCATGTCCTTCCAGGAGCTACATGCTAGTTCTATCAGTGACCTTGTAATGGTAGGTAGGTGTCCTGGGCCCAGAAAGGGGGGTGGCAGCACAATGGTCACTACCTCTTGCCTAGATTTACCCAGAGAACATGTTCTCACCACTGTGCACACCACCTCTCCCCCCACTTCCTGCCTGCTAGGCACAATCAGATGGCCTGAGATTTTGAAAAGTGGCACGAGGATGCAGGAGATGGTCACAGATTATTTGCAGCAGTGCAGTGGAGGTAAGTGTCCAGCACGAGGCTCAGTGACTACTGGGATGGCAGAGTGGCTGACTGTGTGCTTGACAGTCTGTGTGCTTGACAGTCTGACCTGATACCAGTGTCAAAACTCCCTTGGATCCTGCCCTTTGGCTGAGCCTGTTCTGCAATTCCCATCGATTCTGTGTGCTTCCTGCTTCCCTTCCAATAAATTATTCTTCTGCTCAAATGGTCTGCAACCAAGAACCCCAGCCAACATGATAGCCCATTAATTTCCTCAGCAGCAGAGAGCCAACGGCTCCTGAGGAAAGCGAGGGCTTCTGCAGAGGCTCCTGCAGGGACTCCCGCCTTGAGAGCTCATCCATTTCCCCTGACGCACTTTGATTCCTTCCACAGCGTCTGCAGCAGGCTACTTGAGTCATGGGGAGCTGCCCCCCACCCCCACCCCACCCCAGGCCATGTCTGTGATGCACTTCCCTTGGCCAGAAGTGACTGACCCAGGAGTTCGCCCTGATCCAGAGCAGGCCTCAGGCTCTCACAGGGGCAAGGAAGGCCCAGAGGGCCCTCAAGCTGGGAAAAGAGGAAAGCCAGGTCATGCTGATGGTGGTGCCCCAGAACTGCCCTGGCACTTGCTCTTTCCCAGTCTTTGTTACTCAACTCCTTTATTTTCATGAGATGCCCTAGTGAGCATCCTTCAATAAAGGCCCCATTGGCCTGAATTTCACCCTCCATCTTTGGTATTAACATCATATCTCTTCTACACTGACTCACTGAAAATCTCCCTCTCTCTGCCTTCTCAATCTAGTTACCTTTCTCCCTGCAACCCCACACATGGGAGCTCATACCAGGTAAGCTTTTCCCTTGTGATTCAGGTATCATGGGAAAAGGGAAAACAAAAAGTGATCTAGACTAGAAGGCATCCTTTAAAAAGAAAAAGAACCTCTGGAGGGTTGAGACATTTTTTACATTGCTTTTTAATCAAACTTCACTGTCAGATCTTTCCATTTCAGATTTGCTCACAACCTCAAACTTTCATCCTCTAACTGCATGCTTTAGAAATGTGGTCCTTCGGGTACTTGATATGAGTGATTGATTTGAATTACTGGACTTGATATCTTTGTTTCAGGAGACTTAAGCATCTTAAAAGAAAAGGTGCAGTTCTCTACTAAAAGTAACCAAGGCCCTGTAGAGAAATAGCTGATTCCTGGACCTGGAAGGAGGTACAAGATGAGCCTGGAGTAACTAGTTATGCCTGAAAGTAAGGAAGTGCTCAAGGAAACGATGGGGGCATGTCCCAGTGACAGAGGAACCAGCTAGAAGGGAATCTCGGTGCGTAAATCCAATGCCATTTGAGCACCAGTGTGATTAAATAGAGTAATGAAGTAAAAACCATTAGTTTAAAAAAAACTCTAGGGATTCATGAGTTTGGGGGGTAATAAATAAATACATAAATAAGTAGGAGCAAAGGGAAGGTTGTTACAGTAGAATGTCTGGTGCCAACTTGTACATGTGGAGATAGTGCTGAAGTTGGGAAATCATCACTTTGCAGCATCAAGTTACAAATTGGATCAGGAATTATATATATTGATACAAAATCTAGAGGCATATTTTGATGAGGAGCAGAATATTTGCATGGTCTTAGAAAATATCTCCCCATGAAAATGTTCAACAGTAGAGAAAACAATCAGGTAATCACTCAGTATCACCAATGAGGGACAGACAGACACGGGGTGCCTCTAGAGGTGACCCCTGGGGAGGACACCCATCACTTACCCAGAATTCCAGTCAAGAACATATAGTTGGAATCTCTAATTATAAGAAAATCATCAGACAAACCCCAGTGAGAAGTGTTCTATTAAAAAGGCAGAGGGTTTAATAAAAAAAGAGAGAGAAAGAAAAGAAAGAAAAGAAAGAGGGGACTATATTCTCCAAAAATGTAAAGTCACAAAAGCGATGACAGCCTGTGAAAGTGTTCCAGAGTAGAAGAAACTAAATACATACACGTATATGAGAACAGATACATATATAACTTACTGTCAAGCATTTCAGAAAAACTAAAGCGAACATACACATGAGAATGAAGATGAGGTAAAAGTTCAGTAATAGGTCAAATGGAAAAAAGGTACACTGATGGGTTTCAGCACTATTCTTATTATTACAAATTGCTTCCAAATTTTAAAAAATGTTTTAAAGACTTGAGGGGAAGACATTGAATACTGAGGGCACAGGGAAGTTTAGGGGACGATAGAAATGTTTGTGTCATGACTGTGCTAACACTTACACAACTGTTCACATTTGTCAAACTGCACACTTAAAATTGGCGACTTCTATTGTAGGTAAATCATACCTCCACACACCTTACTTGAAAAGGTAAAAGAAAAGTGAAAGTCCATTTCCGAAAGGTTCTGTGTTTGTTTAAAGGCAGAAAGGAGAGAGGGAAGAGTTTCATTTGCCTCGTGAGAGGCTCTAGGGACCACTGTGTCATGGGTGGGAGCAATCTACCTGGCGAGGTTGGTTGATTCCAGTCTGGGTGGGCATAAGCCACAGACAAAACCTTATGGTCTCCCTTTCTGAAGCATATTATGGCACAAAAATTTAAGCACTCTTGCATTAACAGTTATTTCATCTTAACCATTCACATAAATGGTTAAGATAAAACACCAAAACTCAATGAAATCTGCCCCAAGGGGTCCTTCATATTATCCCAGAAAACATCATTTACTGTCCTCAAAGGTGGCTCTCTATAGGCAGGGGTTCTTGCGTGTGTCCCACACAAGCCACACCCCCCATGTGATTGCGTCAGCACCCTTCCTTCCCCATCTTTCAAGGCCCTAGTCAGAGAAACCCTCCCACCCGCCTTTCACACTTGGTAGTCTCTGTTCATGACCATCCTCCTCATAACAGTTAACTGTGAAAAAGCAGCTCCAAGTCAACTTGGAAATGACCCTCAGCACTGAGCACCATGCCTGGCACTTTGGAAAAGTCTTTTGGATTAAACTAAGCAAAAAGGAACATGGGCATGCTTACCATTTCATTCCTTTTCTTCTTCAGAGTCAGAGAATTCTGTCACTTTCCACTGAGAAACCCCTACTATCTATGCCATTCCCTCTAATGGACTTCCAGCCCAGAAATACAGCTTTAAAACGGTATTTGGGGGCCTCCCAGTGCTTACCACAGACTGTGCTCTTACACTGCCTGTACAGAAAGAGGAGGCAGAGTAAACACACCCCATATACACCTCAGCCCAGGCCCTATGCCCGGTCTGTATTGTGAATGGGGGTACATGGAGTAATAAATAAATAAATAGTAAAAAGTAAAAGAAAAAAACAAAAACGGGATTTTGTTGTAACAAATGTAATAAAACTTTCTGGGACTCAGATTTTCAACTCTTTGTTACAGGGAGGAAGAGACACTTTAAAATGAACTTATGGCACAAAACAAAACCAAAACATAAAAACAGTGGGGGAGACTCAAAGCAAGCCACCTCTGTCAAAGCGCCACCAGGACTATTTAGACAAACTGCTACACTACCGACAACTGAACAACTACATGGAAAGCGGCGCAGTCCTGGTGAAAAACGGAGCCATGAGAGCTGACACCAAGGACTCACTGCCAGACAAAGTGGAGAGAAAGTGAGTCCACAGCTAAGAAGGGGAGAGCCGGGGTTTGAACCCAAGCAGGCTGGCTTAAGAACCTACATTTTTAACTCCTATACCCATGTAAGTTCAATTCTAATTCCCCAGTAAACATTCTTTCTAGACAGTTCCAGCATGAGATCTGCATCCAAAATTAAGACTCAGCCTGATTAATAACACTTACCCAGGCCTCATTTAATACTAAAAATCAACAAAAGATTATATTTCTCTCCATTTAATTTCTATCGTCCAGCCACTTTCTTCTCACACTGAAGAGTGCTTATGAGGCATCTCACTGGAATTCCTGTTGGCCCTGCTTTTATCTGTGGAACTGATAAGGATTTTCTTTCTACTAAAGTTGAGCCTCTTCTTTGTTTTCAACCTCCTTTCTCTGAGACCATCACGCTGACATCTTCCAATGACTAGCTCTAACGAGACCACAGCTTTACCTTTCCCGTGGACACTGACCTATACTTGTATTACGTACAGACAGGATACGGACTGAGCCATCAATGCACTTCAGAAACATCCTCAGATCACGTAGCAGTGAATGCATACTTCTTTGTGAAAGAGCTGGTGGCTTTTCAGGCCAGTCCATGCTTGAAAGACACAAGATCCTAAAGTCCCATTTGCAAGTGGAGCTTTTACCTGAGGTATCTGAGCAATGGATCACCTCCACCCCCTACAGAGGCTCAGGTGAATGAACTCTGCACTCGAACTAACTTCAAACAAAATAGCATACCCTTCCCTGATCCCAGTGTTTTCTGAATCATTGACTCCTCCTCCTCTATTTTGAGAAAAAATGGAAGTTCGCCCTACTCCCTTAAAGACTGAAAGAAATCAGAGGTTTTGAAGTCCATCCTTTGGGGGTTCTGGACAGCTCCATGTAGCTTGGAAACAATTTCTAGCAATTTCTGAGTGACTGGTACTGACACAAGGAGCTAGTCACAGCTGGGTCTGATGAAAATGGGGTCCTGGGAGGTCAGGCAGTCCTGCCTCAAGGGGATGGGGAGAGGGTTGGGGCAAAGGCCTGGGAAGATGAAGAATGATTCTAGTTATCAGGATTAAATTTGGCTTCCAGGGCAAACAATTTATCTCTGCACATTCCTGCCCTAGTCTGAATGTAAATGCAAGCATTTTACTGCAAACAAATAGGCTTATTACCAATACAGTATAGCTCAGCTTACTGCTTCATTTTTCATACAAAGAGCCAGCATCTGCCATGCTCCTGGTATATTCCAGACACTGTACTTCTTACACTAACACAAATCGAAATATTTCAAAATGAAAGAGGATTCAGCCTGTCCTTGACGAGAAAAAGTGTGCAGCTAAAGCCAAGGCCACCCCTATCATCTATGGGGCCAGGGGCAAGAGTACAAATGGAGGCCCACATAATCACCACTTTAAAGGACTAATCAAGCTAGCAAACTGTCACATAATCCTCCTCCCTTGACAAATGTAGCTTTATGACCAGCTGGAGTTCAGGTATGATTTAGAATCCAGACCCCCCAGAGTTGCAAGCCAGACAGGAAAGAGCAACTCTGGCCAATTCATGAATTCCTTCCCTTCCCCACCCAGCCTCCTTCCCTCCGCAGGGAGGCCCCTGGGGCATCCTGTGGACCCTCGGCTGACATGTGCAAGATAGTCCACAACCTGGCACACCTGCTCCCTTGGGCACTCCTCAGGGATGGAGTCTGCCCTCTCTGCTTGTGAAGGCCCTGAAAGCGAGCTGGGGGACTTTAGGCAGGGAATTCCACGGGTGTCTGGGTCTTGAAGGTCAACAGGGATTCTGGGTGGGCAGTCCACTTCACTTGCAGACACTTACCTCAGTGCGGGGAGGGGACACAGCATGGGGAAGCTTACAACCTGCCCTCTAAACCCCAGAAATAAGTGTAAGGGATTTTGTTACTTAGGTTCAAGGCAAAACAGACTAAAAGCCTTCTCTGTTTTATTCTAACTATACCTACTTTTCTCTCTGGGAGGAAGATTCCTTATATCAAAGACAAAGTGGTGTAAGAGAGGAGTCCTGCCTGGAAGGGATGAAAGAAAAAGCTGAAAAGCTTGCAGCTAGCTGCTCTGTTCCTCAAACGGCAAAGGGATCGAACAGGGTTCCTTTCCTAGGGCATAAACTGGGCAAACCTTAGAAGTTCTTTCTGTTGTTGAGAATGGGTGTCCTACCTAGAGCAGGGAGACCAAAAGAGCCAGATGAAGATGTAGCCAAAGCACCTCCCGCCACAAAGCCAGAATCCTAGGGACCTCCCCCCGCTGAATCACCTGGGCAAGGAAGTTTAGGGTCTGCTGCAAACAGAAAGGCCTCCCAGGGAGGGCCATGGGTGGCAAGTGGAGGTGGGTCTCAGTGAGGGAGGTGGCCAGGACCTGGGCTTCACCCACATGGTTAACCTGGTATCTGCTATGCCTGTTTTTTGGTCAAGGCAAGTTTGCCAATTTTGGGGGCCTCCTTTTTAACTCTCTAAAATGGAGACATTACCTGTGCACCTCCGTTGGCGGTGATGCCCCTAAGAACTTAGCACAGTCCTGCACTTGGTAAGTGCTCTGTCAACAGTACTTATTAGAACTGACAGCTGAACCCACCCTATGAATCAGGCAGTTCCCCACCACCGGCCCGTACATCCAATATGGGGTTCTGCAGAATCTGTGTGCGTAGGCGGGGTGGACGGGGCAAGGTGGGGAGGTCCAGGCTTTACCACAGAGGCTAACCAGAACAGATGGGGGAAGGCACACAGAGGTCAAGCGTCCCGTCTCAACCCCGTTTGGGGGTAGTTGAAAGTCACCCAGCTGGAGTTGCAAAAGACAGGCGCCTAAGGCATTTCTATGCCCCCGGGATTGGAGGCGGGGATCCGCAGGAAGGAATGGCCGGGAAGGAAGGTGTCACTCACCCAGCAGGAGCAGCTTGAGCTCCCTGCGCGCGTCCTTCTTGTCCCGGCGAAGCTGCCGCTCTATCTCTGCGCTGATACGCTGTGACTCCTTCTCCTCCGCTGACAAGCAGCAGCAGCCCGCCATGGTGCTCGCTGCAACCGACGGGGCGATGTGGCCCGGAGCGCCCGGATCCTTCTCCCAGCCGCCCGCTAGGCGGACCCGCGACGGGCGCCGGGCTTCAGAGAGAAAAGACGGGACCGATTTGAGTTTCGGAGTAAGAGTCCTGGGCTTTCGGGGTTCAATCTCTCCTCCCGGGTGGGCTCCGCCACAGGGGTGAGTCCCAAGCACTGGCACTGATCAAGTGCACCCGGGATCCGGGCTCACGCAGCCTGCACTCGCTGGGGGAGAAGAGGGCGAGCTAAGTTCAGTTGCGAACGGTGTTCGCACCGGAGGTGGACACCCGGTCAGGGAGCGCAGACAGCACGTAAAAAGTTGGGGCGTCTGTGCGGGAAGGAGAGCGGAATCTCCCAGACCCGGGGGTATCCCAGGCAGGGTGCAGGCACGGCGTAGGTTAGAAGCTAAGCTTCCGAAAACCTCAGCAATGACCGCAGACTAAGACCAACAGAGAAGGTTCCCGCTGGTGCTTATGGCTCTAAGTGCCAGGAGGAGGCGGAGCGTCTCGAACCTGCAACCCTGGCGTCTGCAAGAGTTGACCTTGGGGCACAGCAAGCGGATGGCGAGTGTGGGCAAAGGGGACAAGCAAGGAGCTGGAGGGCGGACCCGCGGGTGGGGGCGGCTAGAGTCTTTGGGAGCAGCCCCCACACCTGCCTCCCTCACTGTGGCCTCCCGGCGTGGGGAGGGCCTCCTGCCGAGGTTGCTGTGACCACCGCGCTCTGGCCTGCTCCCAGCCCAGATCCGGGTTCCGACAGGTGAGAGAGTTTCACCAACTCCCAGCCTCAACTCCTCCCAGCTGCAAGAGGAGTGGAGGGAAGCCAAGCGTCCGCCGCGGGACACAGCGTGCCAGGGACTAGGCTGAGCTCTCTACATTACACACCCTGGTTTCCTAACCCGGCTCCTTCAGCCTCCCGGAGGCCCCAGCCCGGCTCAGGCTTGGTCAAAGCCCATGGTCAGCTCGGCCGCCTGCCCGCCAGGTGCGGCTCGCCCTGAACCCGCTGGCGCTGCACTTAGAGAAGCAAATGCTGTTGGGTTCAGTTAAATAAGAGAAATCCAAGAGCGGAAAGTAAATATCCTTCCAGCCCCTTCCTACACCACCGGACGAGGAGGGCCGGGGATGTGGGGCATGGAAAACGGCAGGCTACTTTGCATTTTATGATGGAGAAGATTCCTGTTTTGTAGAGGGCTGATAGTCTCCAGCAACACCTGCCACGGTCCCTGCCCCAGCCCTGAAACCTGACAGCCGCCTAGTAAAGAAAGGTGTGTCCTCACAGCCACGTTGACCCGGCTCCTGGATCGTGGGGAGCGTGTTTGAGCTGCATTGATAAAAACTTAAAGATTGAAAAGCACCTCTCTGTGCTCAAATAGCACTATAGAATGCAGCTTATATCTGATTTTGTCTTCTGCGTAGATTCTGAGGCAGAGAGCAAACAGGTTCACAAGAAAAAAAAAAAGAAGGTGACGAGAAGGATCCTGTCGTTCACTGCAATGAGTGCTTTTTTTCTCCCTTTTTCATGTCAGCATACACGCTACTTAAACCACTTTATTGGCGTTAGGTAATTAGCTAATGCGTCCTCTATTAAGAGCAAGCAGCAATGCCTTTCACGAATCGCACACATTTAATCAATTCAAACACAGGCGCATATTGAGTGGAGAGAGTGGTAGGCGTCGTTATATAAAGAACTTGGCACTATGATGCTATTTGGCTGAAGGTCTTATTTATTTTGCAGTTTAGAGAATGCAGACAGCTCAGGCATTAAAAATGAATGAGCATACATTCTTAAATGCATGACTTTCTTTTCATTTCCTTGCAGGCCTAAGTTGACAGTAACAGTGACCCCTACAGGAAAACTCCCGGACACTTCGCATAGATTCTTGGGCACTTAGTCATGCGTTTCTCCTACGGCCCTTTACAGGTTCATCTACAATATGAGAAAAAGACTTCTTATCTTTTTAAACTAATAGTTGCATCATAATTATTAGTATTTTTAAATGAGTAAAATTAGGGCAACTTTGAACTCTACATTATCTAGAATAACTGTTTCAAAGTTGATAAGATTTCAAAAAAGATACGAAACATTACTTGTGGCAAATCTGTCTAACTTTTCTGGACTGATCAACTTGATAGTATGTATCAGAATCCTTAAATGTGCTCATCCCTTTTAACTAAACTGGCATTTCTCCCCTCAATCAGAAGTTTTCGGTCATATTTGACCTGGGGTGGTGAACACACAATACAGTGCACAGATGATGCGCTGTGAAATCGTGCACCTGAAACCTGTATGATTTTGTTAACCAGTGTCACCCCAATAAGTTCAATAGAAAGGGAAAAAAGAAACGAATAATCAGAGAGAAGCCATAATCTAGGTGCAAAGGTTTTATTTCTAATAACAACAATAACGCAAAACAAAAACTAAATGCCCAACAACAGGGAATCAGTCAAATACATGATGGTATAGCCATACAATGAGATGTTATATAGTCACTATGTCAATATGTCAGTGACAAATGTGTAAATAACAATACAAGATTTAGGGGGAAACCTCAAACTGTATTTAGTGAAAAAGGCACGATACAAACATATAAACAGTATGATACAAGCTTTACGATGGGAACACGTGCACACATTTTTAAGAGACCAAAAGGACATATACTAACAAGGGGTTTGCTCTAAGTCATAGCTTTTTGGTTGGTTTTAATTCTCTGCTATAAAATTATTTGGGACTGTTCTGTTAAAGTTATCTTGGCCTCACTTCCCTCAACTGCAAAATGAGAGGGATGAACCAGATTAGGCTCAAAGGGATCTTTGTAGCTGTGCTTAAACACACAAATACTTACACTGAGTTACAACTGCCTACAATTGTCAGTACAGTAACACGCTGTACAGGTCTGTGGCCCAGGAGCAATAGGCTGCACCATGCGGCCTGCGTGTCAGTAGCCTGTGCCGTCGAGGTTTGTGGAAATGCACCCAGTGATGTTCACATGACGAAATTGCCCAATGAGATGCGTTTCTCAGAGTGCACCCCTGTCTTTGAGATGCATGGCTATATGGACAATGAAGCCTGCCTTCAAACACACTTGATTTTGGGTGGGTAGGAATAGCTACTGTTTTTAAATTTGAATTTTCATGGGAATTAGGTGCTTCAAGAACTTAAGGAGTAAAAATCTTTGTGATAGGAAGTTTGGAGATTTTTATTTTGTTTTCCTTTTTTACATAAGTCCTCCTCTGTACTCATATCATTCTCCTCCAGAATGAGCCAATTTTAACAATCTAGTATGTTTTCTTCTCTATTTTGTTATGCTGTTGTAATGCTACATAAGCTTAAAAAATCCATAAACATATATAAGTGCACTCAGAAGGAGTTTGTCACCATTTGTTTAAAATGAGACTATATTGCATGAACTCCATATTTTTCTTTCCCCTTCAACAATACCTTATGGGAATCTAAGTTAACTGGTTACCTCAGGTTCAGTCTTTCATACATTTGAATGAGGGAGGACCCAAAAAATCCCAGAATTATCTTGTGGAGGGTGGGTCCCTTGTACTACAGGCTTCCCCGACTAGGTGAGTGTTCTGGGAACCCATCTGTATCAGTGTACCAGCTGGTGTTGTTGTGAGAGGCTACGTTTGGCTTCAGTGAATTTTTTTTGAAGACTCTCAACACACTTTCCCATTTCATGATGGGTGACTTACAAGTGCCCCTATCCACACCACACTGAATGCAGCAGTTTTTGAGCAAAAAAACCAGCATGACCCTTGTGCCCCACCCTCCATATTCACCTGATCTCCTCCAAGCAACATTTTTTGTTTTCTGGAATGAAAAAAAGTCCTCAAAGGGAAACACGTTGTCGATACGGAAGAGGTGAAACAACAAACAGCAGAAGCACAAAAAGGCATCAGAATTGACCAGTTCAAACACTGTTTTGAGCAGTGGAAAAAAAACACTGTCAATAAGTGTATTGCATCAGATGGAGAGTGCTTTGAAGGAGACTGCAGTTTAAGCATGTAACAATAAATATACAATTTTTTATAAATAAATTCTGGGTTTTGAGGTATCTTCCCTTGTATATTCATAGTATTTTATGACATAAAATGACCATATTTTATTCAGCTTTTCCCTTTTGAGAAGCATTCATTTTTATTTCCAGCTTTTGGCCACTAAAAACAAAGCTGCAATAGAATCTCTGTATCTAAATTCATGTGCACTAGTGCCTTTATTTCTATGGGATAGATTCCGGGGGAAAAAAGACTGCTTAATTGATATATACATTTTTATATATACATTTTTCATTTTAATAGATGTGGCCAGATTCCTGTTCAAAAAGACTATAACAATTCATATTTCCACCAAAAAATATGAATATCCACATCCCTACCAGCAATGAACATCACTCATTAATTTTTGCCACCCTGAAGAAATACAATGTTAAAGTGTTGTCTTATTTTGTGGTTTCCTGATAGCTCATGAATTGGTACATTTCTTCAAAGCATGTTAGCATTTGCAGTGGCCACCCTGTGAATTGTCTACTTACATCCTTTGCCCATTTTTTAAATTAAGCCACTTGTCTTTTCTTACAATCTGTCAGAGCTCTTCAATATTACACATCAACTTTGCCATCTGAATTACAAATTTTCAAATACATTTTTGTCCTTTATAATCTTTTAAAAAATTTTTAAAGATTTTATTTATTTGTTTTTAGAGAGAGGGGGAGGAAGGGAGAAAGAGAGAGAGAGGAACATCAATGTGTGGTTGCGTCTTGCATGCCCCCCACTGGGGACCTGACCGGCACCCCAGGCATGTGCCCTGACTGGGAATCGAACCAGTGACCCTTTGGTTCTCAGACTGGTGCTCAATCCACTGAGCCACACCAATCAGAGCTGCCCTTTATAATTTTTAGTGGAATCTTTCTCCATAGAAAATATTTTATTTTTACATATCCAGATATCTTTAATTTCTTGCACAGCTTCCAGAGTTCCAGTCTTTGCAGGATGGTCTCCCCATTTCTAGATTGTACATGCAGTATCTTAGATTTTCTTGCAAGCACTTTTATTATTTTCTTTTTAACATTTAAATATTGAATCCATCTGGTGTTTATTTTTATAAAATGTGTAAGATAGAAGACTAATTTTATTTTCTTCCAGATGGATAGCCAGCTGTACCAACATCATTCATTTATTGAGCAGCCCATCCTTTTCCCAAAGAATTAAAGTGTAATCTTTGTCATGTATTACAGTTTCATTTTGACTGAAATCCATTTCTTCGACTCTATACTGTTCCACTGAACTATTTATTCCCATATGGATACCATCTTGATTTGATTACAGGGGCTTAATGGAAAATTTCAGTACCAATGGGACATATCATGTGTCAGTGTTATCAAACTCTTCTTAGTTTTATTCAGATACTCACTCTTCCACATGAACTATAATGTCATTTATCAATGACTCCTCCCATGAACTTCAAAGCATAACCTTAACCCTAACTTCAACTCTCTTCTTGACAAACTGGCTTGGATATCTAATAGGCATTTCCATCTCAATTTAACAGTCCAAAACCAAAACAAAACTTGACTTTGTTTTCTCAAATGTATCTTCCTGCTACCTTTTTCATCTCAGCACCATCGAACCCCTAACTGATTGCCTCTTTGCTCCACCTCCCACTCATGACCTTCACAATCACGGATGAGGCCTTCAGCCGAATCCTGAATTCTTTAGAAACCGCCGCATGCGGCCACCAGCTTCTGCAGTTAGCAGCCTGGGGATGTCACACACATTTAATCTTGATGGATGAGGTCCCTGAATTGTCCTCTGTTGTGTTACATGTGGTCCCCAGGTATATTCATTTCTATTTTTGTTGCCACCACTTCTGACCAAGCCACAGCACCTCTGACCTGGACTAAAACAAGAGCTTTGTCACTGGTCTTCCTGCTTCTACTCTTCATTCCCTAAAATCCACTCACCACAGGAAAAGACAGTCAGAATGAGCTATAAAAATCCCAAAACAGATCCCACCGTTCTCTAGCTTAAAATCCATCAATAGGTTCCCATTAGAAGATAAAATTAAATGTCCTTGTTCTCGACCAGGGGGCCTAGGCCATTGCCTACCTCTCCAGCTTCATATCCTAACATTCTCCCTCCTGTTCAAATACACTCTAGTCACATGTATATATGACTCCATATATGATCTTCTTTAAGGATGGTTTAGAAATGGAAAAACGTTAACAAATTTGGCAATTGCTTGGGGTCTATCAGCTGACATTGTAAACGGCTGTTCCTGCCCATCCACACAACACCAGGCCTTAGCCAGGGGTGTGAAATCGTTGTCACCGGGGCCACATCACCTTCACAGTTGCCTTCAAAGGGCCGAATGTAATTTCAACTCCTTAACAGTTAAGGAGTAGTTACATCTATGCAGTCATAAAATTATTTTGGTCCTTCGAAGGCAACCGTGAGGCTGATGTGGCCTCCGGTGACAATGAGTTTGACACCCCTGCCTTGGACAAATGAGACTAATGTCATCTTGAGCTCCTCATTGATTTTCACCTTGATTTATTTAGAGTGGAGGCATTGTTTGAAAGAAAAACACGTGTCATGTAGATTGTCTAAAATTAAAAGCATTTACACACATGCACACACACAAGAGAAACAAAGCACTTACCCCTTTTTATTTTTTTTTGGACATAACTCAGGACTTTGCACTATCTGCTCTGCTAACTGAATCAGCCTTTCTCTAGACCTTGGAATGTTTGGCTTATACTTGGCATGTAGGTCTCAACTTAAATATGACTGACTAAATACAGGCTTCCTTGACCACTTGGCCTAAAGTAGCCACTCCTCCCTGTCCCGTCCACTTCATATCATCCCACTCTTATGTTTTCATCGTAGCATTTGTCATTGCCTGATTTCTCATTTCTCTCCTTCCTTATCTGTCTATTGTCTTCTCCCACCAGAAAAAGAAGGTAAGTTCCATGAGAGAGAGGATTCTAACTAGCTTATTCATTACTGTATCCCTAGGGCCTGTGCTGAGAAACCACATCATTTTAAAATTGTACCACCCAGCTCTGTTCAGATCCTATTCTCAACAATGAGGTTCGGTCCTGGAAAAGTTAGCAATATGAGATTTGTGGCTGGACATTTGCCTGTTTTATACTGTATTATGTAATACCAAGGCAAACAAGACACCTCTGCGGACCCTTGATTTGTGGAGGTAAGACCCTGCCTGTAAGCAACAGCGACCCAGTGCAAATGGGTTAAGTTAGAAATAGAATTTTTTGGCTCTTAGGACTGAGAAAAATTTAGGGACGGTCTTAGCTATAAGCTCTGATGGTGCCAGGTGCTAAAGCAATGTCATTAGGAAGCCATGTAGTGCTTATAAGTATTTGTGACATTAATGAATGAATGATATCTACCTCATTGGATTATTGGTAAAGCTTAGAAGAAGGCATATATATAAAATCTTTGGTTCCTTGCCTGAAGCTGTTATATTCATTCGTCATAGACAGTGTTACTTTTAAAATCATATCATCACCATCAAAAACTTCATTTTCAAAAAGCTGTGGTACATACATACAATGGAATATTACTTGGCCATAAAAGAGAATAAAATCTTACCATTTGCAACAACATGAATGGACCTAGAGCGTATTAAGCTAAGTGAAATAAGTCAGAGAAAGACAAATACCATGTTATTTCACTTATATGTGGAATCTAAGGAACAATATAAGCAAACAAACAAAACAGAAATAGACTCAGAGATTATAGAGAACATTTTGACAGCCAGAAGGAGGTGGGATTATGGGGGGCTGGGTGGAAAAGGCAAAGGGATTGAGAAGTGCAGATTGGTAGTTACAGAATAGTCACAGGTACCTAAAGTACAGCATAGGAAACAGAGTCAATAATGTTGTGATAACTCTGTGTGGTGCCAGGTGGGTGCTGGAAATATCACGGGGAGCACTTTGTAAAGTATATGATTGTCCAGCCACTATGCTGTACACCTGCAACTAATACAAGACAATATTGAATGTAAACAAACAAAAATACTTCATTTTCCCACAACAGATACTTCCACGATTACTCCGATACTATGGGTATAGGAAGGCAGAGTTCATATAGCCATTTGGAACAATTCCGACCGTCTGGAAGCAGCAGCAGAGGGGAATCACGTAGCAAGTCTTCCCAGCAGAGGAAGAGAAGTCGAAGAACGCCTTGCATTGCCTGTCCAGTCCAGAAAGAAATTTAGCCATTGAGTTCTTTCAAAAGTAAAAGTTGATTAAAAATATCTGAATCAAATATGCAGTTTTTTAAAGGTGTTCACAATGGAGCAAACAACAGAGTTCTCCTCTCCTAAATATTATATATTTCACTTAGTACTTCTCTTCATAATTTTAAGATTTGTAAACCTGGTAAATACCAGTCAGAAATATGGAGTTAATAAGAAAAGATATAGCTGCCTTCTATCTTGTTGAGTACTTGAGTCCCTCCTTGAGGACTCTAAACACGAGGAAGTCCACCGGCCCACTTTTCAGTGCCATTATGGTGGGTTCTGATGGCCAGAAATCTTTGGACACAGCTTTCTTCGAGAAGTGAGACATGTTGTCTCCTCTTGAAGCTAGGCGAGCTGTGTGGCTATTTTGACTGACAGAGTAGAGTAGCAATGACACTGGGTCAGTTTCTAAGTCCAAGCCTAAGTCCAGGAATGTCTCCTGAATCACTCACTGCTGGAGCCCTGAGCTGCCTCTTAAAGATTTGGAGAGATCTCCTGGGGAGACCCTGAGACTAACTGGCTGAGCTGACCCTCCCAGCAACACCCACCCAGGTGCCAGGAATGTGAATCAAGGACTCAGGCCTTCCGGCCTAATCCAGCTAGAGCTCACCAAGGGACCCCAAGTCAATACCACTTGGAGCAGAGAAGCCACCAGCCAAGCCTGCCCCAATTCCTAGCCCGTAGATTCCAATATATAATAAAATGGTCATTGTTTTAAGCCATTAAGTTTTAAGTAGTTTACTAAGCAGCCATAGATAATCTGAACTCTTTGGTAATATTCTGTATAGTTCAATAGTTATTCATCTGCTAAATCAAGTTATTTCTGAACTGATACAGGATGAATTAAGCACATCAAAACTAGCCATGGGAAAGCCTTTGAAGCAAGTTAGACATTAAACGGTTTTTTGACCAAAAAAAAGCTATACTACAGCAGTTTCCACTTTGTGGAGAGTTTGCCTTTTTCTTTTGAGTGCCTAGGGTGTACAGGTGCTGTAATGTCAGGGAGCTATGGAAGACCCAGGACACGTAAGCAATTCAACTTCTTGAGCTATGTATTAAACACTGATGTAATAACAATTGTGAGAAACAGGAGTTATCTTTATATATTTCATAATCTACTGGAGAAAATATTCAGAATTATTTGACCATGAATTTGGAGAAGGGGGTTGCAAGGGAGGAGAAGGCTACATAACCCTATGATTGTACTACTGAACTCTGCCCAAATTCCATTTCAACAATATAGTTTAGTCTTAGAAAAACCAACAAACTGTGGCACCATATATATATGATTTATATATATGATTTGAAATTTGTTTTATACTATATTATGTAATAGCAAGGAAAACAAAACACCCCTGCAGACCCTTGATTTGTGGAGACAGGACACGGCGTGTTGTTTGCAAGCCACAGAGAGACCTGATATGGACTGACTTTAGTGAAAAATGAAATTCATTCATGATCAGGGCACAGAAATTCAGGGATGGCTTTGGCTTTAGGCTCTGCTAGATTCAGATCCTCAACTATGTCATAAGGAAGCCGTCTCTCTCCGTGTTTTTGACTGGACTTGCCTCTGAACTCTAGTCTCAGGCAAGTCTCGCCCAGCACAGCTGCCAGAAGCTCCGTGCTTCTTGGTATCTATTGGCAACCTCAACAGAAACAAAAATCCTTCTTTGCAATATTCTAGCAAAAGTTCCAAGATTAACTCTGATTAACTGAGTCTGAGTCACTTGTTCCTCCCTGAACTGATTCATGACGGGCAGAGTAACAGAATGCTCTGACTGACCAAGCCTAGAGAATACCTCCACCTCTGAGGGTGAAAGTGATTTTGGTCATTTATTTTATTTAACCCAATATAGTCAACACATTACCATTTTTTCAGTGTTACAATTTCTAATGAATTTTTTATTTATATTAAGCTGCAATTTACATTGTATACTTTATACATACAGCAATCGTCATTGAGACGAGCCACACTTCAAATGTTTCGTAGCCACTAGCCGTGTTTGACTGGGAAGCTCTCAGGATTCACTCTGGTATAAGAACAATGGTAATGGAATGTAGCGGAATGAAATGTTGTGAAGAGGAGTGGAGAGGAATGGAATTGAGGTGATTGCTGGAGGGAGAAGGTATAAGGGGGTTAATGGTAATAGAAAAACCACAATAAACTTTTTTAAGTTAAAAAAAAGAATAGAATAGAAAAAAATGCCACTTGGAACATGCAAGGGAAGAAACCTGTGTTCCTAGGGCCCTAGAGCCCAGGAGAGGAATCTGAAAATTGGTGTATCCTCCTGAGGAAGGTACAGAAGTGGGCAATGGAGCAGGAAGGACTGGGGCAGGGGACCTAGTAGATGACACCAGAATAAAACACCGTACTTAGAACCAGGGAAGGGAATCTGCACATCTCTGTAGATGCCACGGAGAAGAGGTACCTTGGCCCAAGCTGGAGAGGAAGACACCATAGTGGAAGCTATGGTCAGATGAGAACCTCGGGTCAGACCTCTCTCTGATCCCCATCCTCTTCCTTCCTTTGGAATTCAGGGTAAAGGAAAGACATGAGACCATGAATTGCCTGAGAAAGATCTGATCTGAGTTTACCCTGCATTGAAAAGTTTGTAGAGAGAATCTCAAGAAAGAAATTAAGTTTAGATGTAAAAAAATAAAGTTACATACAGTGCATATCTGAGATTATTGGCCTGAAAACATTACACCCCAAACAAATCTCAAAACCCTTGTTTGCTCAACAAATAGAACCACACTCCTTTCCCCTGGGGGTAGGGAAGTTGGGCCGTCATCTCCATATGCCAAGATTTTGCTCCCCACTGTCCATAAGGGACAATTGGCAGTATCAGGAGACCTTGTAGGTTGTCACAACTAAAGAACAGAGGACCAGTGCGGGCGGAGGCCAGAGGTGCTCTTAAACACCCTATGACGCTCAGCACAGCCTCCCCACACAAAAGGATTACCCAGAACAAAATGTCAGTAGTGCCCAGGTGGACCATGCCATGTTGAGATTCTTGAGAAGAGAAGGAGAGAAGAAAAGTGAGTTTTTCCCTTCCCTGTTACAGGACACCGATAGTCAAAGGAAGGCAGGCCCTGGGGCTGCACACAATGTTGTTTCTATGGTAATGGAGGTAAATAAGTCCTGTGTCAAAATAGCAAGTCCGAACAAGGATGAATAATAGGCTGAATCTGGTCCAAAGGCGCAGGCCCCATAAGGCCTTTCATTTTCCTTCCTTCATCTCCCTTCTCCATCTTTCTCCCCTCAGAGGAAGGTTTTCCCCAGCCTGAGGTGGGAACTGAGGCACAGAAACTGAGGTGGTGACCTTCTCTACCCTCCACTGTCTCTGCACTGTACTTGCACTTTTTCACTGGAGTCCTAGTGCCTGAACTCTGTGTGTTTAAAATAGATTCAGATGGATGCTCTGGTTTCTCTTCAGATCGTATAAATCTTCTGTCTTTTCAAATAGATCCACATGGTTTTCCTAGCAATAATGATGGGGATGTCTAATGATAACTTTGAAGCTGCACTGAACACTAACTCACCATTTTTTGTAGCACACTTTTAGTCCAAAAAAAAAGTAGGAGCTGATATTATGAGTGACAGTTATGTTTGCTTGGCATCCATTTGAGAGATAATCATTCACCATTCTATGAAAATTCAGTCCCATCCACCTGGTTGACACAGGACTGATATTGCTTCTGACTCATGAGCACAGGATCCAGGTCTGGCCTATCAGAGCACTCCATCTCCTCAACCAATAGATTAGTTTAAAGGTGTGCACATGACCCAAGCTTAGCCAATGAGAACACCCATCTTTTAACCACAGAGATTTGTTCAGGGGATGTTAAACTGAATCCTTCCTGAAATTTCCCTGAGCCATGTGAAAGGCTGTGTTCCCCTTTCTCTAGGATAACTAGTTTGAAAATATGAAATAACCTGGGGCCACTGGGGGTCATCTTTGCAAAGATGTGGAACCTGTCCCCCTGCATAGAACACAAACATAGACAGAACGCAGGCCAAGAGATGAAGAGAAAGAGAATCCACCTCCTATGATCTGAACTCCTGAACCCAGATTCTCAGTTACTTGAGCCAGGAAGGGTCCCTGTTACACATTTAAGCCAGTGTAGATTGTCTTTCTGTCACTTGCAACCAAATCAATCATGGCCAATGTTTCTGAAGAGGCAGATGTTAGTGGGTGGGCAATATTGAATAGCTTGGATTCCATTAATTATTATTTTACAGTCCCCTAATATTTTAATACCTACTTTATTATCTTTGTAAGAAATAATAGTGAATGGCCATCAGATTCTTTCTACTTTGTCACAAAAATAAGCTGAAAATGGACTAAGACGTAGACAATATAAATGAGCAAACAGGTGTTTTTATAGCTGGCATGAGGTTGTGTTTTGACTTAATTTTCTGTCAAACTTTATTTCTTGATTATGCCTTTAGTTACTACTTAAATCTCTGTGGCCAGATAGGTTTGTTTGTTGGTTGGTTGGTTTTTTAATGTATGTGTTAGTAAACTTTTTGGGTGGGAGTACAGTGAATTTACAAAATTTTCTGAATATCTGGGAGAATCTTTATCTGTCAAACTTCTGAACCAGCATCTGTACTTGTATCAAGAGTATTTAGTTTAATCTAAAGAAATAAGGGTATTGCTACAAGGGCTGATCAGTCCAGCACTATCACTGTAGAACTCAGAGAGCAAAGGAACCCTGGTAAAGAATTACATACTCAAACTAAAAGAGTTCGCCTCAGTCTGAGTGGTTTTTGTTTGTTTGGATGATTATTTAAGAGTGACACTGTTTCCCTCTGGCCCTCTTCTCCATTTTCTTTGGTGCCTAATTCCTCCGTGCGCTTTGCCCTGCCTTGGAGCCTGAAGTCAGTAAGCGACCGGGAAGGCACTGCGCCAAATGACCTGCTTGCCAGTGCAAACCCGTCTGGCAGGTTTACTGACTCCACTGTGCACAGAAGGAACTAAACCAGCCGGGCATGGGCTCCTCTCCAGGGGCATGCCACCAAGTCTAAAGCTGTTTCTGATTTCAGATCCTGAATTTGGCTTCCAGGCTATCTTCTAATCTACCCTGAGATAGGCTGTCAGTCAATTCATGCCTTCCTTCCTTCCTTCACATGTGCTTATTAGGGCCTCTGGCCTGAATCATAGAAGTAAGTCAGTCAGTCTCTCTGTCTCTGTGTCTCTTTCTCTCTGCAATTCTGACTTTTAGGGTATAATTCAGTTGTGATAAAATGTGTTGTCTCATACATAGTCCATTAATTAATCCAAAAAAATATATTTCCAATTTATTTGTTTCTACAGAAGCAACTAAATTTGAAATTATATTTTTCTTACTTATGTGTCTGGCTTAATTAATTTATTTTTTAACTTTGAAAACATTTAAAAATTACAGTTGACATTTAATATTGTATTAGTTTCAGGAGTACAGTTTAGTGGGTAAACATTTCTATAATTTACAAAGTGATCCTCTCGTGAGACTCTGTCTCTCCTTTGATGCAACTTCTAGTCTTGTCAGGGAGACAGATCTTTCAATAAATGTACAGCGTGCCCTAACAGTGCTCAGATGTGTACCCAGGCTCTGGAGTTAACTGGAACTTTCAGGAGTAGAGAATATTTTCTCTGTTGCAAACATATTGTTGATGAGTATGCTAGTGTGTAACACCATTTCTCAGAATACTTCTAAATAAAATAAAAAATCAATTCCTAGCTCCATGTGCTATATATGACTACAGTTTCCCTATGTGTTACTTGGAAAATTTTCAAATGTGCAGAAAATATGGAAGTGCGACACAAAGAATGCCTGTAAACTCTTCACCGAGATTCACCAACTGTTGATATCCCCCTGCATTTGTTTTATCTTTTTTCTCACTCTGTCAAAATCTGCATTTGCCGAGCTGGTCGAAAGTGAGTTGCAGACATCATAGCCCTTCTCCCCTAAGTAATGCAGCCATGTTGCTTAAGAACACAGCATTCTCCTGCAGAAACCCAATATGATCATCACACCTAAAAATGTTAACAATTTGATAACATAATTCAATACATAATACATATATTCCAGTGTACCCATTATCTCAGAAATCCAGGATATAATCAGAGTTTATGCACTGCATTTAGTTTTTATCTTGATGGAGTCCCTTTAATCTAGAACCATCCTTCTGCGTTTTGTTGTTTTGCATGCTATTGAGCTTTTGACAGATTCCATTCACTTATAGAACACCCCACAGTTTCCATTTATTTGATGGTTCTTCATAATTTGATTTGTTTAAAAATACAGTCGAGAATATTACAGGCCATTTCGATAGTTCTTTTAAAGTCTTTAATTATTTATTTTTAGGGAGAGGGAAAGGGAGGGAGAAAGAGAGAGAAGGAAACATTGATGTGAGAGAGAAACGTTGATTGGTTGCCTCTTGCCCTTGCCCAGACTGAGGACTGAACACACACCTCAGTCATGTACCCTGACAGGGAATCAAACCAGTGACCTTTCACTTTTGGGATGATGCCCAAGCAACTGAGCCATATTGGTCAGGGCTAGATAGTTCTTAGGTCATTATATTAGTAAGTATGCAGTGGGAACATGATTTAAATTGTAACCTTATACATTAAAACAAATCAAAAAACAAGAAAATAGTCCATTTCTTTTCTGATTAATGAGAAAATCTAGGGATTTAAGACTTTACTATTCAAAGTGTAGACAGGAGATCTTAGATATTCAAAAATCCAGATCTCTCCTCAGATGTATTGAGTCAAAATCTGCATTTTAAACAATATTCCCAGGTGACTCATATGCACGCTAAAGTTTGCGAAGTGACATTCAAGGTACTAATGAGACACTAGAGCACGGATGTCTGGCACACCGGGCTTTTCAAGTCACAGGGTAATTTGTGGCAGACGTTCTTGGGACACATTATCCATTTCCTCTTTTTCCTAACAGGAAAATTTATGCCTCGCTGAAAAGCTACATTTTCAATCTCTTATGAAGTTCGAAGTTGCCATGTGACAGTTCTGGCCCATAAGATGGAAATTAGAGTCACCAGTGAAGGACTTACGGGAAGAGCACAGACTCGCCTGGCACACACAGTTTGCCCTTCCCCCCCTTTCTTCCAGGTCCATGAATACGAAGGCAGGGCTGGAGACACTACTTGTGACCCTGAGGCATTAAGCCACATACTAAGGATGGCTGTGTGGCAAGAGCCTAAAGAGCCCGGGACTGCCTACCTCCTCAGCTCTTTTATGCAGGTAAACTGAAGCTTCCAGTTTAAGTCAGTGAGTTTCCTATTATACATAGGAAAATTTAACCCTTAACTGATACACTGTTGAAAAGATTTCTTAACAGACGATTTTGTGTTTCTGGTATAGATTTTACTACCTTTGTTTTCTTCCAGGATTTCTATGGTTTCGGGTCTAACATTTAAGCCTTACTCCATTTGAATTTATTCTTGCATGTGGTGTAGGAAGGTGGTCTAGTTTCATTTTTCTGCATGTATCTGCCCAATTTTCCCAACACCATTTATTGAATAAAACATCTTTATCCCATTGCATGTGCTTGCTTCTTCTGCTGAATATTAATTGACTATAAAGGTGTGGGTTTATTTCTGGGCTCTCTTGCCTGCTCCACTCATTTATGTGTCCTTCTTTATGCGAGTGCCAGGCTGTTTTGATTACTGTGGCCTTATAATATGTGTTGATATTAGGTAGCAGGATTCCTCCAACTTTGTTCTTCTTTCTCAGGATTGCTGTTGCTATGTGGGGCCTTTTGTGGCTCCATATAAACTTTTGAAATATTTGTTCCAGTTCTTTGAAATATGTCATTGGAATCTTGATAGGAATCGCATTGAACCTACAGATTGCTTTGGATAGTATGCACATTTCAATGATGTTAATTCTTCCTATCCATAAACATGGTATATACTTCCACTCATTTGTATTTTCTTCAATTTCTTTCTTCAACATCTTTATAATTTTCCAAGTACTGATATTTTACATCCTTGGTTAACTATATTCCTAGGTATTTTTATTTTGATTTTTTTTGGTTCAATTGTATTAGTTTCCTTTTCTAATAGTTCATTATTGGTGTGTAAACATGCAACTGATGTTTGGATATTAATTTTGTATCCTACTGCTTTGCTGAATTCTTTTATGAATTTTATTAGTTTCTAGGTAAAATCTTTAGGGTTTCTCTACATACTGTATCATGTCCTCTGCAATTAATAACAGTTTTTACTTCTTCCTTTCCAGTTTGGATGTTTTTATTGCCTCTTTTTGTCTAATTGCTGTGGCTAGGACTTCCAGTACTATCCTGAGTATGAGTAGAGAAAGCAAACATCCCTGTCAGGTTCCTGATCTTAAGGAAAATGCTTTTAGATTTTCCCCCAGCGAATATAGCATTGGCTGTGGGTTTGTCATATATGGCCTTTATTATGTTGAGGTATGTTCCCTCTATTTCCACTTTGCTGAGAGTTTTTATCATTAGTGCATGCTAGATTTTGTCAGATGTTCTTTCTGTATCTATTGATGTGATCATATAATACTTACCCTTCATTTTGCCTATGTGGTGTATTATGTTAATTGTTTTGCAGATATTGTACCCTCCCTGCATCCCAGGAATAAATCCCACTTGATCACACTGTATGATCTTTTTAATGTATTGCCAGATTTGGTTTGCTAATATTTTGTTGAGTACTTTTGCATCTATATTCATCAGGGATATTGGCCTATCATTTTCTTTCTTTGCAACGTCTTTATCTGGTTTTAGAATTAGGATAATGCTGGTCTGGTAAAATGAGCTTGGGTGTCTTCTTCCTCTTGAGTTCTTTGGAATAGTCCTGACTGGCTTCTAGCACTGTGGTCACACTTAGTACAGTGGTCTCTACCCAAGATTATTGACACACTGACTAAAAGAGCTTATTTTTTATTTTTTAAAAAAAGATTTTATTTATTTTTAGAGAGAGGGAAGGGAAGGAGAAAGAGAGGGAGAGAAACATCAATGTGTGGTTGCCTCTCACACACCCTCTACTGGGGACCTGGCCCGCAACCCAGGCATGTGCCCTGACTGGGAATCAAACTGGCAACCCTTTGGCTCACAGCCCACACTCAATCCACTGAGCTACACCAGCTAGGGCCTTTTTCTTTTCTTTCTTTCTTTTTTTTTTTTAACTGATGACCTCTAATCCATCTGGAATTTCCCTTTGAAATAATCAAAATACTGTTTCAGATAAAAACAAACAAAAATATGTGAACTGACACAAACAAGGCACATATTGTGATATTTAATTCATAGGAAAAGTCCAGAATAGATAAAGGAACAGGGAGGGAGCAGATCAAGGGTTGCCAGGGGCAGGAGGAGTGGAGAGTGAGTCCCTCTGGTGCAGGGTTTCCTTTGGGGAGACGGAACATCCTGCAAATAGACAGCAGTGGCGATGCTTGTACAGCATCATGAATGTGCATCATGCTCAGGAATGGCACGATTTAAAATACAAACAATATCTTTTATTTAGAATTTAAAATGAATCACACCATGGAAAAACAAAGGATTAAAAAGGAAAAGAAAACAACACCGCCCCCCCACCTCAAAGAACCCCAGATAATAAAATTAAAGAAACAAAAAACTGAATCATGCCATGGAGAAAAGAAAAACAACAATAAAAGCAAATAAAAGAAGAAAGTCAAGGAACAAAGGTAAAACAAATTCAACAGGTTCAACAGGCGGCTCTAGAGCTGGCCCTGATGCGTCTTCCTGAGGCAGCTCCTCCTCTGCGGCAGGAACCTGGGCAGGTTTGAGGGAGGGCTCCTCAGGCAGGGGTGGTGGGGCCTCATTCAGGTCAGGAGATGCTGCAGTTGGGCCCCAGCTCCAGAGCTTCGGCTGGAGCAGCCGCCGGATGTAGCACAGCCACTAAAGGTAGACACCCCTCCAGGTCTGGCACTGGTCTGCCCCTGCATCAGGCTCCTTGGGCTTTATGACAGATATTGTAGCAGGAGCTGGCTCTGCCTCCTGGGCTGGTGCTAGTGTTGCAGGAGGAGAGAAAGTCACCCACATACCTGCATTTGCATGTGCCCCCAAAGTCAGAACACAGCGAGAGCCCAGGACCCACCCTGGATACCCTCCCCACAGGCAGTCCAGCTCATGGGTGGTCTGAGGTCAGTCTTTGCTCCTGTCTAGACTCTGCAGGTGCTCCCTGTGCATCTGGCACTGACACACAGAAGCTCACATTCACCCCCATCCCCATGCCACCCTTGGGCTCTGCCTCCTTGGGCTCTAGGTCATCCTGCCCTGTGTGTTCAATGTGGGCACTGTGCTCCAGGCTGCAGTCAGAAATGGTGAGCTGGCTGTGGAGCCTGGGCAGCATTGGTGGTGTTGTCCTTTTCCAGCTGTCTACCAGCCTTGGTTCCCCAGATCCCCAGTTTCCTTGGGCCTGCTCTGGCTCTTGGTGATATGGTATACCTGCCCCTCACTGGTGGACATGAGGTGGGGGGTCTTCATTCACCACCTGCCATTCCTCCAGGACCTGGGCTGAGCTCTGCAATGACAGCGACCAGCAGCCCGTCCAGTGGCCTTAATCCCTGCCTGTCCCTAGTCACTGCTGCTTTGCCCACTGGACCTTCTGCTCCCAGATCAGGCCAGGCCTGTGTCTGCCCAGACCTCCACCCAGGGGAAGTGAAATTCAGCTCTAGGGCTCAGGGTAAACCTTGGGTAGAGGGCACCGCCCACAATCTACATCCACCCAAGCAGTCTTGACCTGACCACCAGTCTTCTTTGCCCACCTGTCTCAGCCTGTTCCTGTTTGGGCACCCCTCTCCCCACGTGAACCCCCTTACACACATGTGCATGCTCACACACACACACACAGGGGAGGGGACATGGGGCTGCTCAGGTGGGATCAGAATGGTGGCCTGGCTGGAATAAAACCACACCGAGCCACCCTGTGTTACCTCTGGGTCTCTCTGTCAAAAGGGCCATAGGCATCTGGAATGAGTGTGGACCCAGCGGTGGCTACAGTGGAACATATTATCATCACTGCCTCTCTTGAGGCCACTGCCTCTGGACACAGGCAGACAACAGAAAACATACTATCGGGTACAAACGTCTGTAGACAAATGAGCCAGGTAGGGGCAGTTTTAGAATGTGGCTGCCTGGTTACCAGGGTTCCAAGTTCTGTTGGGCTCTATTGTCAGGAAGTGAGGTCTCAGCTCAGTGAAGCTCAGTGTAGTGAGGTCACTGCCTGGGCCCCCTATCTCCAGCCCCTCCTCAGACAAGAGCACTGCCTCCACTTTTTTTCCTGTGCAGTACTTTTTTATTGTGTTTTTTCCATTATCGTTTATCCCCCTAAACTGCCCCCTCCCCACAGTCACCTCACTATTATCCATGTCCATGAGTCCTTTTTCCTTTCTGCTCAATCCCTCCACCCCCTAACCCCCACCCCACTAACTGTCATCTGCTCTCCATCTATGAGTCTGTCTGTATTTTGCTTGTTAGTTCAGTTTGTTCATTAGATTTCACATATGAGTGAGATCATATGGTATTTGTCTTTCTCTGACTGGCTTATTTCACTTAGCATAATGTTCTCCAGGTCTATCCATGCTGTTGCAAAGGGTAAAATTTTCTTCTTTTTTATGGCAAAGTACTATTCCATTGTGTAAATTTCCCTCATCTACTGATGGACACTTGGGCTGCTTCCACATCTTGGTGATTGTAAATGAACATAGGGATGCTTATGTTCTTTCAAATTAGTATTTTGGGTTCTTTTGGATGTATTCCCAGAAGAGGGGTCACTGGGTCAAAAGGCAGATCCATTTTTAATTTTTTGAGCTATCTCTATACTGCCTTCCACAGTGGCTGCACCAGTCTGCATTCCCACCAACAGTGCAAAAATGGTTCCCTTTTCTCCACATCCTCGCCAGCACTTGTTTGTTGACTTATTGATGAGAGCCATGAGAGCCATCCTGACCAGTGGGTGTGGGGTGATACCTTATTGTGGTTTTTATTTGCATTTCTTTGATGATTAGTGATGTTGAGCATTTTTTCATTTGTCTATTGGCCATCTGCACGTCCTCTTTGGAGAAGTGTCCATATCTAGAATTTTTAAATGAGGAGAGGATTTCAATCGACGTTTCTTCAAAGACGATATGAAAAGATGCTCAATATCATTAGTCACTGGGAAAATGCAAATCAAAGCCACAATGAGATACCACTCCACATCCATTAAAATCGGTATATTTTTTAAAAAGAAGAGTAAGTGTTGGTGAAGGTGTGGTGAAGTTGAAACACTTGTGCATTGCTGGTGGAAACATAAAATGGTGCAACCGCTATGTAAAACAAGTTGGAAGTTCCTCAGAAAGTTAGACGTTGAATTGCCTTACCACCCAGCAGTTCCGCTGCCGTAACCCAAGCTTCCTAACTGGTACATGGACACTTTCCAAAGCACTTTCATGTTCGTCACCTCCTTTAACTCTCAGCACCTGAGGCCGGAGGTGCAGTGAGGCCTGGAACCAAACCTCCTGCATCCTCGCTAGGCCCCCTTGTCATGTTGTGCAGCCTCATGGAGGGAGCTGTCTGGTACAACCGTAGGCTTTGCTATAGGAACAAATGTGTCAGGCCTTGGCCAAAGTCAAGGACACTCTCAATGCTGGAAGGAGTTTCTTCATGATGCAGCCAAATGCCGAGGACTGGATCCAGAGAAAACAAATGAACAAGGAAAGGCTGTTGTACATTAATGGGAATCAACCTGCATGATTTATTTGCTTAATGGTGGCTGAAAAAGAATATAGCATTTAACCATTCCCTTCTTCTCAAATGCTGTGTCAATCTTTTAAAATTCAATCAATGGGAGAATTTACAGAGAATCATTTTGATTTTCACTTACTACTAGTCATGTAAAAATAAATCAAGAACAATCCATAACACCAGTGACAAAAGACTGCACACTACTGTATGATTTCATTAGTATGAAAGGCCCAGCACAGGCAAATCCAGAGAGACAGAAAGTAGATTGGTGCTTGCCAGGGGCTGGGGAGCAGGAGAAGGGGGAGTGGCAGCTGTAACAGGTACGGGTTTCTTTTGGAGGTTATAAAGTGTTCTAAAATGAGATTATGATGATGACTGCCATAAATATACTTAAAAGACACAGAATTGTGTACTTTAAACAGTGTATTCAGTGCCTTGTAAATTATATCTCAATAAAGCTGTTTAAAAAAAAGAACAACTCATAGGAACCATCATTATTCTGTTTCATAACACCATCTTCTAACGTTAATAGGAAACACAAATAACTTCTATTCAACATCGGCAATGCGCCAGTCCTTACATTATTTAATTATCCCAACAATACTCTTGGGCAAGCATTATTGTTATCCTGCTGTACCGATGAAGAAACCGAGGCTCCAAGACATCCTGTCATTTGCTCAGTGTTACATTGCTACCTAGGAGGTGGTACCCTGGGACTAAAGTCCAGATCTATCTGACCCCAAAACGTCAGGCTTCAATTTTTTGTTTATTCTCTGATTACCTTTGTTGTTGTTGTCATGGGATGTGTGGTAAAGATTGTTTACCGAAACAGGCAGACACCTCCTGGTTTCCGAAGTACCCTGAAATACATGTCTGGGTGACACAGATTCACTGTATCCGCTAGGACTACTTTACCAAAGGCTCTCTTTGTGGGTGGCAGAATGGCTGGATCATTTCACCAGAGGCTAAAGGGATAAAATGGTACAATGTCCCCCGCACCTGCCAGTATTTTAAACACTCAATTCAGTTGCCTGGGGTTTTTATCTGAAAACCAGACTGTGGACTTTGGGTTCCGCCTGAGCTCATAGGTCTGGGCACTTGGCTCAGATAAAACTGTGCTCTCAAGGTCTCTTTGAGCTGGACACGTTGTCCAGCCTCTGCCTACACCGAAAACTTGCAAGATCTCTTTGTGTTTCAGAGATTAGCTGCTTTGGAAATCACTAGAGAGGTTCCCCTGTAGTGTACATTTAAATGTGCTGGTTATCTTTTTCTTTCTGCAAAATACAGACTTGGATTTACAAGATGTAAGGGGTACTATTTGGCAGAATGTGAAATCTGCCTTAAATCTCCCCATATTTGGCAAAGAAGCTCCTCTCTCTCCTTCAGCAGATTTCCAATTGCACTTCATAGATGGATTTCAGCTGGTCCTTCTCCCCTGCTATATAAACTCAAGAAGGATTATTTGAACTACGTTTCAAACCAGTCTTCCTTGAACTTCAACCACCCAACACTGCTAAAAATGTACCAGAAACTCTAACTGTAATTCCTTGCCAGGGTTCAGAAACACCACTTGACACTTTTCAATGCCAGCATTTCCATTCTTCTGTCTATAGATTGTTCAGATTTATAAAAGCTTCTTTCTTCCTGTGTATGCCTTGAAATCTTTTTCATTGCCTCATTGCTGTCATTAGACAAGGTGAGAAGAAAGAGAAAGAGAGGTGAGCTAAAAAAAAGGGAGGTATGCCCTGGTTGGATGGCTCAGTTGGTTGAAGCTTCATCCACGCACCAAAATGTTGCAGGTTCAATTCCCAGTCAGGGCACATACCTAGGCTGTGAGTTTGATCCCCAGTCAGGGAGCATACAGGAGGCAACCAACTGATGTTTCTCACATTGATCTTTCTCTGTATTTTTCTCCCTTCCTCTCTCTCTAAAATCAATAAAAACATATAAATAGCTTTATCTATCTATCTATCTATCTATCTGGAACTCAGAAGTTTGTTTAAAAAAATAGAGAGTGTTCATGTTAGTGATCAAGACTAGAGGGAGACTCAGCCAGTGTCCACCAATGGAGAAATTTTTCAAGTATAAGCCACTCAGTAGCTGCTGAATAAAGAATGTTCATTCTAGCAACTAGTTGCTAAGCCAAAGATTTGAGGAGTAGTGTGTGTGGTGGGGGGCTAAGAACAGTTTGATGTATTTGCTGTCATTGAGTAGAAGCCCCCCATATTAACAATCACTGTCTATTTTGCCTAATGAAGCTTTCCAGAGAGGCAAGTCATGCTTATATTTCTATCCCTTATTCCCTAATATATTTCTGCATAAGCATGGCTTCTTGAAAACACTATAGACAGATACCACGCTGTTTATCCCCTGGGATTACATGTTTTGGTGAGTTAAAGGAAGGCTGTTTTTGCTTCCATATACAAATAAGGATAAGAATACAACAGACCCGCTGTGCCACAGGGGTGGGAATCATTTGCAAATTGACAGTGGAGAGATTCTGAGAACGGAGTGTTTCAAACAGACTCCCCACACTGCTGCTTGTCCGTGTGTGTTCTCCCAGCACCGAGCAAACATTTTAAATTCCCAGTTGTTCACTGAGTCTGACAATAAATTCAAACAGGTATATATTTATACCTTTATGGAATTTTGATGAAAGTGACTTTTGTTCTCTGCTAGTCTTATAAAGGCAAACAAACTTGGTAACCAGAGTAACTGTCATATAAAAGTGACCAGAGGAAACTACTGGAATTATAGAAGGGTGGAGCGCTTTTATTTTAGAGATGAGGAAACTGAAGCCAAGAGAGGTAAGGTGACTTGTGTAAGGTCACAGAGATCAAGGGTGGAGGGAAGCCCGTGGAGAGGGCATATTCATTTGACTGTGTGCTGATCACTCGCTGGATTCCCGTATGGAGACAACTTGGTCTTTCGGCCATCTAAAGCAGACAAACAACACTTAAACCAGTGGTCTGCACATCCGTGCAGGACCTTGGGTAATGAAGGGAGGAAAGTGGGTTAAATGTTCACAGTAGGAAGGGGAGACCTGAGGAAGAAGGCCTGGAAGTATCCCCAGAACAGCAGAGAGGGAAAGGGGAGCAAGACAGGTAGCTGCCAACAAGGTCTGCTGGATTGCCATCAACACCTATCTGCCATTGTTTGTCCTCACAAGATAGGATTATAGCAAATATAGCCATACCTCAGAGATATTGCGGGTTCTGTTCCAGACCACCACAGAAAAGCAAGAGTCACAATGAAGCGAATCATATTTTTGCTGGTGGAGGGTCTTGCCTTAAATTTGTAAAGAAAATGCAACATCTATGAAGCACATAAAGCGAAGCGCAGTAAAATGAGTTGTGCCTGTATAAAAAGGTTAAAGAAGTCCTTAGGTCAGTGGCTCTGAACCTTGGCTGCACTTTAGAATCACCTGGGGAGCTTTAAAAACAAACAAACAAACAAACAAACAAACAAACAAACAAAATGATGCCCTGGCCAGTGTGGCCCAGTTGGTTGGAGCATCGACTTGTAACTGAAAGGATGCAGGTTCAATCCCTCATCTGGGCATGTATGGGAGCAACAAATCAACGTTTTGCTCTCACATCAAAGTTTTTCTCTCTTCCTTCCTCTCTCCCTCAAAGCAATCAAAATATGTCCTCAGTTGAGGATAAAAACAAAACAAACAAAAAACTGGATACCCAACCTGCACCCCAAACCAATTTCAGCAGTGTGTTTTCGAGGTGGTCTCAGTGTGTACGCAAAATCGAGAGCGGCTGCTCTAGATAAGTTGTGTGGCCCCATTACAGGAATGACAGGTGTGGTTTACCCCCGAATTCTCAAGGCTGACCGTCTGCCTGCCTTCCTCAAGCCCTCACTGCCGATGTCCAACACGAGGCAGCGTCGCCCATATGGGTGGGGTCCAACATGAGGCGGCGTCACCCATACGGGTGGGGTTCCCTGTTAGCCGCCATACAGTGACGTGTTGGACATGTGCTGAGTTTGGGCTACTGAGGACCGACAGCTTTTCTTTTTTTCCAGTTAACTACTGCTATGTAGGAAATCACCCCAAAAGTGAGTGGTTTAAAACAGCAATGACTGTTACCTCTCGAGATTCTGTAGGACATGTGGGTGATTCCTCTGCTGATTTTGCTTGGGTTCAATGATGTAGTTGCTTTCAGCTGGAGGGTGGCTGGGCTGACAGACGTGAGAAAGCCTCACACACACCTACAGTTGCTGCTGGCTATTGGCTGGGGCACCTCAATTCTTTACATGGTGTTCCAGGTCAGCATTCCTGGAGAATAAAGGTGGACCTACAAGGTCTCTTAAGGGCAAGTCTTGGAAATCACATCACTTCACTTATGCTGCATTGTTCTGGTCAAAGCCAGTATAGTGAGTGGCCCAGAGAATGTACTGGGTTGGGCAAAAAGTCTGTAACATTTTTTCTGTAAACATCATGGACTTTTTTCATTTTCACCAATAACTTCATTGATTTGGATATTTTTAAGTATTTCGGCTTTCTCCTGCGTGGTATAATGTTGATTGTTCTCAATGTCTCAGTTTGATCACTACCAGCTTCAACTGGTCTACCCCATCATGATCATCGTCCAGTGAGAAATCCTCACAGCACGAAACTTCACAAACCACTCTTGACATGGTTGACCTGTCACAGCACCTTCTCCCTACACTGCACAAATCTTTTTTTTGCATTTCAGTTGCATTTTTACCTTTCTTGAAATAATAAAGCATAATATGCCAAAAATGTTGCATATCTTCTTCCATCTTCAATATTAAAATGGATGCACAAACATTTACCAATTTTGATGTTTTGTTTTAAATGCACACTGAGCTGTCGCAATACAATCTAACAAAACTGTTTTGATCGAAGTTAAAGACAACTAAGCACTATTAGAGCAACATAGGAAACACAACAGACTTTTTGGCCAACCTGACAACCTGCAGGCCTCTCGCTACAAGAAATCTAATTGACTGGAGGCCTCAGCTACTGTGCTTTGAAATCCATTGCTGAATTTGCACAGAGGCCACGGGCTGAATATTAAGTCAGACCTATTGCTGGGAGACATGGGATTTCTTTTCCAGCCAACTGTGGCTCAAGGATCCCCCAGTGGCTTTGCTGGATATTTCTTAGACAGTGCTATCCATCTGTCTCTTCCTCTTTCCTCACTCAGGATTGGACTTGCGTTAGGTTTGAAGGTTCCGTCAACTTTCTCTACGGAATTTCCTTCACACAGGTGCTTCCCCTAACACAATCTTCGCATGTTTACTCTTGCCTGGACTTGTTTCTCAGAAAACCTGTATTAACCCAGAAACTTCCCAGATTCAACAGGAGAGGAAAAAGACACCCCCTGCTGATGGGAGAAGCAGCAGTCACACTACAGACGAACATGAAAATTTTTCCCACCATCTCTGCACACAATCTACCATGGTTTCCCCTTGGGGGCTGCCACCGCCTTCACTCTCAGCACAGGTGCTTCGGTGGAGTTGATTCTATTCCCAGCTCTAACGGGGGCATGTGATACCGATAGGGTGATATTAATAGGTGGAGTCTTTGGGAGGTAATTAAGTTCATGTGAGCCTTGTGGGTAGAGCCTCTGTGACATAATTAGTGTTGTTTTAAGAGGAGAAGGAGACTAGACATCACTCTGTCCACCATGTGAAGACACAGTGGGAAGCCAGCCATCTCCGAACTAGCACGAGACATCAACTCTACAGGCACCACGAACTTGGACTTCCCAGCCTCCGGAATGGTGAGAAGTAACTGTTTGTTGTTTAAGCCACCTGTTCTGTGATATTAGAACTCACTGAAGCTGACTGAAACAGTGAGTAAAATATATGACTAATAATCTGCAAATTGATTACATGTTGAGATAATATTTTGGCTGTATTGGTTTAGATAAAAATATGTAATTTTAAATTAATTTTACCTTTTTAGTTTACTTTGCTAACTAGAAAATATACAGGCTCAAATTTGCAACTTGCTTGATATTTGTATTGGATAGCACTGCCTTTAAATATCACATTTTCAAGAAATTAAATCAATATTTCAATTAAAATACTTCTTTTGACATAATTGTAGGTTCACATGCCATTTTAAGAAATAAAATAAAGAGATCCCTTGTATGTAAATGTTTAGCAGTTTTATTTGCAAAAGTTTTCAGTTTTCCCAATGAAAACTGCTTGCAAATTTAGAGTCTGATCTCACAAGGATATTGGCATTGTCAAGAAACAGAACATTTTCATCATCGCAGCATCCTTCACGCTGTATGTACTTCCAGCGTCACGCCCATTACCCTGTACCCCCACTGTCTTGATAACCCCTGGCAACCACGGCACTGTTCTTCATTCTTATTTCTATAAATCTGTCATTTCAGTAATGTTATATAAATGGAATGACACTATATGTAAACTTTTGGGGTTAGTTTTTTTTTTTTAACATAGCATAATTCCCCAGGGATTCATCCAGTTTATTGCATATATCAACAGTCTTCCCTTTTATTGCTGAGCAGTATTTCATGATCTGAATGTGCCACAGTTTGTTTAACCTTTCATCCATGAGAAAAGACATCTAGGTTGTTTCCAGTTTGGAACTATTGCAAATACAACTGCTCTAAACATTCATGTACAGGCTTTCGTGTGAACCTATTCATCCCGGAGAAATGAATGCAGGAGTACAGTTTCTGGGAAGTATGCTAATTGCATGTTTAACTTCTAAGAAACGACCAAACTCTCTTCCGGAGTAAGTGTACCAGTTTACATTCCCAGAGCAAGGCACGAGTGATCCCGTCCCTCCAGTTCCTCCACGTGTTCCTCAGCATTTGGTGCTGCCACTGGTCTGTAGTTTAGCCCTTCTGACATGCGTTGCGTGGTATTTCATTGTGGTTTTAATTTGCATTTCCCTAATGCCTAATGATGTCGGATATCTTTTCATGTGTTTATTTTCCATCTAGATATCTTCTTTGGTGAAATAGCTCTTCATGACTTTTGCCTATGTTCTAATTGTTTGCTTTTTTACTTTTGAGTTTTAAATTCTACAATGTTATACATACTAGTCTTTGGTCAGATATGTGATATGCAAGTATTTCCTTCAAGTTTTATCATGCCATTATTGGGGTCTTTTTGTAAGCAAAAGTTTTTAATTTTGATAAAGTCTAATGTATCAGTTTTTTTAATGGATCATGCTTTTTCTGTCAGCCCTGGCAGTTCTTGCCTAAGCCTACATCCTGAAGATTTTCTTATAGCTTTATAGTTTACTTTTGAGTCTGTGATACATTTTGAGTTAATATTTGTATGACGTATGAAACTGAAAGCTGGAGGTTCGTTTATTTTTGCCCACTGACATCCAATTGGTACAGCACCATTTGTTGAAAGGGCTATATTTTCTCCCTTAATTTGTTTTTGCATCATTGTTAAATATCAGTTGGGCATATTTATGTTGGTCTGTTTATGGGCTCTCTTAATTCTTATCCACACCACATGATTTTAATTACGGTAGTTTTATATAGTGCCCTGAATCTTTAGACTGATTCTTCTCACCTTATTTTTTCAAGTGCTTAAGTTATTCCATTTTCTTTGTCATACTAGCATCCTATATAGAATAGTCCTATCTACATCTACAAAAAAATCTTGCTGAGATTTTGGTAGGAATTGTGTTAAGTCTGTGGATAAATTTGGGGAGCGCTCACATCTTTACTATGTTGAGTCTTCCAGTCCATGAACACAGTATGTCTCTACATTTGTATCGCCTTTGATTACTTTTATCTGCATTTTGTAGTTTTCAGCATGTGCATTCAGTACATATTTTGTTAGATTTACACCTAAGTATTTTAAGCAATTATAAATGGTATAATTGCTTTAAAGTACTATTTTAAATTTTTGTGTCCATTACTAATATATAGAAATACAATTGATTTTTGTATATTTATTTTGTATCCTGCAATTTGATTAATTCACTTATTATACCTAGGAGGTTTTTGTAGATTTCTTGGGATTTTCAAAAAATAATCCTGTCATCTGCCATTGGAATATTTCTTACTTTCCAATGCATGTCTTTAGTTCTTTCCAGCATCGCATTGGCTAGAATTTCCAGGACTGTGTTGAAAAAGAATCATGAGGATGAACATAGTTGACTTTTTCCCAGTCTGAGAAAAAATGTTTAATGCTAGCTGGAGGTGCTTTTAGAAATTCTTTATCAAGTTGAGGAAGTCCTCTATTCCTATTTTTTGGAGAGCTTTTGTGGTGAATTAATGTTGAATCTTGTCAAGTGTTTTTATTCACTGATTGATGTAACCGTGTAATTTTTCTTTTTTTTTTTAACCTGTATATATGGTGAGTTAGTTGACTAGTTGACTTCCAAATATTAATCCAGTTTTGAAATCCTGGAATAAACCTCGGTGGGTCATGATATGTGATTCTCTTTATATATTGCTGAATTCTGATAGTATTTTGCTAAGGAATATGCTTTATGCATCTAAGGTTTCTGCCATACACACCCCTGAAATCCATATGTTGAAGTCCTAGCCCCTAGTGTGATGGCATTTGGAAATGGGACATCTGGGGGGTAACTAGAGTTAGATTAGATCATGTGAGTAAGGGCTTTATGATGGCACTAGTGACCTTAAAAGGAAGAGATCTTTGTTCTCTCTGTCCAGTCCCTCCCCCCTATGTATCACAGGGTTTGCACCAGCTTGGATGGCAGAGAAATGTGGGAGATGATACAACACGCATTCCCATCGCTCACAAGGATGCTTGATTGAATGTGTGGACCGAAAGGATCATAATGCTCCCTGAAGTTCTCCAAAGGCAGCAAAATCGATTATAAGAAGGAATTTTAACAACAGGGTCATTTAATGCCCTTAAATTTTATATTCACGAGAAGAGAGGCTTAGAACTTTGAAGATATAATGTACCCAAAACAAACATGTGAGAGGATTTGTTTGGGGACAGGAAGGAAACATATCTACATTTCATTTCTAGATTCTCCAATTGTCTGTGTGGTCTGAGCCTTAAAAATCCTCAGTGCCTTGGGGTCCTCTCTCTGTGGTGGCTAAATTCCATTAGAAAAAAAGGGGAGTTGGGGTGAAGAGTGACCCCTTGTCAACACTATAAATATTCCTGATTCCTTCTGTGACCTATGCCTAGCTTCTATATGCCCCTGGATGAGGCCCAGTTTGGGAAGTTGGTGTTTGAGTTGCGTATGTGGAACCCATGTACTGTGCAAATTTTACAGTAATAAAAGTCCAACTTTATACTCGGTAGGAAGATAGGAGTAACTCAAAAAAAAGTTGGTTGGTAAGAGTAGGATTTCCTTCTCAAAGATCTAGATTGTTGACTGTGTCAGGGAATGGTCTAGGAAAAAAATCTTTAATATTTTGTATTCAAGATAACTGATTTCAAGAGGTCAAACACGGTAGAAGCAATGTGCTCAAGAAAAGAATGTATTACTTCTGCTATCCCCTGGAGTTTTATTTTATTCACTGACAGACACCAGGAAGGAAAGAGTTACAAGAGCAGCGTATAGTAACCAAGAGCGAGGCCTGTGTCACAGCGGGGCAGCAAGCCAGGAAGGAGAAACCAAGTGCACACTTAGTTCCGCTGGTGTTTCATCATCGTTCAGATATACCAATGTAATGCTTAAAGAATGCATTTCACATAGTTTGCTTTCCACATCTTTTTATTTTCCCAAAACACATCTATCTCTTGGAGAATTCTCGGCTTCCAGCTTTTACTTTTTTTTTTTT
>CM052540.1:37208411-37321333 GCA_028533065.1 Trachops cirrhosus | reverse complement strand
TGAGTTGCATGCAGTGCCTTGCTTCACAATGGCCGCCTCGCTGGGTCTGCCGGTCACCACCCCCTGGCTGGGGCCCACCAGCCACTGCTGCTTGTGCGCCCAGGGTCTGCCTGCTGCGGACTTGCGCGCCGCCCAGGGTGCTCACCAGCTTTTACTTTGGGAAAGTCTTGAGCTATTTAGCAACCACAAACTCCATCTGCGGAAGATTCAGGCTAAGGTGCAATTCCTGCTCTGAGAGTTCTGATTGACACTCTTCCAAGTGACCTCGAGGATGGAGTGATCCACTCTTGGGTCAGCCACCCAATTGCTGATGAGAAAGGAAGGGGATTGTCAGTGTAGCATTTGGGAGAAATCTCAAAACCATCTCTGCTTGTGAGCTTTCAGTTTGAAGAATGTCTTGATATTCTTGCAGAATATCAAGGCTAGGACCCAGTAGGATGCAAGAAGTGCTGAGAAGTATGTGTTAATACCCTTGAACTTGGAAGATTCCTTAATGAAACATTGCTGTAACAAGGTTTTCGGTCAGGAGTTAATCTGGAAGGCTCGAGGGGGTATTTGCAATGTGACACAACTCTAACTGCTTCATGCCTCCTCTGTTCTGCAAGGGGACTCACCCGTTGGTATATTCAAGCTGTAGCCAACCATGCAAATTAGAAAAGGCTTTTAGATCCTGTATTAGCTTCCTGTTGCTGTGTTAACAGATTAGCACAAATTTGGTGGCTTAAAACAATGTAATTTAATATCTTACAGTTCTGGAAATCAGAAGGCTGACACAGTTCTCACTGAGCTACAATCAAGGTGTGGGAAGGGTTATGTTCTTTTCTGGATCCTCTAGGGGAAAAACTGTTTTCTTGCCTTTTCCAGTTTCTAGAGGCTGCCTGCTTTCCTTGGCTCATGGTCCCCTCCCACCATCAATGCCAGCAATGGCCAGATGAGTTCTCACATCACGTCAGCACTGACAACTCTTCTGCCTCTAGTTCCACTTTTAAGGACACTTGTGATTACATTGGGCACACTCAGATAATCCAGAATATCCCTAACTTGAGGTCATCTGATTAACAGCCTTCATTTCACCTAGAGCTTAATTCCCCATTGCATGCAATATGCATATAAAATATTCACAGGTTTTGGAGATTAGGTGCAAGACATCTTTTGGGGGATGGTTATTATAATACCTATCATGACCCCACTGCCCTTGGAGGTTCTTGTCACAAAAGTTTAGTAGTTTATAGTTGTATTTTCACTCAGATAAATCCTCCAAAGGCATTCCTCACGGTGTAGTTTGATTTCCTAAACCATGTCTTTATCATTGTCTGGAGCTTTTGTTTTACTTGCAGCTTTAAAAGGAGTTCCTTTCCATAGGACATACAGTTTTATTTCTGTGGCTTGACAATCTGGGCATAACGTATCACACAAGACCTAGTTCACTTCAGAAAAGGAGGTAGTACTAGTGAGAGAGAAGGGAATAAGAAAGTAGGTACTGAACGTCTGTGAAAGCCTTCCATTTATGCAAATGTATACATTTTTTTCAGTCAGTAAGTATTTATTGAGTGCCTGCCATGTGCCTGGAAATGTGATTAATACTGGAACTGCATTGGTGAGCAAAAGCAGTCTAATGGGAGATAGAAATAATAATCAAATAGTCACACAACCAAATGTAAGGCTTGTGTTCAACTAGTGCTACGACAAAGTGTGTGGCACCACAACAGACCGTAATAAGGGGACTGGAGCTACCCACTGAGGCCAGGGATGGCTTCCCTGAGGAAAGCAAAAATAATTCTGAGAGCTGAAGGTCATGTAGGGAACCAATTTGCATGGAATGGCAAATGTAGCTCCGCCCTGTGGGAAAGCCTATAAGTGCATGGCAGCACACAGAACGCCAAACCCACAGATTGTTTCTCCCATGGGAAATCAGGCCTGCATTATACCTAGGCTGCTTTGTGACTTGCTCTTGCTAAAACTCTCTCACCCTGAGTTCAGGCAGCAAATGCTTATGGAATATCTTTAAAGTAACTTCCTGAGGTCTGTGCTAATTCTCTCAAGGATCGAAGTGTAACTGGACCTGTTACTCTTATCATTCCCTGGCATTTGCAAGATTTTTTCCTTGTGAATCTGTAAGAAGTAATCAGTAACATCCTTCCATTGCTATCTGTAAAAAGTAATTACCTAAAGCAAACCTAAGTATAATGAATGAAAACCTTCTCTGATGTATACTATCAGAAAGCCAATAGAAGCTTGTCAAGGCAAAGGTCAAGGTGCTCTCCTTTTGAGAGAGTGGTCGTGCCATCCCTTTTCCTCCACAGGACTCGGTAGTCCGTGTGAATTTGTCTCATATCTCATCCATAATGCTGCAGACACTGCAGGCCGGTGACCGCATCAAGCTCCAAGTGAGGAGTTAATTTGGTGATGTAAGAGAAGAATACTTGGGGAGAGGTGACTAGCATGTGCAAAGGTCCTGTAGCAGGAAGAGGGATGTGAAGAAGCTATTAGAGCAGGACCACAAAGAAATATGGGCAGTTTGCTGCTGGAAGAGCCTGGCCCTGCAGATTATGTAAAAGGCTCTGTCTTTACCCTAAGAAGCCATTTAAAAATGTTAAGGCAGGAGAAGAAGGGATTATGTTATGTGTGTATTGAAAATTTCTCTGGCTGCTTTGAAGAAAACAGATTGTAGGGGGCGGTCGGATGCATGTTGGGTCAACACAGACCAGTTAGAAGGTTATTGCCATTGTTCAAGTGAGAGATCTTGGTATCTTAAATGAGGGCAGCAATGAAAGAGACAAATGTGCATTAAAGCAATATTCGGCAGGTAAAATCCCGGTGACACGATAATGGATTAGGTTTAGTTAGTGTGGGAGAGAGATGAGATACCACCAGACAGAAGTATGAGAGCAGGTTATGCATTTGTTAACTTTGAGCTCTTTCATCTATGGATATGCCATGAATATATGATTCTGAAATGAGGGTAATAGACATTAATTTAGGAGCGATTGGCATATAGGTGGTAATTGAACTCTCTCTTCAGAGATTTAAAAGAAAAGGGGCTAGGAGTAAGCCCCAGGGTTCTCCAACGTTTAATGGCTTGGCAAACCTGTGGGGGAAGAAAATAGAAGACCAAGGAAACAAGAAAAGCCGGGAGAGTTTCATAAAGGAAGTAAAGAGTTTATTTCAAGAAGCAAATTGCAGTCCATGGTGCTAATACTCCTGAACTGTGAGATAAATGAAGGCCTGAAGACCATCCTGTGTGTGTAGTGACACGGGAGCACTCCAGAGCTCAGTGAGGGCTCTTTCTAAGCACTGACAGAGAAGGGTGGGGGTGAGGAGTGAGGAATAAAAATAAAGACTATGGACCCTTCTTTTGAGTGATGGGGATGAAGAGAAAAAAGATGGTGCCGGTAATTGGAAGAAAATGAGGGGTCAAATATGAACTAGATTAAGTTGGTGGTGGTGGTATGCACTCTTCTACATCTCTGACTTATTTTCTGCTGATTTGTTCTACCAGTTACCGAGAGAGGGGTACTGAAATCTCCAACAACTATTTTTTATTTTTCTACTTTTTCTTTCAATTCTGTCAGTTTGTGCCTATGTATTTTGAAGCTCTTATTAGATATTTACATATTTAGAATAAAATCTTCTGGATGGGTTGACTTTTTATGATTATAAAATGTTCCTATTTGTATCTGGTAATATTTCTAAAGTCTACTTTTTCAACTACTAACATAAACAGCTTTTTTATTATTTACATGGTATGTTTTCCTATCATTTAACTTTTTTAAAAAAGGAGACTTTATGTTTTAGGGCAGTTTTAGGCTCACAGCAAAATTAAGGAGAAGATGCAGGGATTTCTCCTACACCTCCGGCCCCCAAGCACACACAACCTTCCCCACTGTCAGTGTCCCCACCAGAGTGGCCCATTTGTTATAGCTGATGTACCTCTACTGATACATCATTGTCACTCAAAGTCCATAATTTACTCTAGGTTCACTCTAGGTGTTACAAATTTAGTGGATTTTGACAAATATATAAGGCCATATATCCACCATTATAGAATCAAACAAGATAGTTTCACTGCCCTAAAAATCCTCTGTACTCTGCCCATTCATCCTTCCCTCTCCTCTACCCCCTGGCATCCACTGATTTTGGTGTCTCCATGGTTTTTGCCTTTTCCAGAATGTTGCATTGTCTTCTTTCAGATTGTTTTCAGATTGTCTTCTTTCGCTTAGTAACATACATTTAAAATTTCTTTATCTCTTTTTATAGCTTGATTGCCTAGCTCATTATAGAGCTGAAGATATATTTCTGTTTATGTTCACTTATTTTTCAGTGCTCTTCCTTTATGTAGATCTGAGCTTCTAACCTATATCATTTTCTTTCTCTCTGAAGAACTCTTAACATTTCTTGCAAGTCAGTTTTACTATCAACAACTTCTCATAATGTTTACTTTTAAGAAAGTCTTTCTCATTTACTTTTGAAGCATAATTTCAAAGAGTTCTAGGGTGGCCATTTTTCTCCCTATAACACTTTAAATATATTACTGTACTCTCTTTTCTCCAATGGTTTCTGAGAAATTGATATAATTCCTATCTTTGCTCTTCTATAGGTAAGATGTTTTTCTCCCCTCTGTCTTCTTGCAAGATTTTTTACTTTATCTTTGATTTTCTGGAGTTTCAATATATTAATAAGCTAGGTATGGGGGGTTGTTTTCTTTTTAGGGGAGTATTTATCCTTTGATTGGGCTTTGGTGTCCGATATTAATGTCAGTCTTGGTCAGTATTATATCAAATGTTTCTGGCCACTTCTCCTTCTGATATTCCCACTACTTGTACATTGTACCTTTAGTGCTTGTCCCACACTTCTTGGATATTCTCTTTCACTTTTTTCTTCAATCTTTTCTCTTTGCTTTTCACTTTTGGAAGTTTCTATTGAGATATTTTCAAGCACAACATTTCTTTTCTCACCTATATGCTTTCTTCTAATGAAATTCTTCATTTTTGTTAGTGTTTTTTATTTCTAACATTTTTTTGGCTCTTTCTTAAAATTTTCATCTCTCTCCTTTTGCCCATCAGCTCTTGGATACTAGTGGGTAGAGGCTGGAGGTGCTGCCAAACATCCTCCAAGGCATAAGACAGCCCCACAGCAAAGGATTATTTGGCCACAATGTCAGTAGTACAAAGAAACTTTGCAAAGCACTTTTGACAAAACACCTTTGATGGGTCCCAGCACCTTCTCCATACACTGCACAAGTGTTTCTTTTTTTGTGTTTCAATTGTGTTTTTACCTTTCCTTAAATAATAAAGCATAATACACTGAAAATGTGTATTTTCTACTATCTTCAATATTAAAATGGCTACACAAAAATTCACCAATTTTGATACTTTTTAAAAAATGTACACTGATATGGCAACTGTCACAACACAATCTAACAAAATTGTTTTGAATGAAGTTAAAGACAACTAAGCGCTACTAAAGCCATTGTACAGAAAAAAAATGAAATCAACTTTTTGGCCATACAAATACCATTGGGCCTCGGTCTTTTAGTGAGCCTGTGCCTCTCTGTCCCTGAGCTGTGGGCTTCACAAGTGATTCTTAGTTTTTTCCAGACTTCAGCTCAGACTGATGGCTGGATGGTACTGGAGGGAGGCACTTTCTCCCAGGTCAGGCAGGCTTTCACAAAACTTGCCTAGCGTAGGCTGTGGTAAAACAGTTTCTCTTGAGGGCAGAGGACATTTTTCTCTGATCTTCACTGTGAGAACCTGGTAGAGTTCTAGGAAGTAAAACTCACAAAAATCTAGCCCTCCACCCCACTGGACATGTATAATCCACAGATTTGTCTACACTGAGCATCTGTTCGTTCATCAATTACAGTTTGGTTTTACAGTTTAGGTTTTCCAGCCCTGGTATGTGTTCCCACAGATGCTTCTGTTAACAGGTTTCAGCTCCAGTAAGTTGTGATTCTATCTTTTCAGTTTTGGGAGCAAGAGTTGTTAACATTTCAGTTTGTTCAACATTTCATTTGTTTGCTGGACTGGAAACTGGAAGTCTCCTTGTACCATATTCACATTTATATTTACTGTGTGTTTTTTATAAACAGCATTTTTGTACTGCTTTTTAAATTCAGTCTCATAATTGCTGCCTTTTGAGTGTTTGTCATTTATATTTAATGTAATTATTGATAGAATTAGGTTTAAATCTATCCTCTTGCTGTTTTTTTTTAATTGAACCTATCAGTTCTTTTTCTTTTCCCTCTTTTTTTCACTTCTTTTGGATTAATGGAGGTTTTTTTTATAATTTTACTTTGTCTTTTATCTTGGCTTATTAGCTATACCTCTTTGTGCTGTTCTGTAGTGGTTGCTCTAGCCTTTATCATAGGCATCTCTAACTCATTACAGTCTATCTTCAAATGATGTAAACTACGTCACTTGGTCACTTGTAAGAACATTAAAAGATTATACCTCCATTGTATTCTCCTGTCTTTTGCTATTGTTCTCATACTTTTCACTTCTGCATGTTATAAAGTCCACAATCTATTATTATTTTTATTTTTGAGTTAGTTATCTTTTAAAGAAACAAAAAAAGAAAGAAAGGAAAAACATCTTTCATGTCTCCTCACATATTCACCACTTTCAGTTCTTCTCAGTCCTCCGTGAGAAAGAGATCCCAGTGTTTGGTACATTTCTTTTGTCAGAAGAAATTCCTTTAATATTTATCATAGCCGGGGCTACTTGTAGCTCATTCTGTCAGCAATTATTTTGCTCCCCCAAAAGTTTGTATCTTTAATTTTTAAAGGATTTCTCTTCTGATTGGATATGGATATCTGGGCTAACTTTGTGTTTTCTTCAAACACTTGAAACAGCATTCCATTGTCATAACAGTTTCAGATACGACGTATCTGTTCACTTTTATCTTGGTTCCTCTGGATATGATGTGTCTGGTTTCTTATGTTGACTTTAAAGCCTTTTCCCCTGTTATCATTGGTTTTTAGTAACTTGATTATGATGGATCTGAGTGTGATTTTGTGTTTATCATTCTTGGGTTTGTTAAATTTTTAATACTATGAGTTTACAGTATTCATACAATTTTTTTTAATTGCCATTATTTCTTCAAATATTTTTTTTTCTTTCTCTCCTCCCAGCTCCTCCTTTCCTCAGCCCCTGCTCTATTCTGGAAATCCACTATGTCAATTTGCTCTAAATGTCAGCCATGAATTTTTAATTTCAGGTATTGTATTTTTTATTTCTAGAGTCTCATGTGATTCTTCCTTTTTTTCCCTCATTACTTTAAGAGGTCCCCCACTCCCTGCTGTAACCCCACCAACAGATTTACTTATCTATTTACTTTGGAAAGGAATGGATTTTTGAGGAGAAAAACATGAGGCAGAGAGGTATGGAATAGAAAATAAATACAAATGTAAACTGTTTGTTAATTGTTTTATAAGCACAACAATGAGCACACAGAATGCCATGTACAAAACTGTACAATAAAGGTTCAAGGTCAAGGGCTTCCTTTAGGCAAGACTGAGGATTTCAGCTCTGGTATTCGGAATGTGCCCTGCAGTCCTTGTCTCTGGATGCATGACTGGGTGTGTGACAGAGTCCGTGCTTTATCCAGGTAGGAACAGAAGCATGGTGAATTGGCCCAAGCAGAAGCAGAAGCAGATGAAATGTTTGGTTTCATGTGTCATGTAACCATCATAGTTGCCCCCCCCCGATGCAGTGCCTGGTGGGGTTGTACTTCCTGTGAAACCCCTGCACTTGGGGCCCAGTGTCCTTCTTTATGTTGTCCTTGTCCAGAGCCTGAGCAGCACACTGCCCTGAGGAGCACACTGCCCTGAGCAGCACACTGCCCTGAGGAGCACACTGCCCTGAGGCCTGTTGCATTACCTCTGACATACTGGCATTTTTATTTTAGTTTAGTTTTCTATTCCAGTTTACATTTAATATTATTTTATATTAGTTTCAGGTATACAGCATAGTGGTTAGACAATCATATACTTTACAGAGTGATCCCCCTGATATTTCCAGTACCCCCTGGCACCACACAGAGTCGTTACAATATTATCGACTGTATTCCCTACGCTGTACTTCACATCCCCGTGACTATTTTGTAACTGTCCTTCTGTATTTCTTCATCCCTTCACCTTTTTCACCTAGCCCCTGAATCCCCCTCCCATCTAGCAACTGTCAGTGTGTTCTCTGTATTTTTGGGAGCTTGCATTTCCACTTTCATTTGTCTCTAGATATTTTAAAGTTTCTTTTTGTATTTCTTCACTGACCCATCGGTGCTTCAGTATTGTGTTGTTTAATCTGCACATTTGTGCTTTTTTCCTGTTTTCTTCTTATAATTTCCTTCTAGTCTCATAACATTATGGTCAGAAAAGTTGGTTATGATTGTTGATGTTATTTCAACCTGTTTAAATTTGTGCAGCCTACTTTTGTGGACTAATGTACGGTCTATCCGGGAGATTATTCCATGTTCACTTGAGAAGAATGTGATCACGTTTCTATTTAAATTCTTGAGCATATTTGTAATACTGATCCAAAGTATTTGCCCATTAATTCTGTCATCTCTGTCATTGCCAGGTGTCTTTCCAATGACTGATTTTTCTTTCCTGGTTACGGATTCCATTTGCTGCTTGCTTACCTGCCTACTAATTGTAAATTGGACATCATGTACCTTATGGTACTGAGTGCTGGATTTGTTGTATTTCTTCCAGCAGTGTTAGACTTTGCTCTAGTGGTCTGTTATTTGTGGATCTGCTCAATTCTTTCAAGGTTTACTTTTTTTAAACATTTTCTAGGGTGGGTTAAAAGTAGTCCTTACTTTAGGCTTAATTTAACTGTATTTATAAGGTGTGCTCAGTGAGATGGCTGCACTCTGATTGGTTGGAACTCAAGCCTCTACCCACTCTGCGTGAGCTCAGGCAACTGTTGAGCTTACAGTTCCCCGGTTACTCCTCTCCATGGACCATATACTTTCACTCGGTGCCTGTGTACTTCTGTACTGAGCAACAGACCCAGCGTCTGGGGCCTCGCTGCAGACCTCTGGGGCCCGCTCTTTGCGCCACTCCCTTCACTCTGGCAGCATGCCCACAGATGGCAGCTCCCTCAGCCTTTCTGCACGCCTTTCCTTGTGCTTTGCTTACGATTCCTGCTCCTTTACTCTGTTCTGAAAGTATGTCTAGGGAGAAGCCACATGAGCGTAGGGCTCCTCTCCTTTGTCTTCTTTCTGTCAGGGATCGCGGCTCTCAACTGTCTGTTGTCTGACATATGAAAACTTTTTTTTCAGTTTTTCAGTTGTTCGCACTGGGAAGGTGAATCTGGCCCCATTTACTCCATCACAGCCAGAATCTCCTTTATTCTCTTTATTTATTTTCATCATGCATAGAATTCTAGGTTGGTAGTTTCTTCCTATACTTGAAAGGTATCATTCCATTGTCTTCTGGATCTGATTGTTTCTGTTGAAGAGTCCATTAAAGGTAATTCAGTTTTGATTTTTTATTTCCCTCTAGCTGCTTTCACTCTTTTTCATTTGTTTTTCAGTGTGTTTAGTAAGATATGTCTAGGTATATACTTCTTTTTATTTATCCTTCTTAGGGATCATTGCACATTTTGAATTTGTGACTTCATGCATTTTATCAGTTTGGAAATACTATCTCTAAAAATTCCTTCTTTACCACACTGTCTCTCTTCTCCTATGGGATTTCATATGTACATCTCTATAGGTGTGTATGTGTGTATATGTATAATATATAATCTTCTCACTGACACCTGTATGTCTTTACCCTATATATTTTACATTCCTTTTTTCTTACCACACTTTGTCCTATGTTCTCACAGTCTGTTTTCAAGTTTACTGTTTTTCTCTTCAACTATTCATACAGCAGGTCCCTGAATAACATCATTTTGCTATGGCTTTGATTAGAAAAAGAAATTCGATCCCTTGCTAGGCCCACTGTTTGTCTGGAGTATGCATGTCCTCCCCGTTTCTGCACAAGTGTGCTCTGGTTGATGGGTGCACTATGGGGATGGTGTGTGTGAGTGTGCTCTGCGATGGAATGTCCGCCTGTCCAGGGTGGATTCCTGTCTTGCCTCTTGAACTGCCAGGATGGGGTCTGGCTACCAGCAACTCTGAACTGGAATAAGCAGGTTGGAAAATATCTTGTTTGTATTCATCTTTCTTAAATGTATGTGTAGCTCCTATTTATTTCAATGCTTGATATTAGAAGTGTTTGGGGTCTTTATTTAGATGTTTGGTGATGTTTTTGTGACCCGAGACATGCCATAGGAACTTAATCCTTGTTTATATCAATTAGCCTATGGTAAACTTGGTTTCATTATATATTATTTCATTTGAAGTCACAGTTTTGGAGAACCTATTGAGGATGCTAAGTGAGGACTTATGTAATCTGCAAATGAATCACATCCTAAATTCTTAATTTAGGTTATTGACCTTTTTTTTCCCTTGAATGTTCATTAGTTTCTTTTCACAGTTACCAGATGTCTTCCAAATCCACTATCTTTTCTTGGATCCCATTTTAGTCCAAATTCATTTGGAAGATGCACTTCAGGCCCCATGCATTTCTGGTCCATCATTGTCCTAAGGCTGTAGTCCTTACAACTGCCATCCCAAGGTGAGGTAGTTCAGCAGGACCACACTGCCTAGCAGGCACTGTACTCCATCAGGTTTCCTTTTAACTGTAGAAGGCCAAATATCGCACTGTTTCTCAGCTTCTCCTCAGCCCTTTCTAGAACTATAAATGCTGTCAGAGGAAAATGGACCCAAACACAGGACTCATCCTGCTGGGCTTTTGTCCTCCTCTGTACCCTGGTCCAGTAGTTAGTGTTCACTGTCCTGTCAGCTTGTCCATGCCTTTAGGAAGCTGTTTTTAATATTCTACCCAGCTCATCTAGATAACCTTGCTGGGATGTCTGAATTATCTAGTTTGATTTATATATATATATTTTTTGTTTGTTTGTTTTGTTTTGTTTTTTGTTTTTTTTTAGAGAGAGACAGGGGGAAGGGAGGGAGAGAAACACCAATGTGTGAGAGAAACATCAATCGGTTGCCTCTCACACGCCCCCAATGGGGGACCTGGCCTGCAACCCAGGCATGTGCCCTGACCAGGAATTGAACTGGTGACCTTTCAATTTGCAGGCTGGGACTCAACCCACTGAGCCATGCTGGCCAGAGCTAGTCTGCTATTCTAAGAAATAAATGTCTCAAAGGTCAAGGTGAGGTTGAATTTATAGTGGAACTAATCTGTTCTATTTGGTCATTCTCTGCAGCTTCCCTCAGCTATAAAAGTGCAGGCATGGAGAAATGTTAGTTGGCTTCATGTCTGCAACAAATAGACTAGATTTTTTGGGAAAGAGTAAGTATAGAGTGTTTCCAAGTTTGTTATTTAGTTCAGGAATATGAAATCTAACCTGGATAAGAAAAAAGTTAAGAAGAGAGAAGGCTGGTGCACTAGGAGAAAGTAAAGAGATGAAAATCCTGAAGAAAACCCTAAGAATTGAGGAAAATTGAGTGAAAATATTGGGTTGGTCAAAAAAGTCTATTTAGCTTTTTTCTGTAAAATAGAAGAAAGTTTTCATTTTGACCAATAATGTTATCGATTTGGATGTTTTGAGTATGTTGGCTATCTCCCACTATTGGTTTCTAGTGGGTAGAAGCCAGGGGTGCTGCTAAACATCTTCCAATGCATAAGACAGCCCCTCAGCAAAGGAGTATTTGGCCACAATGTCAGTAGTACCAAGAAACTCCACAAACCACTTTTGACACAGTTGATTAGTCACAGCACTTTGTTCATACACTGCACAAATCTTTTTTTGTGTGTGTTTCAGTTGTGTTTTTACCTTTCCTTATATAATAAAACATAATATACCCAAAATGTTGCATATCTTCTTCCATCTTCAATATTAAAATGGCTACACAAAAATTCACCGACTTTGATAAGTTTTTAAAAAATGCATGCTGATACGACAGCTGTCACAATACATCTAACAAAATTGTTTCTAATGGAGTTAAAGACAACTAAGCACTACTAGAGCCATCATACAGAAAAAAAAACTAAACGAATAGTTGAAAAAAACAATTAGGAAGCATAACTGTATTGAGTTAGTGCTTTGTAGGTAGAGAAGTTACAGATTCAAAGATTGAGCATGGAGATGGGTGGCTAGAGTGGAGTAGAGAAATTGATCACTGGAGATGAAAACGTAGAGCATCCAAAGTCCAGGCTGCCAAATGGGCTATTCCTACGTATGCTGAAGCCACCCAGGGTAATGTCAGGAGAGGTTAGTAAGTGGTAGGAACTAGGAGGGAACCAGGTGCATTTATTTTCTAGATCATGGATCAAAGTTTTGCAAAGCCTTGATAAACTCTTACGTTCTCTTTAAATGTCCTAATCATACCATCTGATGTGGTTTGTATTCACCTACTAAGACTGGTGCATGTTTAGTATGTTTTTTAAAGATTTTTAAAACCTGGACTCATGATGCAAGAGCCTGCCCAGTGACTGACTTGACTCCCATTCAGAACCTTCTCCTTAATTGGCCTCTCTCTAGACTTAGCCATATGATACATATCTGGCCAGTGGGTGTGAGCAGAGATCTTCTCTGTGGTGTCTGGAAAAGCTCTTGCTTTCCTGACACAGGTACCCCCATCTTTTTCTTCAGTCTTCCATTGCATGTAGTAATGACGGTTGGACCTACAGCAGCCATCTTGTGACCATGAAGAAAAGGTCTGAAGACCTTAGGGAAGTCAGCCACGTTGTAGGCGAGTCCTCAAAAAGTAAGCAGCACTCACTCTGGACTTCACGTACTCTGCACCTGGTGATGTCTGAGGGGGGAACCCAATCTGTTGAAGTCAGTTAAGCAGACTTTTGTCACCAAAAAATTCTTCATATATATGGTATATAACAGGTGTGAGCATAAAGATATAAGTTCACAGTAATGAGCTGGCTTCTTCTGATGGGCAAAAGTGTGCCCTTCAGTCCATACCATACTGTTTACCCCCCTCTTCAGTCCCCCAACTGTCAATGAGAGTATGAACAGATTTCAGGTAAAAAATGCCCAGGATTAAAACAATAGGAATAGATCACTTTCTCCCTAGTCTATTCCATGTTTGGTGGAGTATGTGTAATTCAATCTATAGTATTTGCAATAAAATTTATCCCCAATATTAATATTTAACACCAGTACATTCACAAGTGAGTTTATGGTGATGTCCTATTTAAAGTGATAAGTCTAACTTGTAAAGATGTCAAAAAGAAAAACTATCTCCGTTCTTCAGTGGCTCTGTGGGTGTCCCTCGTCCTGGCAATCCCGGAGGTGTGAGAGCTTACCTTGGAAAGGCCAATAAGTAACAATCGAGTCAAAGGTTAAGAAGCTAGAAAGAGGTCTCAAACTGCCATCTGAGTAACTGAAATGAGGGCATGTTTTAAAAATGAATAAATGATGAAGAAAAAGGATAAGAAATTATAACATTTCTGGTGGTTAGTTAGAATGGGAGAAGTCAGTTTTGTTAGAGATTTCCCTCAATCTCTCATATTTCAAACCATTAAATTAGTCTCTTGGTGCCTAATTCCTCAAAAACAGTGGATTTTCTTTTTACCCTAAATTTTCCTCTCTTAATTTACCTAAATTTTTTTTCCAGGTTCCAGACATACTGGTACATACCTATCTTTTATATGGATATTTTAAAATAATTTTTCCCTTAAAATATATTAAGCCATCATTGGATTTTATTGTTGTTTTTTCTTTGTGGAAACATCTTCCCATTCTTTATAGCATTATGCCTAGAAAAAGTGTTTGGGTAAACAAAATCTGGTCTTATGAAATAACTTGGAATCCTGGCAGTACCTCCTACAAAGATAACAGGATTCGATTTTGAATGCAGTCTTATTTAGCTTTGAACCATCTCAAAATTTACAGGCATGCAACTTCTACCTCCAAACTCATTCCTTTACAATTCAGTCCAAGGACTGACTTAATAATTAGATAGCAAAATACAATTTAAGCACATTCCAACACTTCAGAACAATATATTCCGACATTAGACCTAAAAAAATTGTGATATTAATAGTTTTTGCATTGGCAGTGAGCCTCTCATTCTTAAGTCCTGTTTTATCAAAATTGGAAACATAGTTTCCTTAATTTATTTTTTCTAAGGACATACCTTTATCAACCATCAAAAACTCGGGAAACGTATTTGTTTTAAAGAAGGCAGCCACTGTTTCAGAACATGGCCTAGATAATGTTCCTTTACTTTGGTTATCGTTTTCAATATATGTTCCCTCTCCTCTGATTTTTCTCCCGGCAATTATATATCACCATACGTGCCAATTCTCTGATGGAACAGTCTTTCCTCTCTGCCTCTAATTATATTAGCACCGTCCACTGGGCGGGGAGCAAAAGTGCATTCCCGTCTCTAAGGAGGCAGCTGGCCTGACCTATCTGGAATCGATTAGTCAGGGCTGGTGTGAGGGCTTATCCTGCAAGCAATGGCCAGGGCTGGGCAGGTGGAGGAAAGGAGTAAAGATGCCTTCTGAACAGAATGGCAGTAAGGTTGAAATGTCTGCATTACTTTTCTTCAACAATTAAAAATTATCATCTTTAAAAATGCTGTAGTGGTAGCTTCCAGGAAAAGGTGGAAATTTTTTTCATATAGTGTTATTGATATATAGTCTCTCACTGTGGGCTCTGGTAGCAGAGTCATTTCATGCTGGGGTTCCAGGTGCTAATCTTGAACATCAGCTCTCAGCTGCAGTTCCAAGTGCATTGAAGGCCAAGTGTTTCTTAGCCTAAATTGTGTCGCCTTCCTGACCAGTCCCTTGGGTGCTTCCCCACCTGGAAGCCATCCCTGGATGGCCCTGTTGTCTTAACTGGGCTTTCCCTACAGAAGACCGTATAAAGGATTTAGGTGCATTTGTGTCTTTGAGAGGTGACCTCGAAAAGCACAGAGGGGGCGGGGCGGGGAATGTGGAAGTGTGGCAGGAGAGGGAGAGAAGCCAATAAAGGTTACGTGAGTGAGTGGGTTTCAGAAACAGGAAGTGGGCTCTGGCCCCACTGGAGACCCCCTAAAAGGGTGTGTTGAACAAGCTTTGGGTTTGACCACCAAGGACCAGAAACTGCAGTGTGTACCCACCACTGCCTGTCTCTCACTCGTGGTGTGTCATTCCTGAGGAGTTGACTTATGGCTTCTGGTCAGGGACCAGAAAATGCTGGAAGGGTGCAGGTAGCTCCTGACCCAAAAGAGAACTGTCCGCAGTAACCCTTGTGTGAGTCAGGGGACATGGAAAGGTGGTCACCCTCAACCAGTCTGAGAACAGTGACACAGAGCCAGCCAAGCTCCATACCCCATGGAGCCGAGTGTGTGCTTTTGTGTAGGCATTTGTGTGGTGTGAGCCTGGAGTTGTGGGGATTCATCATCTTTCATGGCGAGTGAGCAACCCGCACAGGGAAACTTACCCCAGGAATGGGAATGACAGATCTAGCAGTGATTGAGCACTAAATCATACAGGCCTGACGTTGTGATTTAGAGATTACATCCAACTTCCGCACCTTCCAGGAGACACTCCCTCCTGTTCTCTGCTGGAAATACAGCCCCTCATCACTCAAGATACCGAAGCCCCAGCCTAGGTTCATCTGCCCTTTTAAAAACATAATTAATGTGCCATAATTAGGTATTCATTCATAGATATGGCAGAGCGCTTGAAGATGGCACCTGGAAAGACGTGACAAATTTTAAAGAAAACATTAACCATGAATTTCTGCCTTGACTGTGTCAGTGTGAGTTCTTTTCTGTGAGTGGAAAGCTTCTGATAACCAAGGGATATGCGAGTCTCACTGTATGTCCTCATGTATATTTGCACACGTATCTGTGTGCAAAACTTCAACAAAGTCAAACCATTTTTAAGTTCTACATGTAACCCACATGTATAGAGATTAGTTTCATAAAGCACTTAAGGATTAATGTTGTCACCTGATACGAACATCTGTACAGGCTTTTTCTGTGTTCAGTAACACTAGAGCTGCTTGGAAACGTGGAGACAGTTAACGTTAATACACTCAAACTCACTAAATGTTACATTAATCCAATCTCCAAATTGGTTTTGTATCCTCACTTCCTGGAGCTTCCTGGCTATCCCTGCCTGCCATTCCTTTCAAGAGTTTATGTATTTCGTTCTTCTGGCCAAGCTGCCCCTCGGTAATCAGCCTGAGGGCACAGGGGCAGGCAGGCACGTGCTCCGAGGGCAGTGGGCCAGGTGGGTGTGTCCTGCTGCCAATTCCCCAGGTTTACAAGGAGTCACCTTAAAAAGACTGAGGGTGCGGGGCAGGTGACACTTGGGAGCACCTATTGTTAGAATCTTTTCCCAACTCTGAGTTCAGTGACATCACCAATCAGTAGCTTAAAACTGGGCATGGTGGAAGTATTTATTTACATAGAGGAAATAGGCACATGCTATACATCAGTACCACACTCCTGGACCGTCACCCCTCTCCAATTGTCAACCATTTACCAGGATACCACTGGTGGTGGCCCTTTTGTATTCCAAGAAAAGGAAGCAGGCCCTTTTGCTAATGCTGTGGTGATCCCAGACATATACTCATTGCTGCTATAACCCCTGGTGTGGCCCTGGCACCTCAGGGCAGAGTGGCAGGCAGTATGGGATCCAGGCCACCAGGCCTGGTGTCCTAGGTGAGGCGCACCCCAGGGCAGACAAGACCACGGTCTGGTCAGCAGCTGTGTTTGCCTCCTAACAGCTGGGTTGCATGGTGTGGAATTCTCACTTGCAGATTCAAATAAAGGGTTTGCCAAACCCCATTTGCCAGTTTACCTTTCCCTGGCCCCCTCATTTCTAGAGATAACTTAAATACCCACCACACCAGTATAGGGGCAAACTGAGAACAGAGGGAAAGTCCTATCAGCCCTTCTCTATGCAGTCCTGGGGGGGACAGGCCCACAGTCCTCTAAGAGCAACACCTCCTCCAGGACTCCAAAGCTGAGCAGGGCTGGGGAGGCCCCGCCAAGGGATTCCTGCCAGCAGCTCTTTGTTATCATTTGGTTTAACTGCCCTCTTAATTGAAGAGGGTAAGTTGCCTTATTGTACTCATGGGCTAATGGGACAGAAAAATACCTCTGCATTCTTGGAGGAAACGAGATGTTTCTCTATGAGAGAAAACCAACACAGATCAGATTTCAAGTCTTGAGGCGTTAGAATTCAAAGAAAAAAGAATCTTTTCAGAACTCCCTGTGCGCAGCTTAGATTTTAAAGAGACCTCCATTTCATAATCAAGACCTTGTTTTGCAGAGAGCTGGGAAGCTTCCTTAAAATAGGCTGTTCTGTTCCTTGTAATAGCTAGATCCGTACTTTACTCAGTCCTGGCAGTGAAACAAAGGAACAATGGCGATGCATAGATAGCTTTAAAGAAAACAAACCACCTAGAAGCCCACCCTGCACCACTGCCTTCAGCTCTCCGACCCTGACCGAAATTTCGATAAGGGCTTTAAATATGGAGTAAGAAGAGAGTGTGGTAATGACTCAACATTAGGAAAAGAAAAGCAACTGGCTGACTTACCATCGGAAATTGCTGTGTACACTTGATCACCAAACCGTTATTGTTCCTCAGCATCAAGTTCCACCCTCACTTTTGGCTATGGTTTCCCTGGTTCCTAAAGAGGCAGCCCTCAGGCTATCCAATGAAGAAAAATGGGAGGAGGCAGGGAAGATGAAGAGCCCCGCAGAAAAGCTTTCGGACCAACTGGGTTTTTTTCCTTCCAAAAGAATAGGACAGAAAATAATCTGACTAGGCAGGCTTGCTCTAGGAGTCAAAGGTCCAGTAAAAATATTTCACTCAGATCAAATAATGTTCAGCGAGTTTGTGTGTTTTCTGTGGACTGAGGGTGTTGAAGATGGTGACGCAGAAGGACACAGCTCCTATGGTGCTCAAGCCGGGGTCAGAAGGCCACCGAGCAGGGAGAGCTGAGGGCAGCTTAACACCCTGCTTCTCCGCAGAGAGGCTGTGGGACCTGATTACTCCGGGCCTGTTCTAAGTGATAGTCCCCAGTCACACCATCCCCTTATCCGTCCAATCCAGACAGAAGGGAACACCATCTATGGGAAAGGGTCTCTAAGATGTGTAGGAATGGGACAGGAGAGCCTTAAACCACAGGCTTTTCAGTAAGAATGAAACTTTCTTCTCTAAAGTATTTAGATGGAACAGTTTGCTGAAAAACACAAAATTCCCTAAGTAAGAGCTGGGCTGTCAATCAGAAAGACCTGATCATAAGTAGCAGGACCAGGTTTTGCTTTTGCTAGGGTTCTAAGACCCTGCACAGGCACGGATTCTCTAGCAAAGCACTTGCCACCAACACCAACTTCACAAAACTGCCAGCCCCCCACCAACCCCCCGCTACTTTTTGGCTGATTTCAAAAGCCTAGCTGAGTGCTTCTAAAAGGCACAGACATAAAAGACACCTCCACAGGTCCTGTGCCCCTGTGGAGTGCGCCCTTCCCCTGCACTGCTCACTGGGGAAACTCTAGGCCAAGCACTGCCCCTGGAGGCAGCACTCTTTCTCCTTAGCACACAGACTCAGGTGGAGGACAGGCGGCCCTTTGTAAGTCTTTATTGAGCAGCCATATAAACTGATTTTTACAGTTACTTGCAACCTAAGTCGGGGCAAGTTTTTTATTTTTTAAATCAATATGAATAGTCCTACTAAAAGCAGACTGAAATTTCTGCTAATGTACAGAAGGGAAAATACTCTTTTTTCTTTTGTTGGTTTAGACACTATTGAACCTAGTTTGGGAAATGCATGTGCAGTATGAAGTGTTTTAAGGAAGAAAAGATTTATTCCAGTACTGCGCATAATAAAAAAACATTCTGAGAGAAGCTTGGGCAACTTCAAAAGCAAAACTCAAGAATGAAGAATACTGTAGTACAAATTATGGCCAAAAATACTGTATTTTTAACCAGCAAGATCATTGGGGCATTATTATACAACATTAGGTGTTTTTCTTTTTTTGCAAAACTAGTTCCCGTCCCCAAACAGTAGACAATACATGCATTTGAATGACATTGTAAGAACAGTAAATATGATTCTTTTAAATACTGCAAGTTAAAAATGTTTTCTGACAAAACTCCCTAAACACATGGGTCTAGGAAGGGCTTCCCAGCGTGATGACGGGTGAGGAATCCAGCAAGAAGCTGCATTTAGAGAGTTCTTTGAGGAAAAGAAATCCGCCAAAAACGTGTTTCTGTCAAAGTAATCTGAACAAAGTTACACAATAATTTTCTACCTTTGTTCCTCAACTTAAAAATACTCTGCCAAATATCTTCTTCCCCGTTGTTTTACTGTCTACTATAGCTTCTACAAAAATCGGAATTCCGTATGCATGTAAGATCCAATTTTACACAACAGATATCTTAATAGCATGTAAACGTCATTTTCTATCAGTTGGAATCATGTGGGGAAATGAAGATACGTGAGAGCAAAGGGAAGCAAGAAGGAAATGAATATCTGAGCACCTACTATGTGCTAGGTGTGTATGCATACTTGGAACAGATGATTCTAGAGGCAAGAGTGTTTTGAAAGGGCGTCGGTAGTTGGGAAGAAGGCAGAAAATGGTTTTTCTGTGAGAAACAAATGACAAGTTGAGACTCTGTACTAAGTAGCTACTAAACAGCAGGTGTGTGGCTCCAAAAATCTCTAGCTAATCACGTACAACTAGGCCATTTCTTTTCCTAATTTGATGGAACCAAAATGAAATCCCAAAGACACAGTTACCAGGACAGATCTATTAACGCTACATATGCTGGAAATATGTAGAGAGAGATAAATATAGAATATTACTCACTTTAATTTTTGTGTGTTTCTAACCAAAGATACATCTTTGGAAGAAAATATTAATGTATACCAAGCACAGCTTATCTGTATCAATTGAGATGTTGTAGATCACCAATTAAGTGGTTTTAAACCCTTATTTAAGAAGAGCAGCAATATACATTACAATATTTGGGTACACTTTATTTTTATATGGGTTAACATTCTGCTATATTTCATTTCATTCATTCTTTTTTTAAGAAACTGAAAACAAAGGGAAATTGAAGGTAATTTGAAAGTTATTTCCAACCAATATCTGAGTCTTGCAGTATTTCATTATGCAGCCCTTTCTTCCCATTATTTTAAATTTTTTTGCAAATAAGTCATTTAGACCCAAATCCAGCATAAATAGCATTTCACCGATTCCTAACTTAAGACAACTACAATTTACAATCGTGTGGCAGTATAAATTTTAAGATTACAGTTCGTACACCTTGACAATCAAGATAGTCTGAAGTACAAAAAGTAAATTGTCCTTTAGCTGAATTACCTTTTTAAAATATTAGACCTGCTAGTTAATCTACAAAAAAAAATACAAGTTTCAGGTGTTCTTCAAATACCTTCTGTAGATGTCATCGGCTAGTAAACAACATAGGCAGGCTCCTAAGAGGATTTTCCCCCCAGTTTATTCGTGACATTCACCAGAGCTCTTTCTATGAAAATGTTTTTAAAAAAACACAACTTTGAGGGGATGTATTTAGTTTTGAATGGGTGTGCTATTTCCCTTTGTTTCAGATATGAGGCACAAACTTCTGAATTTAAGCTCTGTAAGGCATAGGACAAACCTCCAATTTACAAATAAAGATTTCTCTGTGGGTTGGAACTGCCGTGTCACGCAAAAAAGGGGAAAATCATCTGTAAACTGGTACACTGCAATGTGTTGAGTGAGTCATGAAATGGCTGCTTGCCTTGGTATGCTGAAGAAAGGTTTTTTTGTTTTTGTTTCTGAATAAGACATGCCCAAGTCACCATAAAACTTGCCACAGGCCTCTGTTACCTAGAGCATCGACAGGAGTCCAGTGGTACACGCTTATAACGCTTGCAATCACAATATAATATAAAGCATGAGTAAACTTTGTTTTTATACAAAACTGAAAAGAATCCCTTCCCGCCCCTAGCCCCTTCAATAAAACCCCGAACAAAGAAACAAAAAAGAAAATCCTTTAGCTTCGATTGACTAGTGTGGATACAATTAGGTTCCTAGGCATCACTGCAGCTAGGGTGATCAATGTTTTCCTTTCTCAAGAGAAGGGATCTTGTCATGCACCCTAAGACGAACAGTGAGGCCACAAACCTCAAGTCTGCATAGCAATTCCATCCCAATTTCATAAAGACAAATATAACAATCTTTCCCTGTTTCGCTCAGCTTCTTCTGAGCTTTGAGATCAGGTTTAATCGACTACAATCTACTATAGCTCTATTAAATAGAATATCTTGATTCCCTACAACTGTAACACTTATGATCTTGTGATGAGGTTTTCTATACACTGTAGGCCTTCAAATGTTGTTCTTTTTTTTTTTTTTTTTTTTTTTTTTTTTTTGCTGCACCAAATTTAAGATCGCCCTTTCAGGCAAGCAGTGGTCTCTAGCTGTTAAAACATCTCCTTAGTGGGTCACAATAGCTTCTAAAACTGCCTTTCTAATAAAGGCCATCAGAGAGGTAATACTAAACTGTGCATTTGCCAAATAAGAATATGAATTGTATAAAAGCTCATATTCCAATCCTACATCAAATGGCAAAAGTTCTACAAAGTTGGTTTCCATGTTTGTATAAAAGCTCCAGCTGATTTTATGTATTTTGCTATGAAATTACCTTTGGGTCTTATAATCAGTATACCTCTGCTCAGGAATGTGCAAATGGTTTTAGACAGCACGATGCTAGTACCGCTCTGTACGACAGTAAGGTTTTTTTTTTTCTTCTTTTCTAAATGGAAAAAATAATATCCCTAGTCAGAAATAAACTGACAAATTTACATTCTCCTCTCTTAAAAAAGTAAATAAAATAACATTATTCAAAATGTGAATTAGCTATAAGACATACAATTACATAGATACATATCAATACAGCACATTCAATCCGCCAAAAAATTAATGATCACAAAGCCAGTATGGATGCTACAATATCAAGAGAGAGATGTATGTACAATGATTAGAGCTTTCATAATTGCACTATACCTACAGGCAGTCTGTTTCTGAATTAAATTACAGGTGCTTCTGAGCAAGGAAAAAAGTAACCTGTGTTGTTTGAGGCTGGGAGAGTGAAGAATGAGAACATTTCATTACTGTCTAGTAACTCTGGCAACTCATTTAATAAGCCATTAATTTTCTCCCTCCCCTTTATTGTTCCAAGAGAGTAATTTATATGGAAGTTTAGCCTTGTGCCAAACAGTATTACTGTTAAAACCAGACCAGTGTCATGGCCTAGTTCTAACTTCCCAGCAGGTTTAAAACAAGCCATGGCTTATTTTCTTAAACCATGTTTCAACTAACGCCGCTTGACAGGAGAGTTCATCAATGTATGTACTGTATTTTTTGCATTTGTTGAAAATTGCACATAGAGAACTCCAAACATCTCTCTTAGTAGGTTTAGTTACATAAATACACGTTTTACAGAACAATGAGAGGTTACTTTTGAGTTAAGTCCACAAATCTTCCTTAAGTTCAACTTAACTAGTCACCAATATAAAAAGATCCAAAGGTGGCAAACTAGAATAGCTTCAGATTCTGCAAACTAAAGTTTCAGAATGATACTATCAATCAATGTTCTTGGCAGACCTACTCAACTTTAAGAATGTAAAGAGAGTAAAACTGGCTTCAAATGAAGAGACACAAGCAAATTCCACGTTGCATCACAGAGGACAATGTCCACACTGCCGATTTGGACACTCGACATGGAACGTGAAGACCGAACAATATAATTAAGGTCAAAGAAAAGAATGGACCGTGAGAATCAAATTTACAGTTACCAACTGTTTGGCAATTGGTGTTTCAGGTTCATTCTCAGCCAATCACTTTAGGCTTCACAGTCTTATTCACCTGCGTTTTAAGATACCGGCCTTTATCTTTGAAGTTCTTCTTATTCTGTTTTAAAAAAGCCAGGTTTGGCAACACATACCCATAATAAAAGTCATCTAAAAATTGTGGCCCAAACACTAAGGAAGAAACGGAGAAAAAGTCTTAACCAAAAGAAAAAAATGAAGAGCAATCTATGAAAAGGGCCTGGGTAGCAGCCATTGGGGTAATGTAGTGTCTGTTGGCATCTTTTTTGGCATCTGCAATTTAAAGAACAGAGGGTGGGAAAAAAGAAAAAGCGAGGAAGGAAGGAAGGAAGGACTGACAATGGCACGTGGCATTCCACAAGAAAGGACTCCTCCTGCATGTCTCCGTCCTCTCCTTACTGACTTCCACACGATTCTGAGCGACCAAGCTAGGACTGAAGGCAGAAATCCAAAAGAAAGGAACTTAACCATGAGATGGGCTTCCAGCCCAAAGTGAGGCAAGACAATATATTTATATAAAAAGCTCTATGTGTGTATCCAGAGCAATACATTTAAAACCATAGTATTAATACTTATAATCCTTCAGCAAAAACTACAAACTGTTAAGCTGATGTTGATGGCTTAAATCGAATGACATTGTCCTGACAGTTTCATTCGAGAGAAAAACCTGACCAAGAATGGAACTAGGATAAAGGCCATTGTAACCAGGGAAAAATCAGGAGGGAAAAAGGAAATCAGCTTCGTTTTGCTCAATAGAAAAAGAGAGAGGGGGAGAGGGTGGGGAGAGAGAGAGTGAGAAAACTCTTTGTGAGTGCATGACTGAGAATTTAAAATACATTGAGTCACGAGATTTTGCCTAAAAAAAAGATAGAGAGGAAATGTGCTGGGACTGTACTTCAGCATCCTGTTTTTCCTCTGAATAGTTTAAATAAAATCATAATATTTACTACAAACTCTGTGGACACACTCACACAGAGTCCAGGACGGCAATAAATTAGTATTATGCAAATTGTTTTCCACAGAAATACAGTCCCTCTTGTATAGCTTCAATAGCCCACCAAGGAAGGGAAGGGCGGTGTCGAGGAGGCACAATTAGACCAGATTGTACTCCTTCAGGTTCAACTGGAGGATGGTGTCCTTGACGGCAGCAAAGACAAAGCGGATGTTCTCGGTGTCTGTGGCGCATGTGAAGTGGGAGTAGATAATTTTGTCACTGTCTGGGTTCAGGTCCACGAACATCTTCAGGATGAATTCTCGAGCTGCCTGGGCATCTCTCTGGGGTCCTGTTGGCCAAGGGACGAGAGGAACAGTTTGTTAGTTGAAGCATTAATGCATTTGCTCAATAAATGCTTACGGAGTCCATGACCATGAAGATGACATCTGTATTGCATCTTTTTAAAGTAAGGTACCTGTATCTTTTTTCAATTCCAGTTGACATATTAGTTTCAGGTATATAATGTAGTGATTAGACATTTATATAATTTATGACGTGATCTCCCCAGTAACTTTAGTACCCAACTGACACCACACACAATTATTACAATATTGTTGACTATATTCCCAATGCTGCATTTTAACATCCTTGTGACTATTTTATAATTGGTAATTAAGTACTCTTTAATCTCTTCACCTTTTTCACCCATCCCCCAATCACCTCCCATTTGGCAACCATCAGCTTATTTTCTGTATGAGTTTTGTTTGTTTATTGTTTTTTAGATTTCACATACAAGCAAAATCATGTGGTACCTGCCCTTCTCTGTCAGACTTATCTCACTTGGCATAATACCCTCTAGGTCCATCCATGTTGTTGCAAATGGAAGATTGCATTCTTTTTTGTGGCTGAGTAATATTCATATATATATGAACCACATTATTATCCATTTATCTACTGATGGACATTTAGGTTGCCTCCATATCTTGGCTATTACAAATAATGCTGCAATGAACACAGGGGCGAATATATTTTTCTGATTTAGTGTTTTGGATTTCTTTGGATAAATACCTAGAAGCAGAATTACTGGGTCATATGACAGTTATTTTTAATATTTTGAGGAGCCTCCTTAGTGTTTTCCATAGTGGTTGCACCAATTTACAATCCTACCAACAGTGCATGCTGTTTGTTGATTTATTGACGGTGTTCTGACAGGTGTGAGGTGATATCTCATTGTAGTTTTAATTTGCATTCTCCTCGTGGTTAGTGATGTTGAGCATCTTTATTGGCTATCTGTATGTCCTCTTTAGAGAAATGTTTCTTCAGGTCATCTGCCTATTTTTTAATTAGATTGTTTGGTTTTTGGTGTTAAGTTGTTAGGAGTTCTGCATGCAGATTTGATTGATTACAATCATCTTCCCCCCAAAACCAGTGTTGACAAGGAAATAGAGAATAAATAGACCCACTAGATTTCATCAAAATTAAAAACTTTGTGTATTTAATGACATTATCAAGAAAGTAAAAATGCAACCTAAAGAATGGGAGAAAATATTTGGAAATCACATCTGATAGAAGGTTAATATAAAAAATATATCTATAGAATACAGACTTCTCCTGCCCTGGTCGAGTAGCTAAGTTGGCTGGAGCTTTGTCCCAATGCACCAGGGTTGAGGGTGTGATCCCGTCAGGGCACATACAAGAATTAACCAGTGAATGCATGAATGGATAGAATAACAAATAGATGTCTCCCTCTCCCCTGCGCTCTCATGCACTCCCCTTCCTCTCTCTGAAAAATAAGTAAAAATTTAAAAACGAATATATATTTCTCCAAAGAAGATATACAAGTGGCCAATAAACACAAGATGCTCAACATCATTAATCATTGGAGGAATGAAAATCAAAACCACAGTGAAATTACTACTTCCCATGTATTAGAATGGCTGCAATAAAAAAGTAGAAAATAATAAGTGTTGACAAGGATGTGGAGAAACTTGAACTCTTGTGCATTGCTAGTGGGAATGTAAAATGGTGCAGCCACTGTAGAAAACAATTTGGTGGTTCCTCAAAAAAAAATACAATTACCACATGACCCAGCAGTTCTATTCCTAGATACACAGGGGATGGCAAAAGTAGGTTTACAGTTGTTTGTATGGAAAAAATACAGGAATACACTCTGTTCCCCATACTCATAACTGTAAACCTTCTTTTGCCCCACCCTGTGTATCTAAAGGAATTGAAAGCAGGGACTCTTACACATACTTGTATATCACTATTCATTGCATATTCAGAATAGCCAAAAGGTCCAACAACAGAGGAATGGATAATCACAAGGTAGTATACACATGCAGTGGAGTATTATTCAGCCACAGAAATGAAGTTGATGGATTTCACAACATTCATGAACCCTGAAAACATAAAACCAAGTAAAATAAGCCAAACACAAAAGAACAAAAATAGCATGATTCCACTTATACAAGGTACTTAGAACTGAAATTTTGGTCAATGATTAACAAAGCTGGTTTATTGATTAAAAAAGTGCTATAATTAAAAATGGTATTTTATATATGTAAACAAAATTATTTACTGTCCTTTTTCAATGTATTATGGTTAAGTTACTAATTTCACAGCAATAATAAAAATGTAACTAAAACTAGTCGATTATTAGGGCTGGGGAAATTTCTCATTTTCATCAAAGAACACTGTCTTTCTACCTTGTGAATGAATGAACTTAGATATGATTTTGTACTTACCCCATCTGAAAAAAAGGGTCCACCTATTTTTTTCTTTCTTTTTCTTCTAAAGGATATAAGAACTAACTCAAGTTCATTAAAGAGCACTTGGAGTGTGTTATGTTTTTAAATATAAATTATGCTATTTGAATAAGCATAAACTACAAAGATATCATTAGAGCTATCAAAGCAGGAACAGAATTCCACAGTCTCTGAATAATTTTGCAATTCAAGTCCATGTGGAAATGATAATTTCCCTCCCTAAAGAGAAATATAGAAATGGCATTCATTATGATTAAGACCTTGTAAGTGCAGAAATGTGGAAGTGTGAAATTTACAATACTATAAACATGTTTATTATAAAAACATCACTGCAGAGTGAGTGGCCTGGAGTTTTTCAGTCTTAGCTCATCTTCCAAGGGCTTTGAATCTTGTGAAATGACAGCTGCATCTGCTTTGTGGATAACACAGTGTCTTTTTGCCATGGCCAAGTCCTATGTGCGTTACGTGGTTCTGGGGAAGATTTAAACACCATCTTCAGATTTTAAGACATTCACAGTGGGTATATGATGGAAGGAAAATACTGATAGTGATGAGGAATGTGAGGAAAATATGACAAAGGAGATCAGGAAGCTGTTGCATAGGGGTAGAGGGAGAGAGAATGAAGTTTTTTGTTTTTTGCAGAAAAACACAAGCAGTGTATGATGTGACTACGTGTGCTGTGTGGAGCAGCTCGAGCCTCTGGGGGCAGGCTGTGCTGGGTCTGCCCGCCACCATCCTGAACACAAGCAGCCATGACCGCGAACTAGCCTACAGGTGGGTGCTATGCATGGCGGGGGGGCGGGCAGCATCACTTCTCATCTGCGGATTCTCACCGAATTCCGAGAAAGATTATGAATCTCTCTTTCCAGGGGTGTGAGGCAAGCAGGTGTGTTTTGGTGTAAGCCAGATGCTTTGTGCCCATCTTATTTGGGCTGATGTCGTGTTTAAAGAGCTAGCCTGTTGCTGTGGGAGAGCATGTTAACGACACACCAAGTCAGTTCCTTTTGCAGTTTCCTCAGGGAGCCTGAGGGATACAGTTTCAGGCACGTATAAATCGGTGGCAGGCTAGTGGCAAACTGAAAGAGGTAAAAGTGAAAACACTGCTGAAGCTAGGAATGTGTTTTTAAAGAAACAGCACTACACAAAGGAAAATGTACTTGGAGAAGGGATGGGAACACACTGTTAACAAAAACGGTATTATCTCTAATCCCTGATAACACCTGCAACTGTTTCTCCTTTCTGTTCGCCAACCTTCAGAATCTTGCAGGGATTTGGGAAGGGATGTCCAGTTCTTTAAACGTGTACCTCTTCCGAGGGCGGCCCAGGTCCTGAAGCCCGGGGGATGAAAAGGTGAGGAAAATGCCATTCCTGATGTGTTTGTGTATGCATAGAAAGCTGGGAAGCCAAACTGAATCGTAGATTTTTGAAGTAATTACCATTCTGAGGGAGCTCTCAGAAATACAGAAACACTGTTCAGCTGATATCCATCCCAGATATCATGTTGATGAAGTAATTTTTAAAACACTCTGTTCTCCTCCTGTTATACACCCTCTATAATAGGCACTTTCAGTTTGTGCTCTTCTGTGGCAGGCACTGTGCTAAGTGACTTAATTATATGATTCCATTCGATTCTTTTTTACTTAGGAAGAAAGTAGGCATCATGGTCAGTAAGTGGCAGGGCTGGAACTCGGTGAAGTCAAAGCCTGTCCCCTAACTACTATTCCAGCGGGACCAAGGTTTGGCAAACTTTCTCTGGGAAGGGCCAGAATAAGTATTTTAGGCATTTGATCTCTGTCCTGGCTATGTAATTCTGCTGTTGCAGCATGAAGGCAGCCACAGACAGTGCCTAAATGAATGGGTGTGGCTGTTCCAATAACACTTTATGGGGCAGTGGCTGTGATTTTTTTCACCTGTTTTAGAGTGACTGTATGTGGCTGCATTTTGTTATCAATTGATCAAGTATTTCTCAGAATGGGTTGGATGTCATGTCCAGTTCAGGATTTTACAGTCTTGGTGAGGCAAGTATCTGTTTACAAGAAGGAAATAAATAATGAAAAGCCAAATGAATACTGAAGTGAATATTATTGATTCTAAATGCCAGAGGAAGAGCTTAAAGGACGGGTACCTTTCCTAAGGAGGATGGTACTTCATCGGCTCATGAAGCCTCTCGAAAGTAAACATTTCACTATGTGTTTGTCAGTCATCATGCTAAAATGCCACACATACACTATCTATTACAGTCTATGAAACAACCCCTTGAACTTGGTCCTAAGGCCCAGAGGAATTAAGTGACTTTACTGTGGGTCTATATAAAGGGTGTACCAATCAGAATCTGAGTAGATTGGCCTCAGGGCATGGGCCCTTGACCACAGAACTGTGCTCTCTCCAAACAGTGGTGGAGGCAGACTGTCACCAAATGAAAGGCAGATACAGAGGGAATTATAATGGTTGACACACAACCGGTCAACGCTGCTGGGTCGCTCCTCACTCTGACAGACTTTTTTCAAAACGTGCAAGAAGCTGTTTTCTTTTGCTGTACGTTGCACGTCATTAAAAGACAGAGCAAACAAAAATTTGTCCTTCCTCAGTCACAACACGCACACTTCTGAGGGCAAAGGCAGCAAGGGCACCCCGAGGAGGGTTAGCTCTGCCCTGGTCCGGGAGGGAAAATGCCGCCCCAGCTCCTGGGCCGGCTAGAGTGCTGACTCACCGTCATATTCCGGGAAGTAGTCAACTAGGTGGGAATACATGATTTTCTCCTCTAGAAGATCTTTCTTGTTTAAGAACAGAATAACTGAGGAGTTCTGGAACCAGGGATATGTGATAATTGTTCTAAAGAGTGCTTTGCTTTCCTCCATTCGGTTCTGGAAAAAAAAAACAAAAAGCAAAACAAGGCATGAATTACTTGATTATTCAATCTGTGAATTATGTTTATTTCAGAAGTCCAATTCATCTTCTGTATGCCTCTGATTTTTGTAGCCTTGGGCTGGGCTGTGGTAACTTTTGTCAGGATTTACGTGCATTGGTTCAGGACACGTACACATATGGGCTGTTTTCATAACGTAAACTCTCAGGTTGATAAGCACAAGAGAATGATAATAAATCTGCTGAGGTAATTTCTTCGACCTTAAGAGAAAACAATCAAGGCCTACAGAATCATGCTGTATCTGGAACACTGTCATACATTTCACCAAAAAATTATTCGTTCATGACTAAATACTTCCAATCTGAATTAAGAGCTAAATATAGTACTAGGCTTCACTTTTGTGTTGCCTAATCTGTTTAACTCGAGGTATCAGAATTAATTCTATTTTTAAACAGCAAGGACGGTTTAAGGGGCATGGTCTGTGCCCCCACAGGGATGGACATGGAAGAGCGAAGTGGCCACAGAACCTGAGGACAGGTCATGAGCAAGTAAGCACAGTGGCCTGGCTGGTCTCCACGCAGTCACCTTGCCTGGGGTAAACGTGGCCTCAGAACTGTCAGCTCACCCGGACCACGTTTGTTATGGACTGAAAATGTGTCTCTCCATCTCTCCAAAATTTACACGTTGAAGTCCTAATGCTCACTGTGATGGTATTAGGAGGTAGATTCATCAGGAGGTGGGTGGGATTGGTGTCCTTACAGAAATGACTTTGGGGAACTCCCTCACCCGTTCTGCCACGTGAGGACAGAGCAAGAAGACAGACAACTGCCTACAAGCCAGGAAGCAGGCCTTGCCCAGGCACCAAAACTGCCTGCACCTTGATCTTGGCCTTCTCAGCTTCCAGAACTGTGAGAAAAAATGTTTGCTGTTTATAATGCACCCAGGCTACAGTATTTTGATACAGCAGCCCAAATGGACGGAGACCATGCTGATCAGGTAACCCTCTTCCATGGGATGGAACCAATGAAGGGGGAGAGCACTCAGCTGGGAAACGTTTACCCAGATCCTTGGCCCCTGGAAGGCAGGCTACCTGCTCCCCACTTTGTACCCACAATGGACCATTCGGTGTCTTCTCTTGTCATTTGAAAAATCCCTGTTCAAGCCTTCAGTGGGGTGGTGGGGAGAGGTCTCATACCTCTAATCTTTAACATTTCAAATTGATTCTTAAGATCTGTACAGAAAACACTGCTGACTGACGCAGTCCCCTGCTAACATGATTGACTGACGCTGCCTACAGGGTGAAGCCCCACATTCCTCAGTCTGGCCTTCACAGCTGAGCACCACCTGACCCCAGTGCACGCCTTCAATCGGAACCCACACACAAATGCTCTCGTCACCATACAACAAACTCAATAGTGTCACCGTCACAAAAGTGTGACTGAACTTTCCTGACCTGTAATGCTGTCCTCACTTCTAATCCTTCAAGGCCCAGGTCAACCTGACATCCCCAAGAGATCCTTCCATGAGCCCCTAATGCGCTGGCTCCCTCCTCACACACCCCCAGCACACGCTGGCCTAGTCCTTGTGTGCCCAGCATTCAGCAGACACACGCTGGGTGTCTGTTAGAAGCTGGGAGGACATGTTGGAGATGGGGTCTGTGTGCCAGAGGACCAGAGAGGACAGGAGTGGCGATGTGGAATTCCAGGCCCACATGAGGGCCAACAGAAGAGTAGGGGTCACACAAGAAAGGAGGATTTGACTTAAAAGCAAATGTAGTTTTGAGGTGAATCTTGACAGATGGAGAGATTACAAGGAGGAAAGGAGAACAAAAGCAAAGGAGAATGTAAACCCACAGCCCTGTAAAGAGATCTGTGAAAATTCTGCTTCCCCATTTCCTCTCTGATACAACTCATTGAAGAACACCTTATAAATCACCTTATTAAAGGTCATTATTATCTTAAAAGACCAAGATTAGTTGCTATTTTAAAAATATAACCCATAATATAAAATTTGACTCAAAATTATTATTTGTAGCTTATCAAACCTTGATACTTTAAAAATTCACATATATCCTTAATATGGATGTTAGTGACTTCGGAATATACTCCCTCAAGTTTTTATTTCATTTCCATATCTCAACTAGGTAAATAAATACGATGACTCAAAAGAAAAATAAGTCCAAAGCCTTATGAAAAAAAATTTGCAAGCCTGGTCTTCTGCATATGGTTTTCCTCCCTCAGTTACTTAGGAAAAGGCTTGGTGTATTTGACTTTGTCTCTTCATCAGGATTGCATTGTTATGTGTCCTGTCTGATGTCAACGCTACCAGAATTCAAAACACATTCAGTGCCAAGATCCTGTTGTTGGATCGAGAGGAGAGAAGGGAAGGGTCAGGGTTGTGAGCTGGAGACTTTGGTTGGAGACAAAGGCTCTGTCTTAAACACTCCGTGAGACATTGGGCAAGCAACTGAACCTCAGTTTTCTCCTATCCCCAAGGTCAGGGAGGGCAGAATGAAACAATGCATGCAAAGCACTCAGCTGTGATCCCAACACACTGGCAGTAGCTTTCACTGGCAGCCACCAGCAGAGCAGGCAAAACGGCTGTGTAAGAACCTCTTGGTTAGGCAACGCTCTCACCTCCAATTTCTAACCAAATTGTAAATCCAAGAGTCTTTCTATTCATTAGAATTGTACAAAGTGAACTTATTCATGATTTCAAGTCCAGATACATCTAATTTATGAGAAACTGGAAAATCATTCAGGTGTCTGCCAATTTCATTTATTTAATACTTGAAAGTTTCTTCAAGTATCTTAAAAATCTCTAAAAATGTTTAATACTTTTAACCCCAGAGCAAGCTAAGAAAATAAGTTACAATATACAAATGAAGCAGTGGAATGAGCAATAATTAAAGACATTCCCTAGCCATCCCACCTCCGCTATCCAAATCAGACAACAGAAATAGAAATGATAAGGACACCAAACTCAGCTGGACAGGTATCATTTCCTCCAGGATTTACTTAGTCTTTGCAAATCTTTGCAAAGTGATTATTTGAGATCAAATGTGGCACACTCTCTAGGCTTGAAGAGAGCTCCCAAATTATAATTCCTGCCTGTGAGTCTGTGTATTCTACCTGCATAGGATGTTTAGAGAAGCAAAGACATAGAACTGATTTGCCTGTTACCTCCAGCTCTAAGGTTTCTCGGTAATGAGATGAGATCACAGAGCAGGCCCTTGAAAGTGGACTAGCACAAACCAGTGCAGGTTGTAGGAGTGGAGGAGGAAAAAGAGGAGGACAGAGAAAGAGACTGGGGAAGGGTCGAGGAGAGGCCGTCACACACCCTCAGATAAGGGGAGTGGAAAGCCTCCATGTGAGGGACAAAACATGACAAATGGGTCACCTCTCGATGCAGAAACCCACAGTTCTAGAGGTTAGAGAAGACAGGACTGCTTCCTGAAATATTTGCTAGAATTTTAATTTAGTCCAGTAATCCAGTAGCAACCTCCTTTCAAAGACTGTTTTACAGCACACTGATCTTTCTACTTGAAATTAGCCTATTCTCCATCTTATTAATTTTATGCTTACATGCCAGTGAGCCAAAGCCTATCCTTATGTACATAAACTCCTTCTCTCTGCTCATGACCCTGCTCGTGCCTTGGGTATTCACATCATTGACTTTTCAGTTCACCTACCTTCCCCTTATTTTTCCCGTACTCTGTTCACACCCACTGTTCTGTCATCATCTCGGGCAGTTCCACCAGTGCCCAGGTGGCGATCACAAGGCCCGCAGGCTGAATCCAGCCCTCCACCTTGTTCTATCCAGCGGCAGCGCCGATCTCTCGCTTAACTCTTAAGGAGTAGTTACATTTATACAGTCCTAAAATTACATTCGACCCTTTGAAGGCAAAGCTGATGTGGCCCCCGGTGAAAATGAGTTTGACACCACTGCACTAGTGGCCCAAGAGAGATCACTACCTGCTTGCTCTGTGACGTGGTATCTCATGCCTGAAAGCCACAGTCCTCCTCTGCCTCTTCAGTTGCTCTGTCACACTGCAAACTTAAATCGCATGTGCTGTCACTTCATTGTAACTTTTCTCCCTCCACGAAATATCTGGACACCACATTATTTCCCTCCGCTGGTACACTGGAAATTTCTTCCAGCCTGAGTCTCATGAGGACCAATCTCTCCCATATTTGAAGCTCATCTAAATTGATGGCTATAATTTGTTTCCACTGGAGCTAAATGGAAAAGACTGTTACATTTTTACACATAATTAGCCCTAGCTGAGTGGGCCGGTTGGTTGGAGTGTTGACCTGTACACAAAACAGACTGTGGGTTCAATCCCCAGTCGAGGTGCGTGCAAGAGGGAACCAGTCGACATTTCTCTCTAACACTGATGTCTCTGTTTCTCTCTCCCTCTCCCTCCCCCCTTTCCCTCCCTCTCCAAAAATCAATAAACATATCCTGGGGTGAGGATTAAAATTTGTTTTTACACAATTAAGAGGGTTTACCCTCAGAGTTTAGATAGAAAAATAACATTCTAGCCTATGATGAACTGCTCCTGTTCCCAATCACATAAAATATTTTTGCAACAACCAACCAGATGGCCATGCACCAAGGCAGCATCAAAAGAGCCAAGGACACAACCAGACAGATCTGCAGAAGGTGGCTGATAACTTGAGTGGGTGGACTCTAACCACAGACCACGATAGACCCATTGGCACTATGTCAAGAGTCCAAAGACAAAACTTGGCGGAACGGGCGTATGTTCCCATGGCACTGAGGTCACTGCTTGTAGAAAAAGCTCATTCGCTGAGGTCCACTTAGTATCTTTTTGCTAGATTTAGCGAGAATCAAACCCAAATTAACTTAAAATGAACAACAAAGAGGAAAATACAGATTATCTCCATAAACACGAGTGATTCTTCTTTTTCTTGAGCATCACTAGTAATGCACAGTAAACATTTAATGTTGACTTTAGGGCAAAAGTTCAAGCTAAAAGACTCCATTTTTTTTAACTCACTTGTTTGGAATTGTGAAGAGCAGCAGTAAAAAAATGGAGGTGTGGTCATTTCAAATTAAAGTTATATGCAAACTCCTCCAAGACTGAGTACCAATTTGATGCCCCCCCCAATTCCCTAAGGACCTGAATTTCTGAATTCTGATCCAACCTGAACAAACATAGCAAAAAAGAAAAAAGAAAAAAAAAAGAACACAAGCAAAAAAACCCCCAAAAAACAAGAAAACCCCACCCTCAACTGTGGAGAGTAAATTTTAGCTGGCTTTCCCCAAGCTATACTTGTATTCATTCCCAATACATTTTTATTATTAAAATAAAGTTCAATGATTCATATATGGTCATGAAAGAAAATTCAGAGAACAAAAGAAGATAAGGAAGGAAATAATGCCCATGTTTAAATCGCCCACATAAAACGATAATTTTTTGTTAAATTTTATTTTCTTCCTGTTTATGAATTAGGTATGGTTTTGAAGGTTATTTTGTATCAGCGCTATCCAAAAGGACTTTTTTTTGTACATATGCTGTCCTATTTAGAAGCCACCAGCTACATGTGGCTGGCTATTGAATACTTGAATGTTTGTTAATGCACCTGAGAAATGATATTCATTCATTCATTTATTCATTCATTCCTCTCCTGAGGACATTTTTTTTACTGCTTTTTAGAGAGAGAGAGAGGAAGGGAGAGAGAGAGAAACATCGATTTGAGAGAGAAGCATCCTTTGGTTGCCTCTGTATGCACCCAGACTGGGGATCGTACGTGTCCCAACTGGAGACTGAACCCACAACCTAGGCATGTGCCCTGACTGGGAAAGGAACCCACAATCTGTTGGTTATGCGATGGTGTTCCAACCAACTGAGCCACACCAGCCATGGCTGAGAAATGTGTTTTAATGTAAATAGTCACATGTGGCTTGTAGCTACTATATTACTGCAATTTTACAGGGCTGTGGTTATGTTGTGTATAAAATTTTATACACCGTATTTTGTTAACATTATATCCTAAGAGTTTTGTTTTATAATTCATAAATATTTTGAATTGTTTCATGAAGTTAGAGTGAGCTTAACTAAATCCCTATCATAAGAGATTTTCTGCATTATTATAAATAGCACTGTAATTTATAACATCGTGTATAAAGATTTTCATAGTTAAAATCTTCTTTATAACAGCATATCAAAGCACAATGCAAAATGTAAGGCTCTTGATAAGACACTAGGGGGGGTTGAACTAACTTATGCACCCTGTAGTCATGTGTGGTTCTGCTCTTTTTACTGTTCCCCTCAAGAAGGGAGTTTTATCCTTTCAAAATCATTTTCATATCAAATTACATGAGGCAAGAAATGACACATAGGGTGAAGACATGATAACTTACTGTCTTGATTTGAAATTTTTAAAATATCAGTCAAGCTAATCATTTTGCAATATACTTGCTAACCTGCAGTATTTCCTTTTGTGAATTACCTGCTCATATCTTTGCCAACAAAAACTGTCTGTACATATTTTTTTTGCTCTTAATGCTTAGTTATAGTTTGTATGAATTCTTAAAAAAATCTTTTTAATTATAATTTGTTGATTATGCTACTATAGTTGTCCCAATTTCCCCCTTCAGCCCCTTCCACCCAGCATCCCCCTACTCCCTGAGGCAATCCCCACACCAAACAAGAGTAGAGTAGATGAAGCTGAGAATCAAATCAGTGATTTGGAACATAAGCAACAACAACGACAACCACCCATGAGAACAACAAGAAAAAAGAATCCAAAAAATGAGGATAGTATAAGCAGCTTCTGGGACAACTTTAAGCATTCCAACATTTGTGAGGAGGAGAAGAAAAAGAGCAAGAAATTGGAAACCTATTTGAAAAAATAATGAAAGGAAACTTCCCTAATTTGGTGAAGGAAATAGACATACAAGTCCAGGAAGCACAGAGAATCCCAAATAAGATGGATGTAAAGAGGACCACTCCAAGGCACATCATAATTAAAATGCCAAAGGTTAAAGATAAAGAGAGAATCTAAAAAGCAGGAAGAGAAAAGCAGAGATTTACCTACAGGGGAGTTCCCATAAGACTGTTAGCTGATTTCTCAAAAGAAACGTTGCAGGCTAGAAGGGACTGGCAAGAAATACACAAAGTCATGAAAAGTAGGGACCTACAGCCGAGATTGCTCTGCCCAGCAAAGAAATCATTTAGAATGGAAGAGCAGACAAAGAGCTTCCCAGACAAAAAACTAAAGGAATTCATCATCACCAAACCATTACATGAAATGTTAAAGGGACTTAATGTAAGAAAGAGAAGATCAAAACTATGAACAATAAAATGGCAATAAATAAGTATCTATCAACAACTGAATCTAAAAACCAAACTAAGCAAACAAGAAGAACAGAGACAGAATCATGGACATAGACAGCATTTTGACAGTTGCCAGATGGGAGGGAGTGTGGGAAATGAGTGAAGAGGTGAGGGGATTAAGAAATACTAAGAGACACAGAATACCCACAGGGATATTCTGTACAGTACAGCATACTGTACAGTATAGGAAATGGATTAGCCAAAGAACTCTTTATGTACTGAAGTTATTAACCATTATTTTAGTTTCTCTTTTTGTCAAATTTTTAATTTTGGATATTTCAAAGAGGTTTTCTGGAGAATTTTGAAATTAAATAGCTTTGATATTCCGAACTTAGAAAATAGTTCTACTTTATAACAGAATTCAAATTTCAGTTTCCTAGTGGGGAAATTTTCCTTAAAGCCAACTCAGTTTCTAGTACTAGCTAGCTTGGCAGACATAAGGCATTGTTCAACCTGAAAAAGTATTCTGCAAATTGTATTAGCGCTGTTAGCAAGGAGCAGTGTGCCTGAATGTCAGCTTCTGTTGTTTAGTTGTCTGCCTTCTGATTTCACAGGCGATGAACAGTGACTTGGTCAAAGTGCTGAGGACTTTGGATAAAGAGATACAGAGCAGACTGGGGAGGCAGAGGTAGGGATTAAAAAGAAAACACACCTGATGACACAACTGTGTTTGGAAACCCCAAATACTCTGAAAAGGTCCAAGGAAGATTCGATCTATCCACACAAACCAATCACGTACATGTCAGTACATCTCACTGAATCTGAGCAAATTCCTGGTGTGTTTTTCCAGGGAAGTCTAAGTCTGGGGAAAATAGGGATGGAATGACATAAACTAGGGCAATTCAGTAAAATATTTCTTTTATTGCCTCCAAAACTTTTATGTCAATTTGGGTCTGGAAACATGTTGTTGTTTAATTCTTCAGCCAACACAGTAAGAAGATGTTAGTGTTAGGATAAGAATTTGGTTTGCTTGTGTCTAAAGAGAGAAACTCAAAGAGCTTCTATGGATTGCATTTTGGGGCCCCGTCAACTGGGGTACCACCTGACCTGACCCAGCCATGATCACATGCACAGTGAAGTTTTTAACTCTTGGTACCCATATCTTTTTCCTCCTCTTTCTTCCCTCCGAAGACTGCAAGGCAAACGGCTAGAATTTCCACTGAACAGAATCAGACAGTAGGTAACACTGGAGAACTGAGACAGGGAACCAGTTTAGGTGTGAAACTAAAGGATGTCAGTAAGTAGATAAATTGATCATATGACAAGAAAATTAAGGAGAAAGGAGGTGTAACCTCTTGATTTAAAAGTTTTCCCACAGGAAATACAGGGATGGGCAAAAGTAGGTTTACAGTTCTTATACAGAAAACACAGTAATAAATAATAACACAAGAATAAGCTGTTTCGTGTACTCACAACTATATACCTACTCTTGCCCATCCCAGTATATAAAATATTCTGAAAATAAGTTGATTGTTAAATGAGGCAGGTACGTACTCCTAAAGCATTTTTACATTTTAAACAGTAACCTGTCATATAATAAGGTTTTTTCTTTTTAGTCCTATTTTCAGGAACAATATATTATGAAACTTTTCAGACTGATGTATTTCTAGCTATATGTTATTTATTTCATACAAAATTTAATAATAATGATAATAATTAACATTTGTTTAGTGAGAATATGTACCAGAGTGTTCAAAGTACTTTAGTGTGTAAAACAGATTGGCAAGCTCTTCTGCAAAGGACTGGGAGTAAGTATCTCGGGCTTTGCAGGTCACGCTGTCTCTGCTGTAATTACTCTTCGCTGCTTGATGTAGCGGGAAAGCATTTATGGACAATTTGTAAGTGAATGTGTGTGTGTCTGGACTCCAATAAAACTGTCTTTCAGACACTGAAATTTGAATTTTTACATGGTATGAAATACTTTGATATTTTTCAACCACTTAAAGTTATAAAAACCACTATTTGCCTGCAAGCTATACAGTAACAGATGGAGGGCTGGGTTTGGCCTGGGGGCCAGTCTGCTGATGGCAGGTGTGGAACAGCATTTAATTCTCACACCAACTCGAAGCAGTAGGCACTGTTATGATTCCTATTTCCTACATGAGGAGGCTTCTAAAAAAATAAGTCATGAAACACACCTAGTATTCAGTTAAGAAACTATCATAGCTATTTGAGCCATAATTTATTTTCCTTTTTTCCCTTTCCACAGCATGTAAACATGAAAGAAATCAATGTTTTAATTTAGTTGCTTAATTTTCAGTGTCAGGACAGTAGGTCTATTTAACCCAGGTGTCGCACACATGTAAAAATGCCTTTCCCGATGTTTCAATGCCCTACGTCTGGCATTTTAAACCAATAAAACTATTGCAAAACAGCGCTCATTTGAAGATGAAGATAATAGCTTTCTTATTACTTTAAGTTGTTTTTTCAGAAAATAATTCTACAAACGTTCCTAGTTAACAAGATGCTAATAATGGTCTGTGTGGACTTCCCTGTCCCTGCCTGCATTTTCCACTCCTCCAGAAGATGGACAGTGTGGAAGGAGGGCAGGGAACATAAACATGAAAACCTCAGTCCACTCAGCTTCGGTGTATGTGTTTGCTAAAAGGTTAGATTATAGGATGTGGGGGTGAGCTTTTGGCAAAAATTCTGCTGTTTGCATTATCTGCAGTTTGCAGTGATTTATTAGACCCTTGTCCTATTATCAGTGGTTTTATTTGACAGTGCACACTAGGACACAGTCTGGCATCTTTTAAAAGTCATGTTTACTTTCTGATTAAGAAAAATCAGGATCCCCAGCTTGAATGGCTTACTGGTAGGTGCAAGAAATTCACCTGAATGCTCGTGGGCTGATTCAAATGATCCCTCCTTGGAAAACTATAAAGTGCTGACATACGAGTAGGCTTCAGACTAACAAGCTTTGAAAAACGGGCTTCTCCCTGCCTTTTATAAAACCCCAGCATTCTGTATAATGTGTATATGACAGTAATTCATATACAAGGTACAAGGTATTACAAAATTTACACAGAGCCTAACTACTATTTTTTCAACAAAAATGTACTGACCACCCCAGTGAAGAACCGAGGACTGGTTGTAAAGTGTTAAGATGAAAAGTTTCACTATTTTGCCCTTGAGAAAAGTTTTCTCCTCTTTGCTCTTTATTCTGAAGAATATTTATGGATTGATTTTTAAATATTTTAAATAAAATATCTTCATAAAACATTTGCAATATCACCTTATTACTAACTTGGGCAGTCCAACCAAACAAATGCAAAACTGTCGGTGTTCTACTCTTACAGAGAACTGTACTCTGGGTGTTCTGCAGGAAGCCAAAGGTCTCTTCCATGAGCCAATAACCAAGTGAGACGAGAGAGCAGGTCCAACAAACACCTTTAAAGACAACTAACAGAAATATTAAAGTCGCATAAAATCAGCGTTTTCTATAGTGAAACAAAGGAGGTGAAAGTGGTGTGTGTGGGTGTGTGTATGTGTGTGTGAATAATTCAGGCAACATGAAGAAAGCAGACAAGTTGGAAAGACCTAAGTAAGGGAAGACCTGAAATGATCAGCACATGAGCAAAACACCAATAATTCACATAAAAAATCTGTGCCGGTAGTCACAAACACATGGTCCTTACGCTCCATCAGGTGTTCCTGCGGAGACTGAGCTGGGCGGGGGAGCACACAGCCTTGAAAGAGTAAATCCAATTTAAACCCTGTAAGATGAAGTACCTCTTCAGGTGCCCAGACAAAATCAAAGTGTTGGAAATCGAGGAATGCACGAACATAAATGGGCTGGAGGCTAGAATATCTGAACAAAGAAGGAGGGAACAGGACTAACGCTGTGAAATGGAGCAGACGAGGGAAACGAACACCGCAGACCTCAAACTGTCAGAGGCAGAGTGAGGCAGCAGGAGTTCCACTACTGAAGACGGACGTGTGCTGTAAGTGGCTAACGTTCCCTTTACGGCAGGGGCCCCTTTGGCTGAGGGTCTTTTCCAATCAACTGGCAGCTATGCCATACTTGTTAAATAGTGCATTTCTAACGTTTGTAAGTTTGCAAACTCTAAGTTTCATTAAACTTTAAGATGAGCATGTGAAATCCCAAATCTGTCCTCTCCACCCTCGCCCACATTTTCATCTTTAAGATTCCTGAGCTAAGTCTGAACTACGCAGTAGAAGCTCAGAAAGTGAAAGTGGAAGGCATTTGGGGTGACAGTGACCATGTGTTCTTAATGGCTGTGATAACAGAAAATGAGCACAGGTCTTTTATATATATATATATTCCCGCTGACTTCAGGGATGTGATTTAATAACTAGGATCAGGGTGCAAGGTGAAAATCACAGAGACTTTAAATTACTCTTTAAAGTGTATTTTGAAGGTATCCACTGGTGGCCTCAACACCATCTTTCCACACCGTGAACCCGCCACAGCCTGCAGTCGCCCCTATGGTAGAGTAGGTCGTGCCTCCCTCAGTGGGCACCAGGTGAAGCTCGGTTTGGGTCTGCAGTCACACAAACACTTCGTATCACCGGAGAGCACAGCAGGTGAGGCGTGCAGGAACTCAGACCAGCTGGGGACAACTGACCCCATTTCAAAGAGCTTTTTGCGTGACTCAGCTTTTCTTTTTCTCTCTTTGTCCTTTCCCCTTTGGGAGTGCTGAACACTTACATCAACATTTTCATAAACCCACTTTAGATACGACTCTATGATGTAATTCCACAGCATGTGTTCAACGGTCACACTGACCCTGAAAGTGTAGGGACTCCCAAAGACGTGACCTGAACCACTGAAGCCAATGTATTTTGTGGACGGTGCAGAGAGACTTCCAAAATCATCGGGGATGCAAAGGGAGCTTTCCCATGACCCAAACTTTTGAAAAGACGAAATGGGGAACTGTGAAGAGAATCACATAACCAAAGATACTCAGGTAATGTGAGGACCTGAAAGAATTACCATCGGGTTCTGGGTTTAGTAGGTGCTCAAAAATTGTTAAATAAATGAAAGTAAAAACTGGAAATAACAAAAACCCTTAAAAATGCCAAGAACAACTTAGATTTAAAAGAATTTCTCAGCAACTTCCAAGAAAAGCATATTTATTTGATTCCCCGAGTCTTCCCCCCCAAAAAACAAAACAATAAAACCTAATGATGAATAAACTTGGGAACAACTCCAAACCACAGATGTGGAAAATTTCTGCCAAATATGTGATATCCGCACTGACCCCAAATAGCTGCCAAAAGCCATTGAACACCTTTCCATCATTCAGTCAGGCTGAGAGTTGTGTGTGTAAATGTAGGATGTAGAGACACTCGAGTGATAACCTTCTACTCAGAAAACAGAGGACTGGTGGTGTGAACTGGCCCTCGGAGGAGCACACAAAAGGTGTATTTCCTCAACTCATGGCTCCAGAGGAAGCAGGACTGACGAGAAGAGCAGCTGGGTTATGCATCTTCATTCTCTCTGACACCCGCGCTCCTAACCCGGGGAACTGCCTGGAGAGGACGCAGCGAAAAGAAAGCTGTGTAGTGCCTGCCGTACTACTGCAAAACACCTCGGAATTCCAAACTTTTGAAGAAAGTGTCTAGCACAAAAACAAAGAACATAAGCAAACAAATCAGAGAAAAGGGATTAATGCAGAAAAATTATAATATTTTGAAAAGGAAAAGAAAATCCCCAGAAAGATATCCTTGAGACAAAAACAGGATACTGGAATAAAAAAGGGAATATCTGAAGAATAAAAAGAGCTCTTAACAGTTTCCAAAAAATAAAAAAGAAAAGAAAATCTATGAGAGCCAAAATACAAACAAAAATAATGGCTGGATGATGTCCCCAGGAAATTTTTAGGGTAGCAAAAAGAAGTAAAAAATTGTAGACAAAACTTGAAAAAAAAGAAAACAATCAATTAAGGCCCTCCTCCAGCCAAAAGAAGTTACAGCAAGAGAAAATGGAGAGGAGAAAATCTGCAAATGAGTACAAAATTAAAATTTCTTATAATGAATTGAATCTCTAGTGTAAAAGGCCCCAGAAGGGGTAGGGGAGAAGAAAACCTACACCAAACAGATCCTCCATTAAATTTGAGAATATCAAACAAATCTTTCTAAAACTTTCCACAGAAAATAGTGTAGCATATGAAGAATAAGAAAGCAGAAGAGTCATGGATTTCTGAAAGGGAACATTAGCAGACAATGAAATAACATTTTCAGAATTATTTACATCTGAGAACTCGATACCCAGCCAAAATATCAAGTTTGAGGGCAGAATATGAACCTTTTTAGATGTGAGTGAAAACTTAAAACTATCTCTCTCCCTTGAACCCTCACTCAGAAAACCACAGAAGGATATGTCCTAGGAAAAGTAAGAAAATAAACGAAGAAATAAGACAATATTGTATCTAGAAACAGGGAATTTAACATAGGAAAGAACTTAACTCCAGGATAATGTTGACACAAGGTCCCAGGATGACAAATGTGTAAGATACAAGAGAACAACCAGTCCTGATTAGAAAAGACAAAGGATTCTAAAAGGAAGTCTTCATTTAAAAAGAAAAAGAAATTGACATGTTATCGGAAATGTTCGCCGTGTTCTGAAAGACTTCGCAGATCTGTTCATGAAGTAGGAAAGAATCAGCTAGTGACACACCCACAGGCACCCCTGCCCCACAAGGCAATTATTAACCCCAGAGAAAAAAGCTGACCAAAAAATGACTGAAATCACAATTTACTATTTAGCTCATAAGTGAACATTTATCCTGTCCTGTAGTATAACAATGAATTATAGAAAAAAAAAAAGGGACATAACTAGGTTGAAAGGATGGGAGAAGAAGAAACGGGTGAGAGGTTAAAACACCATGCTCTTTATCCACCGTAAGAGCAGGACATTTAGAGATATGAATGCATTTAGAGATATGAAGGACATAACAGAAACCGAGAGATAAAAGTTGGGGGTAGTGTCTGTCATTATCAGGACTATGGAGGCGTAGCTGCTGAGGAAGTGCCATTTTAAAAACTGTGGGTGTGTACGTATGTGCGTGTGTATTTTAATCCTCATGAAGGATATGCTCATTAATTTCAGAGAGAGGGAGATACATCCATAGAGAGAGAAACACGGATGTGAAAGAGAAACACTGATCGGCTGCCTCGCATACACACTGCAACTGGGGATTGAACCCGCCACCCAGATATGTGCCCTGGCTGGGGATCGAACCCACGACCTCTTGGTACACAGGACAATGTTCCCACCAACTGAGCCACCCAGGCAGGACAAAAAACTGTGTATCTGTTAATTTATTTGGCTTTGTAAACCATTATTTGATTTAAAAATAACTTAAAAAGATGTACTTGTTCACAGGCAAAAAATACAGTGCTAGGAAGACACACAAAACTGCCGGCGGCAGTTACTCACATTTGGGAATGGAAAAGGAGGGTGAGAAGAGGAAGGAATCTGTACTCTCTTCTACATAGCCTTCCACTTAGAATTTTTAGTAACGAACATGTATTATCTTGGTTATTAAAATAATAAAATCTTAAGAAATCAACTTTTACATTAAAATATATAAAAGTCAAAAGGCAAGACATCCAAGAAAAAGACAAGCCTACTGCACTGCTGGAAGCAACACATGGTGCAGAGCTGGCAAACGTCAGGAACTTAGTTGGTTCCTAAACACTTTGTCAAAGAAGACTTTCTTACTGAAAAAGGCAAAGAGAAGATCAGCAAGAAGAAAGTTAAGATTGGTAAGGAGATTATAAGAGGCTACCCTAATTGTTCTAAATGACATCAGGACACTCTAAGGCAAGACATCAGTCTCTAACAGTTTCAGTTACATTTCTGGTGAACATCAGTCTGTCTGATGAGCAAAGCCAGAAGGGAATGGGTCCAAGGATCCTGAACGTGGATGGGGAAGCGGCACAGAATGCGATGTGCGTGGAAGGAGGTTGGCCCACACTGGATTTGGAAAACCTTAGGTATTTTCGTAAGGACAACACGCACCTATCTAATAGCACCTCCTAGAAGACAGCAAGGGTAGGCGAGAAGGCCTCAGGGACCAACCTCGCTGACTCTAGGAATGTGTCCAACCAAAGCTTGTAACTCCTGCATGGGAACTTACTTCGTGAGCACCTGCTCTGTGCTAGGTAGTGGACATGTCACCTCAAGTAACTCGTGCAGCTTGTGAGATGAAGTATTCATTTCTCCCACAGTGCAGATGGTAAGAGCTACAGCTTAATTGTGAATTTCCCTGTCTATAAAGTCCATGTTTTTTTTCTACTAAGTCATTAGATAATATCAACTGGTGAGGAACTTTTTAAAAAGTATTCTCCAGAACAAGCAACACAATTAAAATGTTGGTGAAAATTCCTGAGGTTTCATTCCAGCAGGCCAACGCGGCACAGAGATGGGTAGCTGGGAAAGCTCAGTTCCACGCCTGGTCCCCACTGGCACTTCTGGAGGAGTCGTTCACCTCTCTAGGCTTTAGCTTCCTAATCCAGAGATGAGATAAAATCCAGCAGAAGAAATACTAATAGGATAAATATTTTCAACTATTATTTTATTTTAAAATGGATTACTTCAATATTCACCTTAAAAAAAAAATCCTTACCTGAGAATACGTTTTACTGATTTTAGAGAGAGAGGAAGGGAGGGAGGGAAGGAGGAAGAAAGGAAGGAAAAGGGAGAGGGAGGACAGGGAAAAGAGGGAGGAGAGAGGGAAGGGGGAGAGGGAGGGGGAGAGGGGGCGGAGAGGCACATTGATGTAAGAGAGAAACATCGATAGATTGTCTCCCTCATGCACCTCAGGCAGGGATGGAACCTGCAGCCTAAGTGTGTGCCTAACCGGGGATCAAAACCACAACCTTTTGGTGCATAGGACAATGCTCCAACCAACTGAGCCACCGGGCCAAGGATCGACTTTTGTTTTAAATCTACATCTCACTGCAATTTAAACAATGTTTTTTAATATTAAAAGCTGACATTTAAAGGTACTCATAATCTAAAAAACCTAGTCAATGATAGGAGAGTAAATGACTGAGGCTCCTAAAATACCCTTGAAAGATCAAAGGATGCACTACTGTTCTGGGAAATGGATGTTTCTAGCACTCCCCAGAAACTCCAAAATCAATGTTAAGGACAAGCATAAAGCTTTGTAGAGACTGATGCCTTAAGTAGGTACTACAGTAGATATGGAGCACCCCATTGAACAACTGTGGAGGGATCAGCTTCAAACGACAGCCTAACCCAGTAGGCTAAGCAGTAAAACCCATCAGTGTAGCTCAGCATTTCTGAAAGTTCTGGGTAATCAGAAAAATTACTTAACCCTTCTTGGCTGAAATATCCTAGTTCTAGAGAGGAGTGTCAACTGCTCCTGTCAAAAAGCACATGGGAATCAATGGCACAGCAGGCATAAAACAAATTTTTAATAAGATACACAGTAAATACAAATGACACACATTTAATAGGTGGATACTGGCTCACTGGGGCAGGGGTCAAGTGAACCATGTGGTCCAGGACCCTGGGACAGTTCCAGGTGTTCTGCCAGGGCTTCTGTTATTACAGTCAGATTCCGCCAGTGTCAGAAAGCTGTGCACAGGGGCGGAGTGATTCAGGCTGGAGGAGGTTCAGGAGAAAGCATAAGAGGAGGACACGTCTCCTGCTTGGACCCTGGCTTCTGAAATTCCCATGGTTGGCTGCACCCAGCACCCCTAGCTTCTCCATTCTCTGTGTTCTCAGCTGCAGACTTTGGGAAGGACATGGGGTCTCCACTTCTCACTCTGTCCCTTGGTTTTCAATACTGTACCTGGTTTTTACATTTTCTCCCAGGTGCCCCAGTCAGAACATGCGACTTGCAGAAGACCCTAATGGGGGAAGAGACTCACCTGTATGGGAACAATGAGCTGATGCCAACTAGACCTTCACAGAGTGAGGACAATGGACAGTCACCTCAATGTACCCCTTACTGTAACTCCCTTAGCCAGGTAACAGAACATTTTCAAGGAAAACAGGCAGAAAGCTTTAAATATGTCAGCAGGCCCTTCTCAACCTTCCTTTTCTCTTGTCTAGATTTCTCAGGACTGTGTATATATGAGCATAAGCTTCTGACAGGAACTGATGCACTCGAGAAACATTTATGTACACAAATGATATATTAAGTACAGGTGATTTTTCTCTAGTCTCTAATACTTGGATGGGTTTTCCAGGCCAACAGCTGTTCTTGTAATTCCATTTACTGTGTACACAATTGAGAGGAATAAGTCGGCATTTCTTTAAAAATGTTTTTAAACTCCTGATCACAACCCACAGTGAGAAATACAGTTTACAAAGCAATTCAGTAATACATGCATATAAACACATAAAGCTAAAACTAAAGTTTAATGAAATGATATTTTTCCTTATACTATGCAATGTATTCTATTTTATTCAGTTGAATTTTATCCTCCCTATGCTATACCAGCCACTTGTATTTTAAATTATTTTTATTTTTGATTTTAGAGAAAGGGGAAGGGAGGGAGAAAGTGAGGGAGAGAAACAGTGATGTGAGAGAGAAACATCGATCGGATGCCTTTTGCAGGCGCCCTGACTGGGGACTGAACCTGCAACCCAGGCTTGTGCCCTGACCCAGAAAGAAACCGGTGACCTTTCTGTTTGCTGGACCATACGCAACCAAGCCACTCAGGCCAGGGCTCCACCCACTTGTATTTTAAATATAAATGCTGAACAGCACCTATTACATTCATTTTGTACCCAGTAACGGGTCTTGAGTGCTGAAGAAAAAAATTGTGGATATTTATTCACTAATTTAGAATGTCTTCTCCTCAATCATACTACAAGAGCAAATATTTTGCAAGACTGGGCTTAAAAAGTCTCTATAGTCAAGTGAATACAGTTTTGAAATCTTGTGGTAGCAGTCCTGATTGGCAAATAATATTATGTTACTCACATCTAGTAAATCTTTAAAAATTATTATCCCCATTGAAAATCAACTGCAAATTTCCCTTTTATAAATGCCAAATATTAAAAAACAAATCATAGTTATTTTCCATCAATATAAAAAGATTCCTAATTCATGAACTAACAACTTCAATTATACTAACCCTTGTATGTTATAGAATTATTCAGAACATATGTTTTGGACATTTATTTTAAATGTAAAATATGCAAAACAAGCAAACAAAACTACCTCTTCCCAACAGTGTTAACCTTAATGCAGTTTTACTTAATTAGCAAATATAGATGAGGCCTTAACAAAAATACTTTAAATATACAGAGGTTTTTGTGATAATATCCCATTAGTAATTATGAGGTTGTCATCAAGTAACTTTAAAAAAAAAATCTGAGTTAGTCTAGGTCATTTCCAAGACAGTATACAGAGACTGACCCCATGCCCTCTATTCTTCGGCCAAATGAAGAAGCTCAACCTCCTCCAAAAATGTCTGTATTTTTTGGTTTTACTGACTTTACTTTCACTCTTCTCTCTGATTGGAATATCCTTAATCTTTACCTTCCTCTTTTGAGAAAACTGCCTTTTTTGAGTCTCAGCTTAAAAGCCACCTTTCACGAAACCTCCCCAGTCATCAAGCTGGAAAAAAACCTTCTGAAAATCACACTTAGTTTGTGGACATCACTTGTGATATTAATCCCCTTGACTTTCCATTACAATTATTCATGTTATATCAACCCTGACAGACTGAGCAACTTGAAGGGGGAAGGCTGTGTTTATTTCTCCCAACACCCAAACATAAGCTTCTTGTGGCAGGTGATTGGGTGAGTCAATATTTTGGACGAGGATGAAAAATGTCATATATCTAGAACAGTGTAATAACATGTATTTAATGCTACTCTAAGGTGATTTAAATGCATACTGACTCAGGAGTCTAATAAAGGCAGGTGCAGTACTGCTTTGCCTTTCCAAGGTTTCCCCTTTTAGAATATTCCTTTACAAATTGCTTCGCCTTTAATAGTCTAAATAGTATGTACCACGTGTAGTCAGCGGAATCCCATTTACCAATTAAAGGTGATTAAGGGAGCTATTAGGCATCTGCTTTCCATATTATTCCAGGCATGGGAATCAGTAATATCCTACCTTTCCTCCCAAGCCCCTGCTTAATACCTTGATTTTGGAAGTGTCGGTTCAGGTTCCTTTGTGGTTTTGCCTGCCAGGGTCTGCAGTGCTTCCACATGCTCCGTGCAGGTATTGCCAAAAGAAGAGAAATATTCTCGAGGGGTCTGAATGGCTTCCCTGACTGACTGTGCAGGCCGGATAGTTCTGTACTGAGAATGCCAGGTGAGCCTGGCACGTCACCAGTGAAATGAACAGGCTTTTATATAATACAGTTGAGTGTGTTTCATGGTGCCCAGTGAAGACTAGACCTGAGTATGTGTGGTTAGCCTAGGAGCAGGTGGAAACTTTATAATGGGGGTTGGAGGACTGGGGACACAGGGGTATGGAGAGCTGCAGCCTCACTCAAGGGAATGGGTCACCCTTTGGAAACCAAGAGTCAGAACCTGTATCTGAGTCAACAGCTCTCCCCCCTCCTTAGTAATAAACAAGGAAGACCTTTCACTTCCTGTAAGTTCAATTTGATGGCTGTTGCCAGGGCAACTAGGAAATGAGGCAAGGAACAGAGAGACCTCCAAAAGAAAAAAAATAAAAAAAAAAACTAGGTCACCGAAGTAAAGTTATTATATTAATTCTAACAGGAACGGCGGCCCTGCCGAGGGTGATGTAAAAATGAATGTGAAACGAGGTGCGACCGTCCTGACACGTGCTGGCTGCACACACCCCTGTCCAGGCCGTGTGAGGGACTCACATCATGGAGGGCTCGTACACGCCTCCCTGGGGCGGGGCTGACAGAACGACTTTCTCTAGCTCTCATCACGCACACCGTGGGAAGGAAAAGCTCATTTCTAGAAATCGGTAGTCCCTTGTAAGTTTAATCGCTCCGGCAAGCACCTTGTCTGTGCAGCTGAGTTGTCAGACAGACAACAAAACAAAATCAACACAGTGTGCCGAGGTCCCGAGGCAAAACTGCAGTTAAGGCACCTCGGTGAAAATGGCAGGAGCATTCAAAAGGACTACAGAAATTGGAAAAATTGAAGGAAGAGTTCCAAGGGTTCACTAACAGCCTTATTATAAAGTGATTCTACCTGATACTAAGGTCTGTCATTGATGCCCTGGGCAGGTGGAGCTGGTCCTCGTTACATGTTTGCTGAATCAATGGAAGGGCCAGGCTGAGAGACATGCTGATAGCACTGATGTGACGAGTGCTTTACACTCCCGCCCAAGCACTAAAACAAGTGCGAAGGGAACACCAAGTGCATCCAGACCCCATCTCCTCTGTGTACAGCAGATCAAAATGCAACCTGCAGAGGTTGAGGAACTTGTCCAAAACCCACAAAGCATTTCTGGTAAAGCCACACCGAGAATTTCGTTTTCTCACCCTTAAGCACAGGGCTCTTTGTTTCCTTGTTTTGCTGTATGGAGCTGCCTCTCTCTGTCTGTTGTTAAACCATGTAACTCTGAATCACTTGTGCAAACTCGCTGGGTTTCTACAGAAATTATCACTGCCTACAAATTTTGTCTTGCTTCCTCCCAAGTGATTTTAAATTGAGGGCAATTTCAAATTTAGCTTTTTTATAGATGGAAATTTAGTGGCCTTTGCTGAGACTTCATTTCATAAATGGGTAGTGGGGAATTTTAAGTCACACTGCTCGGACACGTACATACCTGAGACACCCTTTCTTCAGTGTGACCATCAAGTGGCGGTACACTCATTTATATTTTCTCTCTCTCTCTCTCTCTCTCTCTCTCTCTCTCTCACACACACACACACACACACACACACACACACACACACACCCCTTAAAGGCAAAGGTTTCAGGCTACAATATAAAACAGCTGCAGAAGGCACACCTTCACATTCACTTTTAAAAAGTCATGTTTTCTTGCCTTAAAGATGATAACTAGTCCCTCTGTGGAAGTGTCAGGCTGCTCACTTTGCCTGTGGATGGCCGCACATGGACACCTTTGCCTTCAGAATGATGAGGGTTAAGGCTAAGACTGTCTCTTTAAATTGAAGAGCAAAGAAGCTTTCCTAGATTCAAAGATGTGTACAGTCACCCAGACTCCAATTCAAATAACAAAATGAATTTTTCTGGAAGGATTCTCGGGAATGTGGTGATATGATTGGGGCTGATAGGGAGAGGAAGTATAATCTAATAATTTAAACAGTACTTGTGATATAGGCTAAACTACTTTTCTGTTCCCCAGAGAGGTATAGAAATACTAATTCGGTGTCTGATGATCATGTTTATTATTCTTTAGCATGCTTCCTAAAATCATTACTGCATAATATGAATGATAGAAAAGGCACTGGATACTCTCCTTTGAAAAGCCAATATATCAGAATTAATTAAAAAGTTCACGAGCCAGTGGGATATTTAACAATGTTGAATTACTCTATGAACTTACTAAATGCAGCAACAATTTCCTAATTGAAATAGCAAAGCAAAACCTTCCAGGGCTCTCCGGTCATGATGGCATCTTTCTTAAATCACTTTCCTTTCTTTTGTGTGAGGATTGACTTCACAATGCCAAAGTCAAGGGAAAAAAATTCTGCTGGAAGCGAAAACCTTGGTCTCTTCCCTGTAAGCCCCGACAGACAGCATGCTGAGAAGTAACATTGGAGGAATGTGGAGAGACCAGATTAAAAGGGGTCTGTTTGCTGGCAACCTCTCACCTCTTGTTAGGCACCAGCCTAGTCACGCTTCCGCTTCCTCGGCACTGAGTCCCTCCAAGACTGGGCCAGGTGCCTTTTGTCTCTGTTCCCATGGCACTGAGACAAACTGCTGGGGGAATGTGTTATTGCATCGCAGTGTCTCCTCCACTGGACTGGAGCTTCTAAAGGACGGGAGCAGTATCTTGTAGACTATGGCATCCTGAACATTCTAGCACAGCTCCTGCGACACTCCACAAATATTTCTTGACAAAATAAGGAGGTATTTTATATAAATCATCTCACTGAATATTCATAACAAGTTCCAGAATCACAATAGCTATTTTAATGACCCCAGCAAAAAAGAGCAAAATAACCAAACAAAAACAAAACAAAGCAAACATTACTGAGCTGCAGAATTCCTTTGTTCTTTCCATGCCTTAGATTTACTGTAATAATAGGATCTAGATACCACGTGGTCCTGGGCAGTAGGCATGTTTGACCAGGTAAGTGATGCTTTTTGCTACATTAAGTGTCTTGCACAGGATTGGGTGACCAACAGGAATCACTAACAGGGAAGACAAGTTCCAAGACGAGCCCAGTATGTCAAACTAGGAGACCTACTTCAAGGGCACATTGCATCCTGAATGGAAACCACATGGTTTAGTTGTGGATTTCGGAAAAGCCAAAACTGCACACAGTAAGCAACCTGAGTGGGAGTCTGGTCTGCCCCTATGGCAGAGATTATTCAGTATCGATCCAAACGGATTTCTCCCCCTTTCCTGTAATAATAGAAGTGGAGCCAGAGAAATGACTTCCAAGCTAGACTTCGTGTCCAAGCATCTCCTGAATTTCTATGGGACCAAATGACTAAGTTCTAACAAATGGAATGTGAACAAAGTGATGGAGGCCACTGTGCATCTGGGACTTGAAAAGGAAAAAGGACTCATGGACATGGACAACTGTGTGGTGACTGTGGGGTAGAAGGGGACTAAATAAAAGGTAATGGAAAAATACAATAATTTTTTTTTAAAGCAGGCGTAACCCTGCCATGCTGTCCCCTACTTTGAGCAAACTGTCACTGATGTGTCAGTGACTCAGCTTCAGTTCCCGCAGGATAACCCTGCCCGAGGGAGGGGTGGGGAGATGGCCTGAGGGAGCCCTGACTGGCCTGGAGAAGCAGAGCTGCTCTGCTGAAATGGACTGCTTCCTTAGGAGAGAAATGGATGTCTACATCTTCAGGACTCTGGTACAGCAGCTGAGCTTTCCCCTAACTAATAATTCTCTGAGGGAAAATCTGAATTAGGAGGAGATGGTGGCCTCATCTCTCCTTCATATTTCTGAACCTCAAATGTCCTTTTCTGTAAAATGAGAAGGGTAACTAAAATCCTTTCTGGATCTAAAATTCTATGATTCACCATTATTCTCATTCCCACGAGACCGATCATGATCCCACCCTATCCTGTACCCTGTTCCCTCCAGTTTGCCTTCCCCGGGCCTTGTCACCCCCCCTCACCCAGCTCCAGGCTTTCACTCCCACTGATAACAGTGCGCTATCTCAGCTCGCAGCTTTGGCCGTTTACTGAGGACCAAAGCTTTAAACTCAAGGACTGAGCTCCTATTTGAAAGTTTGGGTACCAACTGGAGTTGATGAGATTTTGGAAAGGCAAAGACTGTTCCTGAAATGATTCCAGTGAAAAGGAACCTTCAAGTTAACCTCTGCTTGTATTAAAACATAAACATGCTGAAAAATTGTTATACCTGTATTCCAACAGGTAAGAACCTAGCCTCATGAGTACTACAAACCAGGCCCCCATTTTTTTTTTGAAGCCAGCAAAGGAACCAAACTCAATGACCCAGGATCACATAATTTCTGTCATGGCTATCCTAATATTTAGCAAATAATGATCAAGTCTTTATCAAGTTAAACATCTCTTCCCTATATTTCTACAATTACTCCCACATCCACTAAATCATTTTTCTTTCTTTCCACCTCCTCCCCAGCTCATAAATACTTCCTGTTACTTCTAATTAGTATCCCTAATACTTTGTGTAACTGACGATACAACTTTCACATCTGTATCTCTTAGAGCCCAGTATCTGAGCTTCCTGCCTCCGATCTCCAATTCTTAACAGCACAGAAAATACCCACTGTAATATTTTCTCCCACTGCCACCAACCCATTAGCTATCACCACAGAGCCCTCTCTATGTCTTGGCTATCAGCTTGCAGAAGAATATCAACGCTAATTGCATTTCTGTCTTCAGGTAGCACTGCCCATTCTTAGCAACGTAAATGTCCTCCAGTTTCACTCACTGTACACAAATCTCCCACTGGCATACTAGTTGTTGTTTCGGCTTCCAGTGGTCTAGTATCTAGCTTCAGCAGCACTTGAAAGCCCTTCTACAGTTTTCCCCAATCAACATACAGCTCCCTGACATGTAAATAAATACCACGCACATCTGAACTGCCTTGAAAATTTCTAAGCCTGCGAAATTTAGGTATATCCATAAAGATAAAAGCAAAATTCTGAAAGATACAAGCATCAATCATCCCAACTACAATATTTCCTGATTAAACACTGAGTCTAAAAATATTATATAAATTTAAGCCAATTCGAATGTCAAAGAAAAGTCTATCTGGAAACCTCGAGTACAAAGGATCATTTCTCTCCGGCAGGCGGGCCATCTGCAACTGCTCGTGCACGGCCGCGCACAACTGCCCTACATCCGCGCCCAGGATGCTATTTTTACCCATCCTCAAATCATCCACTGCCCTCCAGTCACCCTTTGTAACAACAGCTCTTTCCTCCAATATAGGTTGTGTATGTATTTGACATGACTTTCTTTAAGATTATTTAGCACAGGTATTAACATATAAGAGTTAAACCAACAACTCAATCAAAAGGTCTGAATAACATTATAAATGTTCTAAGACACAATATTCAAGGAATACATTCAAGAAACATACAAAGAAAAAGCAGATGTAAATTTAGATGGCACAAGCGATACGTACGACACGTGTTTTAATGGGTACTAAATATTACAGTGTTACTTTCTGAACTTAATTAATTGCTAGCTTTTAAAATGGACAAGTACATATACATGGTAAAAAATTTGAACATAAAAATATAGAAAGAAAAATGGAAATCCCTTTCGCCCTAGAGTCATGTTACCTCTCCATGTTGTTCTGTTATCATTTCAGAAAAATGTTATATACATACAAACATATGTATTTATGGACAATTCTTAGATAATAGAAGTATACTATAACCTACTGTCTATGCTTTCCTTTTTTCACTTAATAATGTAGTTCCGAGACTATTCTATGTCAGCCATGTAAGTGCAGCTCACATGTTTCTTACAGAGTTTGAGTGATTTTCGGAATCCGTCATCTTCATGCTCCTTTATTTTTCCCAGTCTTTCCAATCTCTGCACACAGGCTGTGCACAAATGTGCACAGCTAAGTAAAACCGCTGAGGCAAAGAACATGTACATTTAAAATTTTGAAAGATATCCAAAATGCTTTCAAAAGGGACTGCTGTATGTTTAATTAAAAAACCAAATCATTTTGTTTGTAAAGACTAAAAACAGCCCATTGAAATATATATACAGATAAAAATAAACAAAAGGACTCAACAGATTGGCCTTAGGGTATGAAACAATTTGGAAACCTACAAAGCCTGTATGTTCTTGGCAGAATTCAGCACCCATGAAAATACATGTTTCAGATTTCAAAGATCAGTATTAGTAATATAAACATGGTACTCAAAACAATATCATGCCAATTTTGTCAGTATTGATCTGAACCTAATGCCATTATGTATAGAGCAAAAGTCATAACTTCATAGCTCTCTAAAAGCTTTAAATATTTTAGCAAAGCATTATTTTGGGATTTTCAATTAATAATTAGAAAATATCTAGATGCTGAATGAACATAATAAATCTAAAATCTTTTTTTATAAAAATTTCTGTACAATTCAATCATAACAAAAGCAGACTTTTTATTAGGGCATTTTCAAAAACCCAAAATCCCTTGCCAATCAGAGTTCTGAGATAACATGTTTTTCAACTTATATGCCAAGTATTTAAAAGCCCATGTTCCGTCCAGCTCCCTTAACGAACACCTGCAAGACTGGCTCTAGTTACTGCCCCCTCCGCGGCAGGCAGACCCAGACGCAGGTCTGGGGATCAGGCTGGGGCTGGAACGCTCCCTCCTTCAATACACAACCCAGGAGACTGACGCCCCTCAGCCCGGGGATAACTTGTGAAAAGGCCAGACAAGGACACAGACATTCTGTCAGTACCTGAAGGATGAAAAAGGCACAGGCTGGTGACAAAGGCAGAGGAGCTGGTTGGAAAACTCTAACGATGTAAAACAAAGCTCTAGGAAGCACCATGGTATGGATAGGGTAATCCCGAAGGAGGGACCAGGGTTTTTGCCTCATTTTTCCTTCTAGAACTATTATGTGCTATGATAGTTATATTCTATGTGTAAAGCCATTTAAACTGTATTCCCCCCACCTCTGTTTTTTGTGAGGCAGTGATCTTGCCTTTTGTGATTTTGCTAATTGCTGTACTTACCAGGCAGGTATGACATTGGTGAAGGATTATAGTACTGTGAAAATGAGGAGATACTATTTACATTCATTACTAGGGTAAATAGAAACTGTTACTCTGAACATGACTGAGCTGTACAAACATAAAGTCGAAAACGTCCTTTCTGGTGGGATGCTTCTGTAAACAGAGACATGGATAGAAAAGCAAAGCGCATGGACAATATAGGCCATCTACTTAGGGAAAAGACAGGTGAGAAAAAATGTGAAGAAATAACGTGTGAAAATCTGTAAGTGATTAGCAGCCCAGAGCTTGCAAGCTGTCTGGGAAGCCTATGTGAATGTCCCACATCAGTGCTATTTGTGTACTTCCTACAATAAGTTGCTATAAATTAGTTGTACTTTGTTAGTAGTTCTGATTTATTTGCAGGCTTACATATTATCGGTAAGAATTAGCACCAACACTAGAGAAAGTGAAAGATGCAAAAGTTACAAAATAGTTAGCTGGTGCCCAGATTTCATCCAGTGCCATGAGAAAAGGTAAATAGGAATTCCCATCATTTTATGGTAAAAGAATACAAAGTCATGCTCTCAAACAAGAAAGTAAGTTTAAGTCAGGGAAATATCAAGCTTCCAGTATCAGAGTTCCAGTCTCAGACTAAATTTTTACATAATACGAACTTGAGGGTAATCTGCATAGATTTAATGCAACCTCTTAATTTAATATGGATGCTAAGGGTTGGATATTAAATGATTTCCCCAAGGTTAATAGGTAAATTAGTGAAATTCTGTTTTCCTTATCTGTAGCCCAAGCTGTTCACACCCAGCTTCCCTTACTCATGAAGAAGGCACACTGGCCTGGGCCCTGGCACACTCGTGGGCACTCTGGGAAGACTCCGAATAGGGAGCAGTGACAACATGGGGAACTAGACCAAGTGTGATTCTGGATCAGGAGTAAAATCCCCGCATGGACGCTTGGCTTCCTCAGTAACTAACAGGGGGTGTGTGTCCTTGGGCGAGTCACTTACACTCACTGGACCCCAGTGTTCTCATTTATAAGGAGAAGGTTGAAATAGATGAACTCAAGCCTTCAGTGCTAACATTTTATAAATGTGATTAGCTTTTCAACTTAACATAAACACCTTATTTTTGTGAAGCAACAAGTCTTTGTCAGGACAACTTTGCAATTTGCCTTAAGCTTTACGTGAATACTCATGCTGCAGTTAGAGTACCCCCTAGTGGACATCTGGCTCACTTGACTAGCCAGGAGTTAAAATTTCAGTTTCCTTGCTAGAAAAACCATTTATCTATTACAAAATTAAAAAAATAAAATCAAAGGTTTGGAAGAACATCCAAAGGTCATATAACTCATTCTCCCTGGCTTTAGGGGGGGGTCAAAAATAACCATCTCTGACACATGAGAATCTCCTCATTCACTCACGTGGTTGAGGGCCATTATCTGGCGTGCTATAAAAGCAGTATCTTCAAGAAATTGACTGTCACCTATGGAATGAGAGAAAATATTTGCAAGGCATATATCTCTAAGGGTTTAATATCCAGGCCACATAAATAACTCTTACAACTCAACAACTACAACAAAAGACATGATTCAAAAATGGGCAAAGGAAGAGACCTTTCTCCACAGAAGAGATACAAATGGCCAGGAAGCACATGACAACACCACTAATCATCAGGAAAGTCAGAACCACAGTGAGATACCACTTCGTATCCATTAGGAAGGTTATTAAAAAAAAAACAAACCAAAAACAAAACCAGAAAGTAATAAGTGTTAGACAAGGATGTAGAGAAGTTAAAATCTTTATATGTTACAGGGTACAGCCACCATGAAAAATACTACAGCGGTTCCTCAAAATATTAAAATATAACTACCTTCCCTGACTGGTGTGGTTCAGTTGGTGAGATGTCATCACGCAAAGTAAAAGGTCACTGGTTTGATTCCTGGTAGAGCACATGCCTGGGTTGAGGGTTTGGTCCCAGGTCGGGGCACATACAAGAGGCAACCAATCAATGTTTCTCTCCCTCTTTCTCCCCTCCCTTCCCCTCTCTCTAAAAATAAATAAAATCTTTTATTATTTTTTATTGTTGTTCAGTTACAGTTGTCCCCAAAATATTTTTTAAAAAATAGAACTACCATATAATCCAGTAATTGTACTTTTGGGTTGGAGAAAGACTTGAAAGCAGGAACCCAGGAGAATTCAAAATGGGAACTAGAACAATACCTATATGCCCTTTTTCATAGCAGCATTATTTAAATAGCCAAAATGTAGAACCCATGTGTCCATCAATGGATGAATAAATTTAAAAAGTGTGGTATATTCACACAGTGGAATATTATTCAGCATTAAAAAGGGAATTGTGATACATGCTACATGAACGAAACCTGAAGACATTATGTTAAGTACAATAAGCCAGTCTTAAAAAGACGAATGGTGTATGAGTCCACTTATATGAGACACCCGGAGCAGTCAAATTCACAGGACAGATGGTAGAATGTGGTCTGTCAGGAGCTGGGGGAAGGGAGAGTGGGGAGGTATTGTTTACGGTGCCCAGAGTTTCGGTTTGCAAAGATGAAGAAATTCTGGACAATATTCACAACTATGTGAGTAACACTACACTGCACACTTAAAATGCTAAATTTTATGTGTATTTTACTGTAGTAAAAAAAAAAAACCATGGTTATCAGTCTAAAGTTAAAAATGAAATCTCTGTTCTTAGAGAAGAAAAACTCTTGGTTCCTTAAAAATTCAAAAAAGTTTTTCCTTAGTTCCTTTCTAGTGGTTTAGAGTTCATGCATAAATACATTATTAACTCAATGAATATGTACTGGAAAGCAAATTGTTCTTGATAATTGTGGAAACACTTTAAAAAGGGGAATGTGTAGTTTTCAGAATCTGGGAGAAACAAAATAAACACCACTGTCCCTGGTGATCTTTGACTAACAATGCACATTTGACGAGACCTCTGGGTGTCTCTGATGTTCTTGAGTTTGATCCAGAAGGGAGAGGTGCTAAACGTGCAAATGTCCACTCCATTCCAGAGGTCAGTGTGTTGGAGAAGATTCAGAAAATGGCGTGGCGTTCACGGCCAGGGATGCTGGCCACAAGCGGGTGTACACTAGTGACAGCTGGAGCTGCCTTTGTTGGAAGGGACTGGAACTCTATCGGGAATGACCGACTCTGAGTGAATACCCTTTGCTCGTTTTCGAGGCGGTGGCTGCATGGGCCCTCTCTGGGGAGCTACCGAAGGTATGGCTGTCCTTAGCAAAAACTGATGAAGCTAACTGTTGGTTTTGGTAGGCCCTTTCCTGTCTTTCCTTTCTAAATACTCACTGTGTTCCTGCACTTAACCCATCTCTACAAAATCTACCTTTGGAAAGACATATTGGGCAAATGAAAATTCCTTTACATATAAATGCGAGGGGAAGCTTAATGTGCATTGGCATTTTAACAGGGTCTGATAAAAGCCAAATGCATGACCCTCCAACGTCAGAATTCTCGGTGTCAGTCTGCCAGCACAGGACTGGGGGGAAGGTGCGCGTGGCAGTCTTCTGGTTCTTCTGAAGCAGGGTTTTTCAGCCTCTGCACTATTGATGACTTGGGCAGGATAATTCTTTGTTGGGGGTTGGGGAGCTGCCCGGTGCAGTAGGGTGTTTAGCAGCACCCCTGACCTCTTCCACTACATGCTTAGAGCACCCCTCCAACTATGAGATCCCCAAGATGTCTCTAGGCATTGGTCCTTTGCCGTTTCCTGGGGGGCAAAATAGCCTTCCCCCAGCCCTATTGAGAACCACAGATCTGAACATGGCATGTAGGTGGTCAGCTGCTCTACCAATATACATCACCTGTCATTCCTGCCAAGGAGCTTATAGTCTCACTGAGGAATTCAGATCTATACTGAAAGTACTGGAAAGTGGTGCCAGCCAGGACACAAGAACAAGTGCCCAAAGGCGCAAACAATTGGACAGTGATTCTTGTCAGATTTGCACAAGAATTCCAGTGCAGTTTGATAAAATGGAATGAGAATATTAGTATCTAAAAAGAAGCCTCTTTTTTCTTTAGTGATAAAACTGCTTAAAAGAGAAGGAACGATATAGATCTCAAATTGGTCTGTTTTCAGGGAGTTTCATAAGCAAAATCTTTCACCTTTATCTCTCCTCAGCCCATCCAAACATTTAATCAAAACTATTAAATCTTTTTTTAAAAAAAATCCTCATCTGAGGATATGTTTATTGATTTTAGAGAAACACTGATCAGTTGCCTTTCACAGGCACGCCAACCAGGGATCAAACCCTCAACCTTTTGGTGCATGGGACGATACTCCAATCACCTGAGCCACCCACCCATCCAGGGCACGACTATTAAATCTCGAAGTCATGGTGCCCCTCTCCCTACTTGCTCCTTCTGCAAAGAAATAGCCCTAAAATATCCTCCAAATGTAGGGAATTTGTTGAGTTTTAATGTTCTGAAGTTGTAGCTTTTATACTCTGAGCCCCAGTTAAGTAGAAAATTTCCAAAGGGAATATTGTCAGACCCCTGGATTAGGGATCATCATCATCATCATCATCATAATTATAATAATCACTTTTATAGCATTCACTATATGCCAGAGACTTATCTAAATACTTTGCATATATGAAGCTACTGAATGCTTACAGTAACCCTAACACTGTTGAGGAAAATACTGTTATTATCCCTACTTTACAGCTAAATACACTGAGGCCCTGAGGGCCTCAGGGTCAAATGGTGAGAAAGTAGCAGGTCTAGGGTGTGAGTGCTCTTTAGAATTCTAAGCACTTTTTGCTAAAATTGCTAATGGAAAGTTAACTCTGAATAAGCCAGGATACTCAGATTTCTTTAGGCCTGAATTCATTCGACTGCAGAGGTTCAATAAATATTTAGCCCTGGGACCTTCTGCCATGAGGTAGTCCACTAGGAGACAAGAATGTCCCCACCGCAGCCAGATACTGAAGCATGGTGCTGTGAAATGGGGGCTGAGCTTGGGACTTGAAGACGTGAAATCAAAGGCTTTCCCCTCCCTGCCACAGGATCCACCTGCTCTACAGTTTCACCTGCACAGATTAACTTGAACGGCAAGTAGAATAGCAGTATACACATTTTCTTTGAGGTGAACTCCTTTAGATTGAGACATGTTTTCAGAAGAAATCTCTCTCTGAACTTTCAGTACAGGAGTCAGCTCTCTAGGTTCTAACAGCTCTCTAGGTTTTAACACAGCCTACCACTCAGAGGAGCCTAAGACAACCTGGTGGATTCTGCAACCTACAGGGAACTTCAGGTAGCAGCAGTCAGACTGGTGTTTGCCATCACGAAGACCTCTTCTCCTGGAACATTAGTTATGGTCTAATAATGCTCTGCGCGGTGTTTTGAGTCGATAGTGACTTCTGGATCGCCCACTCGGATGATGGCCAGGTGGCGTGAGGCAGCTAACCCAGGGAATCCTTTAACGCAGACCAGTGATGTGCAGGCGCTGATAAAACAGCGATGTGTGTTGTCCCAGATACAGAGAATGAACTTAGTCTTTGATCTCTGAAACCCACTGGAGTCACTGTATCAAACAGCTAAGCAGCTGTTGTAAGGGGGGCACAACTGCTGGGAAGAAGAAACAGGAATTGCAAACGCCCTTTGATGTTCACATAGCTCTATATCCCAGGCGGACAGAAGGTCTGATAAGGATGCATGGGTTTCTTACGTACTGAGATTCTGCTACTCAAAAGAGGAACACAGATTGTAATAATTCCAACAAGAGTTACCTGTTCTCTTGCTATAAAAGGTAAGCAGAATCTAAGGGGATTGTTTACTGGGTTAATAAAACAGCTGCAAGCACTAGTTTCTCCTCAGGATGGGACAGAATAATTAGCAAAATGATTGGCACAAACTGAGAAATTTCAGTTTAGTGTTAGAATTTAGTATATGGCCTGAACTATTAAGAATTCTAAGTTAATTTTAGTGTTCAAAATGATATGTTATCATTCCACAAGATTAAGTTTAAAAATTTATTTTTGTTTTTTTTTAAAAGGCAGTGTCTGTTGATAAGAGGAGATAAAGGGAGACCACAGCAATCAATGAAGGCTCATTCATTGTCTAATAAGGACTAAAATGGTTTTTATCCAGTTAGATGTTGGTTCATTTCTAATGTGCTCAATGCCTGAGAAATCTGTGAAAAGGCAGGTAAATACTTCCTATCCCAAGACCCAAAAAAACAATCTCAGCCGAAACCAGAGACCAGAGCCTGCCAGATTCAGAAAGACAGGGAGCTCATTATCAGTGTCAACAAAAGGCCTTTGTCAGAAAGTCCTCCCCGGGTGATTTTATTACTCTTTCCTTTTGGAAAGCGCTCCACTTCTGTGAGAGCTAGCATCTGAAATTCCAACCTGTGAATCATGTACTCCCCAGGCTCAGCCCACCCTAAATTCCATCTCCAACATCTTTGGAGCTTTTCCTCTTGTTTGACAAGTCTCACAGCAAGACCTCAGGCAAGATGTCCCTATTTAGGGGCCAGGAACTAAAGAGCACAGAAACTCTGGTCATTTTAGAGAATATGAATTAAAACAAAAGATTATACACGTTTTGTATCTGCCAAAGGAACACTTACTGAGCACAGGTCAATTTGGAAATTGAATCACAGAACACAGGTAAACTATTTTAAGATTTTTCTTTTTTAGGTTATAAAAATCAAAACATGGCTCTACCTGGCTGGTGCACAGTTTTTATAAGTATTTGGTTTTTGGGAGGAGTGGGGCGGGGAGGGGAGTGAGCCAATCCATTCCTCCAGTCCAGTGGGCAGCTCCAGGATGAGCTGAGAGGGAAGCACCTCCACACTAACACTATACACTAGAAATTCGGTTTAACGAATACATAACCTGAACTCGAGCTCTTTTAAACTCGATGCTGTCTCTTTCCTTTCAGCAGGTTGACAGCCTATTTAAGGGATGTGGGGGCATTGAGCGGATGGGGAGAAATGGGGCATACATTAGCATGAGTTTGGGCTGCCAGGGCTTCAATGATTAGTTTCTGACCAACCTCACTGGGCAGGTCAGCCTGGCACCCCTGGGGAAGTGAGGCAGGATATCAGCTGGTAACTACAGTATGTATGTATCAGCATGCTTTGAATTAAGTAGGAGAAACATGTTTAGTGTCACTTCTTTAAATGAGAACTCAAACTAAGAGGCATTGGGTGATGCTAAATTTAAGATGACTGAAGATATTCCCCTTGTAGGTAGTGCGTGCTGGAGCACAGGTGAGCGCTAAGGATGCCTACAGCTCTCTGGGTGCAAAAAGATTCTAATGACCTATTACTCAGTTTAGTGCACACTGGGCAGGCCTGGCTATGTAATTTACAGGGCCTCATGCAAAATAAGAACATGAGGCCCTTATTCAAAAATTATTAAGATGGCGACATCAGAGTATAATTAAACCAAACGTGGGCCCTGTGTAGTTGCACAAGATGCACACCTGTGAAGCTGGCCACATTAGTGGAAGACTGTGTATGTTAAAACAAATCCAGTGGAACTTACGCCATAGCTGATAATTATTTATCTTAAATTGAGTCACGTAAAGAAAAATTAAAAACCTGCCCTCCAGATCCCCTACCTAAAACAAAGCAAAACAATGATCCAGCCCTGGTGACTGGGAGGTAAGGAGCAACTCTTCCCCATCTGCCACTGTGCTGCTCCACACTCATTGGTCTTCCCAAAGCCTGGGTGGATCCCAGGGCCAGGACCACCTTCCCACTGACCAGGGAAGAAGAGCATTGTGCAGTGCAGACCGGGAACCTTTCTAGACTGGGATCCACATTGGCAAATACATTTCCGACTGTATTTAGCGCGCGCGCACACACACACAATATAATGGAAACAAGAGTTTCATAAAACAGTAATTCCAACTATGATTCCCTTTGATATTTTCTGTTCAATTTCATTTAAATCTGTTATATTTCATTTTGTAAAGGTGCTACAGATGACTTAAATGGGATTCAAAATGCAATAATGATTCCCACTCCCCGATGTGTTGAAACCCATGATTTGAAAACACCACTACAGTAGCTATTGTTTTCCTCCAACAGGTGTGCTCTCTTCCATGATGCCCAGTGTTCTGGAAACCCAAGCTGCCTCTGACCCCTGGGTCAATGTTAACTTATGTGGGGACAATCAACACACTACATCCCTGTCCCTTAGATTTGCAGTTTGGAGTGGAAACTCCCTTTTCTCTTGCATTGCTATGGTGGGAGGATGTGATTCAAGGCTGGAGGGGAGAGGGAGAGAGATGCCCAACCAAATCCCAGGTTCCAGGAGCCCCTAAGACAACTTTCTGGTTGCACGAGCTACTCTGTGCTTGAGCTACTTTGTAAGAATTTTTGTGTTTTTCAACCAAAGATATGACTAATATAAACACTATGATAACTAAAACATGTAAGCAGATAAATGTTAGGAATATGAATAGCTATATCTTAAAAGCCATACTGACTTCAGTTCCTTTCTTTGCATTTTAAAATCTTTTCCTTCTGTTATTCCAAAAAGAATTTTCTTAAACCAAAGCTTCCTGGTTTATAAGCATTTGCACAGATAACAGTTTTCCCCACATTTTATCTTATTGAACAAATATCAGTTAAGTCTATTACTCCAGCTGGAAAGCATAAATGTCAAATCAAAGAGTTCTCTTATAGATGATGTTTAGAAGAAAAAGTCATCATAGCGTCTCTTTCATTATGAAGATTATGGGTACTAAGAATGGTCATTTACTGAACATCTCTGTGCTCCAATAATTTCACATGTTATCTATTCTAATAATCCGCATAACACTTTGAGACAAATAATATCCTCATTTTGTACATCAAAAGGGAAGTACAGGGATATTTTGTTCAAGATTACCCAGTCTGAAATGAGTGGAGATGCGATTCAAACCAGGACTCTAATTTCCCTGTTGTCTCTTGGGAGGTTGTCTGGAAGTCAGACATCACCGTGGCCCAGCGTCCTCTAAAAGAGATCCCTGTTCTCTTACTCCTGTTTTAAAGTAACAATTCACATGACAGGAATTGGCAATTCAAAAAACGTACTGGTTTTCTTCGTTGCTTCACTGGCTCATGTGTGGAAACACATGGGAGATAGCCCTGAAGCAGGTTTAACTGGGCAGCGGCAGAAACCTGCAGCAAGGCGGTTCTCATGCCCCTGAACCTTACCTAATCTCTCGGAGGAAAATTTCATGCAATCTGAAGCTCCATCAAATTCTCGGGGGTGTCCAGCCTATGGCCTGCGGGTGCCGCATGCAGCCCAGGAGGGCTGTGCATGCGGCCCAACACAAAATCACAAATGTACTTAAACATCATGAGATTTTTTTGTGATTACGTGTTGCAGTGAATTTAATGTGTGGCCCAAGACAACTCTGCTTCTTCCATTGTGGCGCAGACGTGCCAAAAGGTTGCACACCCCTGTGAGAATAACACTGCCCCAGATAAAGATCTTAAGCTTTATAAAAATGCAGATTCCCTGCTAAAAGGCAAACTCTTATTTTTTAAAAAAGGAAGAGTCAGATGGTACTCGAGAAAGACCCCAGCTGGTTCAACTTGGCCACTGAAGCGGTCCAGATTCCTCTGGCGCCGGGCCCACAGCATTTCCATTCACTTGTCCACAGTGCAGAGCTTTCACTGACTTGGAGCTCTATTTAAATCCCCTGCATTTGCTCCATCTAAGATGAAAAACAAGGGCGGAGATAAATCCTAACCTCATAAAACTGTCTCCCTCATTTCAATATCTCCTTGACTTGTAAGATTTCTGCAGGCTGTCTCAGTTTTGAAGACACTCTGAGCAAACGGACGGAAAATGGGTGTTTTCTACTATCACTAAGCTTCTGAGGCTACTCATTTGTATGGATTTCTTTATTCACGTGTGTCTCCATCTTATCCTTCCTAAGGCACTTAGGAAAATAGAAGGCGACCTAAAAAGCTTATTTTTATTTAACTAGATGTTAACTGACAAACTTTTAAAAATTATTTCTTACCTTCCAAAATAGCTATCATTTCTTTAATCCAGAAAATTAGAAAGTAAGTAAAATGAAACATAAAAACATTGCCCCTGACCAGCCACTCAGATAACCTCTGCTACTCACTCACATCAGCCTTCCAGACACTCTGTGTGCATGGATAATGAAGACCTGTGTACATATCCTGAAGGTTAGATGCATCTATCCACATTATTCTGAAATCATTTCTTTATGTCAATATATAATGAACTTTCTAATATTAACTATACATAATCCATATGATCATTTTAGTATTTAAAAAGTACTTTATTATTTTAGATATAGTCTGAGTTTTTAACCAACTTCCTACTGCTGAACACTTCAGTTGTTTTCAACTATTCACAACTATACACAGTGCTGTGCCCCACCATCCTCTACCCATCTTTGGGACGTGGGCCCGATTAAACAATTAGTATAAATCCCTTAAAGTGGAATTATTAGATTAAAAGGATTATTAGTATAAGTCCCTTAAAGTGGAATGACTGGATTAAAGGGCATAAATTCATGTGTACATAAATGTTCGTAGCAGCATTGTTTACAACAGCCAGAAAGTGTGACTGATCCAAGTAGCCATCGATTGATGAATGGATAGATAAAACAGGGTCTATCCATAAAATGGGATATTATTTTGCAACAAAGAGGAAGTACTAAAACATGCTGCCAAGCTGGTGAAAACAAAAGGCCACGTGTTATATGACCTGACTCACATGAATTGTCCACAACAGGTGAAGCCACAGAAACAAAGTAGATCATGGGTTGCTTAAGAGTACGGGGTGGAAGGGAGAGTGACCGATAACAAGGACAGGGTTCCATTTTAGGGTAAAAAGAAGTCCCCAAATTAGAGAGTAGTGAGTTCCTGATTCCAGTCTAGCATGCATGGAGTCTGGAAGTTGCTGCTTCACCGTATCAACAAGTAAAAGAGGTGAACAACATGGAAAAAGAACGATTCTTCTTAGAACTGAACGGGTCCACCAAATACAAGAATTTTCTTTCAATAAATATGTACAGTACTATAAATGTAGTTTTTCCTTTTCTCTAGCTTACTTTACTGCTAGAATACAGTAGTATATAATGTATATAAGAAACAAAATATATGTTAATTGACTGTTTATGTTATCAGTAAGGCTTCTGGTGAACAGTAGGCTATGAATAATTAAGTTTTGGGGAAGTCAAAAATTATACTTGAATTTCCAACTGCACAGTGGTCAATGCCCTTAACCCCTGCATTATTCAAGGGTCAGCTGTGTATACAGATGAAAAAATTAGTGGCGACACTTTGTATAATTCTATGAATATATTCAAGTCCACTGATGTGTACACTTTAAAAGGGTAAATTTGATAGTCTATGAGTTTTATCTCAATAAACTGTTAATTAAAAAACTCAGCTTACTCCTTTCTACTTCCTGTATAGCTAGGCCTTCTGTCACTGTCCTTCTGAAACACCCTTTCCTCCCCATGTCAGTCATGACCTGCTGAACTGACCTCCTGCACATGTCCTCTGGCCACTGCCTCCCTCACCCTGCTGCCACCACCAACTGCCTCCACTGCTCGGTCCCCAGCACTTATGAAAACACAGCCTTTTCTGTGGACTCACTCCCCCAGACTGAGGGCAGGACACCACCACCGCTGGTTTGCTGCTTATATAGCTGCTGCATTTCAGCACAGAGCACACCTGACTTTAAATGAACATGTAATTTATATACTTCCCTATATGTGTATATGTCAATAAAAACATTAAAAATAATAAAAATAACTATCAATAATTGATCAAGCAGACAAGAAATTAGTAAGGCTATAAAAATTTGCATAAGTCAATTAACAAGTTTGTTGTAATAGACATAATGTAGAACCTTGACCCAAAAATATAAAATCACCATTTCAAGTGCACATGGAACATTGATAAAAACTGAACACACACAAAGATATAAAGGGTATTCTAAATGATTAATGGTGAGCTATACCCTGTTACATTTACGGGTAAAACTCAATACTGTGAAGTTGAAAAACTAACCTCGAATTTATAGATTTACTAAAATTCCAATCAAGTTTTTTTGAATTTGATAAGCTGAGCTTAAAATTCAAATAGAGGACTAAAGGACTAAGAGTAGCCAAGAAAATTCTGAAGAACAACAAGGAAGATAGATTTGATGCACTACATATAAAGATAATTACAGAGCTAGTGGTTAAGTACCTTTACATTGGGTACAGGAGTACTAAATAGATAACCAAACTGCCCAGAGAAGACCCATGTGCAAAATAAAACCTGGCACACATCACAGGTGTCACTAATATCGTGGGAAGGAGAACAGTAAGAAGAATTAATGGAATAAAAAATATTTACATTTGCTTAAAGGCCTAAGAGCTAAAAAGTAATAAAAAATTACAATGCCAGAGTCTGAGAAAGGACAAATCTAGAGAAGTGGACCTGTATTTGGTGGCACCCTTCCCACGAGATACTTGCTAATTCTGGAGGTGGCAGCTGAGAGGCTGAGGCAGTGGGGCACCTGCGAACCATCACTGCTTTGCACGAGGGCTGTGCATGAGGAATGAGGGAATGGCTGTGTAAACAGGCACACACAGGGACTACAGCTCAGCTCTTAGCCACCAGAGGGGCTAAAGTGAAAAAGACTGACAGTAGCAAGGGGTGGCAAAGATGGGAAGTGACAGAAACATTCAGACATTGCCGGTGGGAGTGTAAGTTGGTACTTTCACTTTGGAAATATTTTTGCCCCATCTACTGAAGGTGAAGACAGATATTCCCTATGAGTCATGATTCCACTCCTAGGTGCACGTCCAAACAGGAAAGTATACCCATGTGCACCGAGACGCGTTTACCTGAATATCCACAGCAGTGTTATTTGTGATACCCCCACACTGGAAAGCTACTGAGAGTCCACATACAGTAGAACGGATAAACAAAGTGTGGTGTTTTCATGTAGTCAAATCCTACATGGTAATGGAAATAAGTGAATTACATACAATATGGAATGTTTCTACCTTACAAACATAATGTTGAGTAAAAGAAGTGAGACATAAAACTTTATGTAAGTTCAAAAGAGCACACCATCTAGATAAAATTCTAAAAACACACTTTGTTTGATTCCCTTTGTATAAAAGGTAAACGTAAATAAAAACTAAACGATAGTGTTTGAGGATGCATGTTTAAGTATTAAAATAAAAGGGACAGCGGAGGAGTGACTGCCTTAGAGAGCAGCAGTCGCCCGCTGGGGAGGGGCGCCAGCAGGGCTGCGGTGGGCTCGGCGATGCTCTGCTTCCTTGCCAGGGGTGTTCGATGCACAGATATTTGGGGATGTCAGTGTGCTGCACATCTTTCATTTGTGTACTTTCCTTTATGTGTATGTATGTATTTCATAATTTAAAAGGCTGAAAACCATCAGTGAAGATGAATGATGGGTTTACTATTCAATAGATAGTATTGGGACAACTGAACAGAACTATGGCAAAAAATATTAAATCCTTCCTATCATATACAAAGGCCAAGTACAAGGTGTACAGAAAGCCTACGAAAAGCAAAACCTTGCAGCTTTTCACAGAAAATGAAGGACATATATCTTCATTTTCTTGGGGAAAATAAATAAATTCTTGAAGAAAATATAACAACACAACTAATAAAGGAAACGAGTGCATGGGCCACATTAAAACTCTTTTGTAAGACGAAGTGAAAAGACAAGCGACACACTGCAAGATAATGTCTATATGTATGTGTATAACCAGCAAACAATAAAAATGAGAGTATGTTTAAAACTGTGTCTATGTCAGTTTTTTTTTAAGACCACTTTGGGGATTGGGGTAAGGGGGAGAACAGGCAAGGACAGGAAAAGGTAATCTGCATTAAAAACAACCTGACTGGCTGAGAAGCATGTGAAACACAGTAGGGCTTTTTCACATAATGGAGGTATATGATGGACTAAATAAATTAATTAAGAGCCATGTGTAACAACTGATAAAAATCTCAAAAACAATCCTGAGTAGAGAAAAAAACTGCAAATTAAAATCAGTTAAATAAAATTTAGAATCATGCATACCATTTAGAATCCAATATTAGCTATTCTTTATCAGCACATACATATGTATTGTGTTGGCCAGACATTCATTTAGTTTTTTCTGTATGATGGCTGTAGTAGGGCTTAGTTGTCTTTAAGTTCATTCAAAACAATTTTGTTAGATTGCATTGTAGCAGCTGTCATATCAGTGTGCATTTAAAAAAAACTTAACAAAATTGGTGAATTTTTGTGCAGCCATTTTATACTGAGGATAGAAGAAGATATGGAACATTTTCAGTGTATTATGCTTTACTATTTCAAGAAAGATAAGAATGCAATGGAAACACCAGAAAAGATTTGTGCAGTGTATGGAGAAAGTGCTGTGACTGATCAAAAGTGTCAACGGTGGTTTGCGAAGTTTCTTGGTGCTACTGACATTTTGGCCAAATAATTCTTTGCTGTGGGGCTGTCTTACGCATTGGAAGATGTTTAGCAGCACCTCCGGCCTCTATCCACCAGAAACCAATAGTGGGAGATAACTGACATACTAAAAATATCCACATCAATAAAGTTATTGGTGAAAATGAAAATTGTGTCTTTTATTTTACAGAAAAAACATGCAGACATTTTGGCCAACCCAAAAGTATAAAAGTGAAAAAATAAGCTAGGAATGACAAACGCCAGCTTGAGGCCAGTGGCTTCTTCTGGGGAGGGAGAGAAATCAATCAAGGAAGGTTACACAAGGTCCTTAATTAATTGTACCTATCATTTTCTTTTTGTGAAAATAAAGATTTAAAGCAAATATATCAAAATGTTAAGTTCTCTATAATTTTATACTTTCCTATTTCACTGAAATCGTGTCTAAAAACAGAAGTAAACAAAAGCCACTTCCCCACTATTCTCAGTTTTATTCTTACATCAAGCTATGTGGTTAGGCGGCACAGTACTGGTCCATCACAAACCCGGGCAGGACGGCACTGCCTCACACTGAGGGAGGCTTTAACAGCCCTTGTGAATTCTGGTATTCGGTTTACTGGAGGGATACTGTCGTGGATATAATTTACTGCCTCCCACAGCATCTACGAGTGAGTTGCAGGGTCACTCAGGCTCAGTACCAGGAGAAGCTGACTTGTAAAAACTGAATCTTGTAACTCACCATGATTACCTCCTTTCATTCATTGCTAAGGGATGTTTGACTAAATCCTGGACTACCACTAGGAAAGGTACCTGGTGGTATGATTTGTATTTCTTTCCTTAATTTCAGTCTCCAATCCTTTACTGTCCTTTCATCCAAATTTTTCAGGGGATTTATGTTATCCTACCGTGTGTGCCGTTATGTAAACAAACACATACAAACATATAACCATAAAGGAAAATTCTGATTTTATTATATTAAAACTCACTACTTCTGTTGATCAAAAAAGAATAAATGGCAAGCTACAAAATGGAAGATATTTACAATACGTATGATAAAAGGCTCACATCTAAGAATATAAAGAACTCCTACATATCACTAAGAAAAAGATAGATAATCCAAAAGAAAGCTAGACAAAGCTGGTAAACAGCAGAGCCAAAATCACAATCTGAAGTCTTACTTTGTTTTACTTAAAAAAAAAAAAATAAGAGTTTCAGTTATTTGTAATGCTATCACCTAGCAACAATAGCCATCACTTTCCAGGGGTGTCCAACCTGCGGCCCACGGGCCACATGCAGCCCAGGTCAGCTGTGAATGCGGCCCAACACAAAACTGTAAATTTATGTAAAACATTGTGAGATTTTTTTGTGATTATGTATCACAATGTACTTAATGTATGGACCAAGACAACTCCTCTTCCAGTGTGGCCCAGAAACACCAAAAGGCTGGATACCTTTAGTTTACACCTTTTTCTTCGTGTAAAATCTTCCAAATTCTTTTCTTTTTGAGGGCTAATAACCATCCCTATAATTTCAATAATGTAATTAGTTGTGATTACAGAAATCAGATTATACTAAACATACTATTTCATAATCTTTCTAATGTAAGGTAATTTACATTTTTAAAAAACACTATTGCATAGATTGTAGTAATAAGGGTTCAATGTAAAGTCTTTAAACAATTTCCAACACACATTCACACAAAACGCATCAGTGTGTGCTTGCTTCCCCACACCCTTACCAGCACTAAGGTCTCTGGTTCAACCGCATAACTGGTGACCTGAAAACTTCCTCCTAGCTTCTGGCAAGCAATGCAAACAAAGTAGTAAAACAATGGAGGAAACATACGTGGTGAGCAATGAGAAGGGCGAGGGAAGGAGTCTCAAATAGGGACAGGTGGCTGAATGAACAAAGGAAAGAGGAAATGGAAAAGGGGTTAAACATGAAAAAGTAGGGCGTCTTTCAGGAATATCCTTGCTAATCAGGCCACGAGTCACAGACAAGTATACCAAAGGCTGAGAAGCAAGACGTAGTTTCTGATTTCATAAGCTGATCAAGAGCCAATAAAGGAGGGTTAGAGTTAGCCTAGCTGAGACTGGTATCTCAACCCAAGCTCTCATTTTTCATTACTACTTAAAAGTTTCCTTTGGAGTTCGATTTTTCTTCCTTCTCATTTTTTAGTCAGTTTCCCCGTTAAAGCTGAATTTTATTTAAAAAAAAAAAATCCCCACAGCTCCCTTGAAGTTTTTAGAGTAGAACAAAATACATGTTTCATACTTTTAAAGAAAATATTCAAACTTTGGTTGTAGTTGAGTAACTTCAGAATGGCTTCATTTTAAATCCAAGTAGAGGAGAAATATCCAAAGGAAATTCATATTTTAGACTGTTTTAAGACAGTTCAAAATCACATAAGCAATACAGGAAGTCTGAATTATGGGTAAAGCCTACTGTTACCTCTGAGAATAGTAAGAGCTTAGCGGCAGAGGAGAGGTATCTGAAGTCCTGGAAAGGGCAGGATTTTCATTCTACTTCCAGGCCCTTGTCCACCTGTAACAGCTTCTCTTGTTTCTGCTCTGAGTTTGTGTCTAATTTCTGGAAGACACTGAAGGACAGGTAAGAAAGCTGGTCTGGAAGGGCAGAGGATGGAGCCCTGGGAGGCCCTGACCATGGTCTCCATCTCTCCATACTGTGCCCTCGTTCTGATGCAAACCTTGATCTAACCTCACAGGGAGGTCAGCTGGTGAGACTCAAGTGCGAAATGGTGTTAAGCAAGTTCTGAACAGGCATGAAGTGCTTAAGGTTATTATAAATGTTTACTTTCTTCTTTTACAATTTCTTAGAAAATATACTGAGCAATTCCAAGAATCAGGTTTGAAGGATAAATGGTTGTGAGAACCAGTGTTGGGGAATCCATCTTGGTTCAAAAAGGGGGCTAGGGTATGAGAAATTCTTTTAATATTTTCATGAAACTAGTGACCATTTCAAAAGAATTAACATAAGTGAGAAGCACACATTCAAAAAAGAACCAGAGGAGAAAAATAATCTTTGGAATTCTATAAAGTGGTTGGTCTGTAAGACAGACCCTGGGTCATTGTCCAAGAAAGCATCTTTGTATTATAAGTGTTCAGATATTCATGTAACAGAAAACCAGAAAAATAAAAGACTAAAAGACAGAGTTTGGATACACACTGATAAACTGAAATATGTTATGCAAATGTCTTATTGTGTGCTCTGGGCTTTCAGAGGCACTGAAATAATATATGCATGAAAAGATTACAGCAAAATAGTCGGCTTCCTGCTGATGTGTTATCACAGGGAAAATCAGAAAGCAAAGGGAATATGCAAATCAACACAACTCCACAACCCTGAAAATTCTCACCCACTGTTTGATAATGTATTTCCTTCTTTGGATTTAAAAAAAAAATAACAAAAGAAATGCATTCCCCAAACTCTAGGAAGGCTGAGAATTTAAACAGACAAAAGCAGATCTACATAAATTTTGAAGATTAATACAAAAAGTTTTAGAAATGTTAAGAGCAAAAGCAGCAGTCTATAATGCTTCCCAGAGGAGCTTTGGCTGGCGGTCTGCAGTGCCTGTCCAGAGTCCCCAGAAAGAAAGGGAGGCTGTCTGTGGCCACTCTCAGACATGCACCAGGGAGGTACCACAAAGTCTGCTTTGGATTAAAGTTACGAACTTCGGATTTCAAAACCAAGAACATAAATTATGGGCGTGCTTTCAGTTTTGTCTCACCAAAACCATAAAATTTAAGGAAAGCAGAATTCCGTATTGTCAAATTTCCTTAATGATTTAAGAAAGTAGAGAGGCAATGACATTTTTATATATTAGTACAATTGGGAAAAAAAGAATAATGTCACTACATCCCGACATTAAAAAAATACTTTTGACAGCGTTTCCTAATTACCAGTGCTGCCAACTGTGATGGCTACAGCTAACATGGATGAAGTAATTAAGAAGCAGTATTTTTCTTATTATGTTCAAGATTATCTGCAATGCTATACTATCAGGATTGACTTGAGGTCTAAAAAATGAACAACATAAAAATGACTTTTATCTCATAGAATTACAAGTTAGGCTTTAAAAATATTCACAAATGATTAGGGAGTCCTAATGAAAAAATAATGGATTTGTTATTTTAATTTGTAGCATAATATATATCACCAAAGGAATCAAAAGAAACTGGAAAAATATTTTTAGATGTACATAGCGCCTATACATTGAATAGCTCGTTACTGTAGAAAATGTAATTATGGTTATCTGATCATCAAAACAATGTTATCTTATTCAAATTAAAATAACACACTTTTATACAAAAACCCGATCTCCACAAGCAAGATCATATGAAAAATGGAATAAATGACCTGTAATGTCTAGATAACAGAAGAAATGGATTAACTAGAATTAGCTGATGAATGCCCTAGGAAATTTACTTTCTTTTCTGTTTTGCAAATTTTAAAGTAGTAAACTGATTAGCATTAAATCACAACATATATTTCTTTACAGATACAGTGCATTTATCTCATATACAATGTGTATTGATACACACATTTTTCCCACTGGCTATAATGTAAACAGTGACAAAAATAAAAATTATGTGTGTTTCTTACATCTTACAGTAGCATATCTCTTTTATGAGGTCATTTAAGGCAAAGTTTTTTTTTTTTTATTTCTGTATCTCTTTAGATTCCCTGGTATCCAGTACAAACTACACAAGCCCTCAACATTTTTTTTGTCTTGATTCTACATTTAAAGACATCAGGAATACCATAGGTCTGCTTCTGAAATATGCAGTATGTTAAAAAAACTACAACCAAGGATTGTGGAACAACGAACCAGCACAGGCAGAGAGAGAGAGAGAGAGAGAGAGAGAGAGAGAGAGAGAGAGAGAGAGAGAGAGAGAGAGATGCATACAGCAATCTTCCCGTCATCTGCAAGCAACATGTTCCAAGGGAGATACTGTGGAAAGCACCAAACCCTATAGAGACTATATTTTTCCTGTATGTGCATACCTACCTATGATCAAGTTTAACTTATAAGTTAGGCACAGTAACAACTACAAATAAAAGAGAAAAATTACAGCAACACTGCAGAAACAGTCCTGTGAACAGAAACTCCCTTATTAATTAAGGAATTTTCACCTTTCCACTTAAAGAAAGCACTTTACGGCTTCTCTTTGGCACATCCAAGCTGCCAGCACCACTACTTTGTGCTTTGGGGCCATTTTTAAGTAAAATAAGGGTCACTTCAACACAACTACTGCGACACTTGATCTGATAGCGGAGGTAGCTGGCTACTAAGTGACTAAGGGGCGGGGAGTGTCGACAGCGCACCAGACAAAGGGATGTGTCATGCCCCGGTGGGTCAGTGCAAGATTTCATCAAGCCACTCAGGACGGTGCACAATGAATAACTTTTGAATTGTTTACTGAGCTGTTTATTTCTGGAATTTCCCACTTGATTATCTTCAGATTTCAATAACTGCAGTAACTGAAACCACAGAAAGCAAAACTGCAGATAAGGGGGGGACTATTGTATTGAGATAGCATAGCTAAATTTCTGATGGAAATTGATTTACTTAAGTTTTGATAAATGACTATCAGGTACTTTGCATTACAGCTATAAAGGGCAAATGGCCAATTAACTTCATTCTTAAAAAGAAGTTTTCTGATTGATTCAAAGGCCCATACACTTGCACCCAGGAAAGATTCTGAAATACATGAATTGGCAACTCTCAGCTCTACGCGAAATGGGTCATGAACTTTTTATGAATCCTACGTACAAAAGAAATACTATGGAGGATTAGATGTGTACGTTAATGGAGATTAACACTTATAGAAAAATAAAATACTTAAAAGAACCAAGAAGCCAGAATTCTTGTATACCTAACAGACACACAGCATTAAAAGTACATTTTAGTGTCACATTTTATTTTAATCAGCTTTAGTGATATCTCACATCCTTCTCTTTACTTTCTACACTATTAGAAGGATATTTAATACTTGAACTATTGGCATGTCAATCTGCAATCTTTGCCTCTACCAGGGTATCGATGGTATCTTCTCTGTTCCTCCAACACTACACTGAATTCCAGCTCAAAGTCAGTTTTCTACGCCCTTTAATTATACTCTCTAATCGACTCTGACTCATCACCAAGCCTTTATTATCCTCGAAATCCATATTTATACCTATTAAATTTCCATGTAATGGGGAGGAACCTGCATTAATGAATCAGTTCTCCAGACAGGCATGCCACTCACTCACTGATCAGCAGAGACAAAATTCTGCAATAGCATGTAGAATTCTTTAATAGCAGAAAGGCCACGTCACCAAGACACTTCATGGCTCCACGATGAACTGATTTAGGGCCCAGCTGCAAAGTCACTCACATTTGCCAAGAGAGGTTTTGAGTTTTCAGTACTCTTTGGGGCCCACCCAGCACACAACAACGGTTTAGACAAAACGAAAACAAAACACAACAGGCTGACTCGTTCCACCACTCCCCGACTCTGGCCGGCAGGAAGGCGGCTACCAAACGATCTGCCGATTAGCCTAAGATTTCTGCTATTTTCATTTTCAGAGCCTCTGCAGAATGTTAAAAGTATTAAATTGCATCTAATTAGACCTGAACACACAGATCTGCTCATACATCTGACAAAAGAGCCTACCTTTCTGAGTGTGCCATATGTACCATACGAGTTATTTTTGGTTCATTTTAAAATCCCCAAATAATTAGTCAAGAAAGCAATGAGGTCAGTTTACTCCATACCCCACACCCTACTTCCTATCATTCATTTGTATCAGATATTAAAATGACAAACCACTGCCTGTCCAATGAGCACTCACCTCGTTGTCTGATTCCACGAGAACTTGATCATATTCACTAAGCGCTACTAGAAACATGATAGAGGTGACATTTTCAAAGCAGTGTATCCATTTTCTTCTCTCTGACCTTTGGCCCCCTACATCGACCATTCTGCAAAGTCAACAATATTCATATTAATAGCATGTAAAGAAAAAAATCAACATAAACACAGCTTTACTTACAAACTTAGGAAAAATATTCTCTAAAAAGGATGCTCACCCAAGTAAATTCAATTAATACTTATTGAACATCTACTAATTTTCTGTTACCTAACAATCAAAGTCAAGGCATTCTGGGTCATAAATCACTGTAGTTATCAGAAAGTTACCAGATGTGTACGAAAATTATAACTTTGTAAAAAATAACCCTGTGCTGTGCCAAGCAAAATGGTGTCTTATTTAATCAAACACTGAAGAGTAAACAAAATGAGTTTTATTTCTATCGAGCTCTAATGGCAAATACTGGCTTCAGTCAGTTTGTTTTCCATAGAATGAGGATGATGATCCTCATATATTTCTCAAAGATGCTAGAATGACTGCAAACACATTTATAAGATGAAAGATGCTATGCATTTCAATATGGTTGTGTGTGATGCTTCAACTAAATCCAAACACAATTCCCCTGAACCTTTGTAAGTAAGGTAAGCATTATGGGCTGTTTTCCCCCAGTATTGACAATAATTATATTGGGTCCAGTCATATTGGGTAACATAGATGCAATTAGCCTGATGCATTAAACAGCTTGCTAACCTGCCATCAATACTGTCCGTGCTACAAGAGACCATCATATGAACTATTTCAAGGGTTTGTTTTTAACACTTCAATTCTACACTGAGTTACTGCTCAGGAACCAACAATAATATCAATCAATATGAGTGATAATGTATACATGAAAATAACCTAGCAGCACTTGGCACTAAATCTAAGTTTCTTCAAACTGTTGTTCCATATCTCAGTGAAAATGTGCATGATGTTCACAGGTTAAAGTACTTTCAGAAAATGAGAGTTTTGGGTACAAAAGTCTGTGTGAGGCTCTGTAAGCATTTGTTGAAAACTGCAGTTGTTTCTGCTGTTCTCCTGCCTCTAAGCCTTAAACCTAAACTAAGAAATCCAGGTTCTTCCAAGTGGCTGCTTCTAAAAGTCTTCTAAGGCATGGAAGAGGTATCTGAGAGGTAAAACAATGGACCCAGGGAGACTTATGAAGTATGGACATCAAAACTAGAATTCAAAAATTAAAATGCTAGCTCTTCCCTGATGCTGAGTGAAGAGTATGCAACTCATTTATATAAAATGCTCATTCCATGAAATCCTATCACACTAATCTCTACAACACACTTTTGATGGTGGTGGGAAGTTATTTTCTAAGTCACTATTATTGTACAGGCAAAAATGTCCTTTAAAAGCTGGTGCACACAACAGAGGGAAAAAAAAGATGTAACAGTAACCTGGTTTCAGAGGTCACTATAAAACAAGAAAAAGATGAAAATCTCCATGACATGCTGTATATGTTTTCTGAAAATATTCTGTAATATGGTTTTAAGAGGAAGAAAATTTGGGTGTCTCAAATTAAAGATCTCTAAATGCTATGAACTCAAAATTTAAGTAATCCAGAATGCTGAAGCTATAAGGAACCCTACTGATCATCTAATGCAACTGTTTATAACAGGAGGAAAAACTGAGGCTCAGAATTATTTCCTGAATGTTACCACCCACTTTTGGGTATGTCTATTAGAGCAGTGTATGGCAGCCAGCTGCGACCCCAGGCGCAGAGAAGGATTAGAATGAGACACATAGTGCTTTGGCAGGGAAGGACCAGGGGCCGCTCACAGGAGTCACAGGGCAGAGCTACATAGAAGGAGTGAGACTCCTGCTACCCAGCCCTGTACTATACATAGTTTTTCTTCACTGGGACTCAACTAAAGAGGAACTCACTCTCCCCATTCTGTCTCCATTTCTCAAAGCACCTGTGCCTTGCATTCTCACTTAAAGTACAACTGAGTGATGGTGTAGTAAGAGATTCAATTGAAGTAATCACTACTGTTTACTGTTTTCCTCACCTTAAAAAAAAGACAATACCTCTGTTTATTACTTGGAATAGCAGCTGCGAGGGAGGAAGTAATATATTTTCACTCGATTTTCCTACATAGACTAGGTTAATCAATCCATATTCAAAATCATGTGTTTTGAAAATTTTCAAGCAACTTATCTTAGGAATACAAAGCATCCCATAATTGTATTGCTACTGAAATTTTCTGCATTGGTTCCACAGGACTCGGTGGAAACAATGACCTGAAAGCTTCTGTCAACATATAATTTCTATTATTAATAGGGTCACAGGATCATTCATTTCTTACACAATCTAAAAATATATCCATTGTCCTCACAGGTAAAATGATTCCTAAAAAATTATAATCAGTACTAATCTTAGAGTAACTGATTTTGTTTAACCATAAGCAAACGAAGATTTCATTGATTCCCTGATGATTTAATCTGAAATGAGAAACCTGCCCATACCTCTTTCCTCTGCATCCTCTTTCAGGACCACATTATTTCATTTGTGTATCTAATGACAACTGGTGTAAGGTGGTACTGTTTTAAATCCTACACATGATTTCAATATTTATGGAGTTCATCAAACGTACACAAGGCAAAAGAGCTCAGAAGCGGGTTGTACAGACTCAGTTACTACCTGAAAATGACACTTTGTAAGTCAAAGGGGTATTCGATGATCCCTGTGGTGGGGACTCGAACTCTAAGCACATCTTGTTGCGTAGGCAGGTAGGCAGGGTCAGCAACGCGGTCCAAGTCATTGAGATAGCTGGGGGAGGGAAGACAATGAGAACGTCAGTGACACTCGCACCCCACCAGCCTGCGCACCCCACCAGCCTGCGGAAAGAGAAGTGAAGAATAGAAAGAACGATATCAGAAAGTGGCAAAGAAGTCTGGGAACTCAAAAGATAAAGCTGACTTTCCACTGGTCAGAGCAAGGTTACCGTCTGCGGATTACCTGGTTTCACAGTATTTTTTATTTCCTCTCTTACTATCAATTAGAACCCATACAAAAGGAAATGGGGAGAAGAAAATAAATCAAATGAGTCTTCTACCCTCCACTTGTTAAGAAGGTCAAATAGTTTTTGAATTATTTATACAAATAAGGCTTGTATAAATAAACAGGTAAGAATTACACATCAGATCCAAAAGCCTTTCTTTTTTCCTTTTGCAGAACATCAGAGCTTCTTCCTGGAATATATCTCCTCATTCCAAGAGAGAACACAGGACACCATATCCTGAATTCTGTTTAAAGTCTAAGTCCTTCATGATTCGGGTGGAGCCACGAGATTCATAGTTACTGAGGTAACAATGTCTGAGGCTGGATATTTCCCATGTTTAGGATCACCACACCTAAAGTTTAAATGTATCAGCTTATATTATATTTTTCTATTCCTTTGGAGAAAAACACGTATTTCATTTTTAAATAATTTTAGACTCACAAGATGCTGCAAACAATATTACAGAGAAATCTCCTATTCCCTGCACCCAGCTCCCCTCGATGGTAACATCTTAAGTTCCCATAGCAATTCACCGAAACTAGGAAACTGACATTGAACCAGCACTCTTAACTGAACTACAGACCTTACCTAGATTTCACTAGTTTTTACACACACACACACACACACACACACACACACACACACTTCGGGGGCATATAGCTGTATGAGATTTTAACACATGTAGAGATGCATGCAGTCACCACCACAACCAGGACACAAGATCATTGTGTCACCACAGAGGAACTGCCCCGTGCTACCCCTCCCAGCCCTGCCCCTGGCAGCACATATGTTCTCCATCAGCACAAGCTTGGCATTAAAAAAAATTGTATTTCACTCACTTTTCATTCTTTCAAAGTGCAAAAAGTAATTTGCAACCTTGAGAATGACTTAATTTGATGTAATTGATGACACACGGGTGAAAATGAGCGCTCTGAGGAGCATCTTCACGACTCAAAGAGTCACGGTGCTCCCTGCCTGTGGCCCCTGCCGAGGGCGGAGCATGGATTTGGGTTCAGAACACAACTACAAGGTGTAGACACAAAGTACTTAACACGTGAATGAGATTTAAAGAAAAGATGGTGTCATTAATAGAATCGAAAGGGGTTAGATTGGCAACACCTTTATGCCCACAGATAAGAGACGGTGAGTTCTGAGGTGTGTAACAGGAAATGTCCGGCACAGAGCGTGTTGTAACTCAGCAAGCACAAACATTCCGTCACCATGACCTAAGGCCAAGACTTTGTCTCACTCGTAGTTATTCTTGCCTTAGTACCTACAGAGTGCCTGGCAAATAGTACTTGGTGATATCTGTTGGTTGCATGGATAGATGGATGGTTTTCCTGTGTTGAGATTTCATTTTGGCGATATTTAAATGCCATTTGTACTAGCAGTGTTTTTTCATATTATATTATTAAATTTAAAACTGGTGTTGAAAGAAGTGTTACATTAAGTCTCTAAGATTCATTGGATCCTAAAGTAGTAGAGCTAAGTCTGACTTTAACAAAGAAATAAAACCATTGCCTATTTTGAGGCCTATCAATCCTTTAAGACAAAAACATATCAGCCTAGAAATTCCTACACCAAAGCAACTAATTAGTATTCTAGTGGCCTTATCCCAAACACATGAATGATTCTCCAACTGGCAATTAGCTCTCAACTGACTGATCAAAACCAGCCTGCTGTCTTTAATTATTATAAAACTGGCTGGAAGATAAATAAGGTAACAGGCTGGGAGAATATGGGCATGTGAAGCAGGAAGGAAATATGAAAATGTACTGGACCCCAACTTTTGGTCAATATCTTGGCATAGCCTTGGAGTTGTCCAGTGTGGTCAACAAGCTGGTTCTAGAGCTGATCTGTGTCTCAATCTGCAGATAAATCAGACCACCACAGCACAAATGCACAATCAGCTGGCTAATTTGCATTGATGGGTTTTTCTGATTTATCAGCTCCTTAATTTAAAAAACCTGAAAAGAACGTACATGTTGAAACCTACAAGAGCATCGTTTATTTAAACTACTATATACAGAAATTTAACTCAGAGGAATCAGAGAACTTCTAATACACACTGCCAAGCTTGCTTAGAAGTATGCTGCCCAATAAACCATTTCTACCATTTAACTCAATACACAGGAAGTCAGAACAGAGGGTGACTAATTCTTGTACACAAGGTGCTGTCGTGTTCCTGTGGTGAAGAAAGATCTTGACTTTCTGTTCTCAAAGATGAACAACACAGACTACTCACTGCCACTCCACTTATAAACACGTATTGCACAGGAGAATTTAAAGAACCAGCACATGCAGTGGGTAAATATCTGTCACTCTGCACAGTAGGACCTGGCTAGCCTCTCTCCAATTCAGAAGAGTGAACTGAGCTCCCTGATAAACATGCCCAGGTAAGATAAAACCAGGGCACCCACCTGTCATTGAAAAGCACTTGTAAGCGATGGCTATGAATGCAGCCCAACACAAAATCATAAATTTACTTAAAACATTATGAGATTTTTGTGTGATTTCATGGTGCAATGTTTTTAATGTGGGGACTAAGATAACTCTTCTTCTTCCAGTGCCGCCCAGAGATGGCAAAAGGTTGGACATCCCTGGGAAGGTGCCCTAAAAATACTGTCAGCAGTGTCTCTCTGTGAGCTGGGCATCACTGAGATGTCAGCTGAATATCTAAAACACTTGTTCTTGCAAGAATATTTTTTTCCTCTTCACCTTTCTTTTGCTCCCTTTCAATGTCAGCGGAGTTTCATAGAGAGTAATGACAACAGTATAACAACAGTGAATTTTACGGAGTGCTTGCTGCTTGCTGGGCTCTCTGTTCTGTCTGTTCCTTGCTCAGGTATGGACATGTTTTTATGGCAAGGGAATGGCTGTTAAAGATATTCCATACATTTCCGATTCACTTAAAAATGAACTGCAGTTCTTGATTGACATTCTCTTTGCTTTGCCTCAGTTGGATGGTGGAGAGAAAGGCTCACTTCACTTAGAGAAAAACATTAATCTAATGGAACAAAAAATACTGAAAGGTACGGTGTCAAGGCCTGCTAGTTGCAACATATATTATCTAGAACCAACACCAAACCAAACCCAAACACCCCAAAATAAGGCAAGAAAAACAAAGCAAAACAAAACAACAAATGCTCCAAACAAAAGATGCATACTATTTTCTCCTAGAGAAAGGTCTGGTAGACTCAGTATCTACACCAGAATTAAAGATATGTGGCAGATGATTTGCAAAGAAGGTTTAACCTACAGGCAACAAAGACCAGCCTTTTTCACTGCCAAGGAAGAGGCCAGGGTGAAGAGCCTCTGCCTGTGTAAGTCCCAGCCCTGAGTGCGCCCTCACTCTGAGCTTACAGGACACGGAGGGACCCCCAGCACTCTGCATTTCACATTTGATTGGGGGAAAAAACCCACTCTGTTCCCTTAGAAATGGAGTTCTGGCACGATAAGACCAGAGCATCCTCATTTGTTGATTCTCACATTCTGAGAAAAGGTAATGAAATAATCTCTTAACTGCACTGCACTTTCCATTGAAGTATCTCATATTCTGAGAGAAAATGCTGGTGGAATATTGGGAGGATGAGTTTATGTTGGATTATTCTATTCATTTAACCTTTTACAAAGAAACACAAGGTCTGAACAAATTTATATTGCAGAGTAAATTCAGAGAGTTAATTATAGCTATAATTGGTTTTGTAGAAATGATTTTGAGTGGCTGCTGAGGTCATTCTCAGGGTGTTGCTATGGTGACAGGCAAAAGGTACATTTCCAAAGAAATGTATGTTTAACAAGTGGCTGGCAGGAGCTGTCTCCTGGTGTCAGGGAAAGAGAGCTCCCGTATACATGAGACCTATTTAACTGTCGAGAAGACAAGACATGTTAAGTCCCATAGAAAATGGGACTTAATGACTTGCCACTGCTTTGAGACATTAATCATTGATAACTTCATAATTGATTAAGAAAAAATGCAACATTCCCCCCCACATGGTTGCCCACACAGGGCTCTGACACCCCATGGAATCAGGGAGCACGATACTATTGTCCATGGCTGGTCACCATCACTTACTTAGCCAAGGGCCTGGAACATAGCAGGTGCACCACCGGTGACCCAAATTAAAACTACTTTACGGAAAACGCTGTAGTCCTTAGAAAGGTGGTTACACCTTTTAGAAGAAAACAAAGGGGGAAGGGGTTTGTTAGTTACCCAATTTTATGCAGTAACCTCTCAGAGCTATTATTGGCCTGCATTATGTAAGAACTAAATTCTGAATTAAAATGCTTCTGATGAATATAAAGACAACACAAAAAGGAAGCAGCATTTGTTTAACTTCATTTAGTAGATATGCTTCCTGCTCTTCTTTAGGTCCTGGCCACAAAATGATATAATTTGTGTATGTTTTGTGCCTCTTGGTATCATACTTTCAGGCCTTGGAATTCACTCTCATCCAGGGTAAATGAAGGGAGTGTGTGGTACCTTTTTAACAGACAATTCTGACACAGTCTCTTTAATGAAAGTATTACGTTTCTGATGGTTTTCAGTGAAAAGTAAAACAAAGAGACTCATGTAGTAAAATTTCAACAGTTCCTTTCCCACCATGAGAAAAATGTAGAGTCATCTGGAATTCAACAACACCTTTTGACCATGACATTCTATAGTTGCTAAGGGTTTGAAGATTCCTAGCATGTGATCCCTGCCTGCAAAAAGTTGACCAACTGTGGGAAGAAAAGGATTTAATGAAGGGGAAGAATGGTAGGGTTTTATGGGGATGAGAGGAACAGTTGTACTTTTCGGACAGAGTCATTTTCTGGGAACCTGCCTGAACTGCCTCTAATCCTCGGTGATTATCCACAAAACATCTTTCTGTAGCATGACTGATTTGAATGAAAGACTTCAGGAAATCAAGCACATTCATTTATAGTGATACCTTGTAATGCTCATTTCTTTACACATTTAACTTCAGGATCATCTCTGGCTGCAGAAAAATAAAAAATTCAGAAATAGGATATAATCCATTACTTTAAATGATTAAAAATATATGAGAGGAGCTTAACCATCACAAAAACAGTATGTTCAAATAAAATTAAACATGGCATTTTCTGTATGGTTTTAAAACACATGCCAATTGTTCCTTAGTTTTGACAAGTTTGTCAATAACATTTTTGAGTTAACTTTCAAATTTAACTTATCCTGCAATTTGACATGGAATGAGAACTTATTTTTAAAATTTTTAATTAACCCATCATGTATGACTAGAAGGGCAACTGAAATTTAAACCAAGAATAGCATAGAAATTACAAATTCAAGTGGCTTTTTTAAAAATGAAGGCAACACGAATAAAACGAAGATAATTTTGCAAGTAATCTATATCACATTACAGTTTGGGGTCAATGATTAATAAAAATTACAGACATGTTACAGATATGCAATCCTCAGCAATTACACCAAAAGAGGGAAAAAGGGATGGTGAGTAGAAAAAGAAACCTCTGACATTTAGTATAAACCGAACCAAACATAGCAAGATAATGAAAACAGCATCTTGGGGATTCATATAGCATTCTGTGGGGGTGTGTTAGGTTCTTCAACTCCTGTGTATAAGGGCCTCGTAATCCTCAGTGATATTTATAACAGATTTGCAGTTCAAGTCAGATATTAGGATGAAGTTCTGGCACAGAAAATATCATCTGGGTAGAATTTCACATTTTTAATTATTGAAAAGAAGGTTAGAAAAACTAGGTTGACTTCATTAAAAAAATTAAGAAGACCTTATTGTAAGAGGAACAGTCTTGGGGGATTTGAAAGCTAGATCATGCTATGAGATCTTATCCGACACTACCGAAAGCAGTGGGAGCTAAGGAGAAACCAGAAACACCTGACAGTTGCTATGTGAGCACAGGATTCAAAGGAAAAAAGTACAAGAAGTTGTCAAAGTGAACTTAAGAAAGGGAGTAACAGTTCTGCAAAACTGTCATCCTGAGAGTCAAGTAGAGGTTTTGGTGCCAAGACCTACACTACCCGAGACCCCCCTCATCTGACAGATCCTGTTGTTGAAATGAGTCTGCTAGTAACCTGGTTAGGCTGGTCAGCAGCATGGGATTACTCATTACACAAACACTTCCATCTCCTGAACAGCTCCTTCTGTGGAGGGCAAATCAACTTTCCTCTTTAATACCTGGCACAACATGATTAGAGGTCAAAGGGGTGCAGCATTTATCACAGGTATTTTTTCATAAGAAGTTATCTGTTTTCAATTCAAAATTCCAGGTTTAAAACAAAGATCACTCAGTGGTAGCAGGTAGGTGACAATCTCATGGTCATGAAAACTACTCAAGGAAAAATATTCTGTGGGATGAAAGAGAAGTCTAAGAGATCATGCATTTCCGTTTTTCGTTCTGAAGAACTAAGTTAATCCAGAAAAATCAAATTTTAAAAACTAAACTAAATGTCTCACAAGAAGACCCTATCACCATATCTGGTAAACAGTTTCAGTATCTTAGGACTCTTCTATATGGACACATGAGCCAAACGTCTAGAAGAGACCACTGATGACAAATGGGGAATGGGCTGAACAACCAAGTGTCACGTGGACGCCGGGGCCAGGCCTAGGTCACAGAGACAGATTCTTAGGTCTGATGCGCAAACAAGTAAATTGGCCTTATAATTAAAAACAAAACAACATTGAGAGACAGAGCAAGATAGATGGGTGGATAGATGAACAGACTGATGTTGGATGAACAGATGGAGAGATAAAGGAAAGGAGGAAGGGAGAAAGAGACTTTTTCAATTTGCCTTATTTGGCTCTGTAAGTTTATTCGTCTGTTATCTGATAACTTTCAAAGTTGTTGAATAATTTGGGCACAATTTTTATATTTCTAAAACATCCAAAACAACAGCAGAGACTGCTTTTGATTCTAGTCTGCCTCTCTTGAGATGTAATGGCAGTGCTTAATTCAGTCAATTTACATATATTTACTGAAAATCTGTTGTAAGTTAAACTCTAAGGCATTTATGTGTGCTGGGGGTTGGTACAGGGAGCTGGTACAAAATACTTAAAAAAATGTATATATATATTCTTGGCCTTTGGGACATCAGGGTCCCTGGGAAACAAAGATAGCACAGATGAATCAATTAAGAAATAATTAAGTGCCAAATTGTGAGCTGCTAACTATGAGTGCAGTAAGAAGGGAGAGATGATTATGAGCTGTAGTCACTAGAGAATAGTGTAGAGAAGATGTGGGGGATGAGTTACACCATGCAGACGAGAGAGGTGAGAAGAAATTTTAGCAAAGACAAAATTTATGTATTCTTTTATTACTTATTCGTTTGATACTTTCACTGAAAGCCAGTCACTGTGCTTAGCACTGAGTGGGAACCACAAAGCAAAAAAGAAAGGACATGAGTCCTGTCCTCAAGGAGCTTACAGCCTATGGAGATAAAAATGCTATAAGTAAGCACACTACAATGCAAATATTATGTGGGTCATAACAGAGGTTCCAGTGGTCACAGCCAAGAGTTAGCCATGAGCAAAAGGCTGCTGATTAAAGCAGGTCTCTAGTGGTCATGTGACCTTAACTTGGATACTGGTTCTGTAGTATCAGAAGTTTCATTTTGACAAGGACAATAAGGTCTGAGGAGCTGTTCACACTAACTAACCTTATTGAACTAATTATAGATCAAAATTCAACCCATAATTTAAATCAAGAAGCCAAAATATAATGAAGAAGAACATCAGGGTTGGCCAGTCAGAGTGCAAAGGCTGTCTGGTAGGCGGGAAGTAAGAATAAAGGAACCTAAATGACCTTAAAGGTTATATGAAGATAACAAGGCTCTTGGGCTCACCTGTAACCACAGCAGGGGTTGTCATCTAGTCTGTTCTAGTTCTAGATACAGCAACTATTTGTGGGCGTTGTTGCAACTATCCAACTCTGCTGTTGGGTACAAAACCAGCTAGGGACAATACATACGCAAGTGAGCTTGGCTGTGTTCCAATAAAACTTTATAAAAATCAGCAGCAGGCTGTATTTGACCTGCCAGTTCGCCAATCCCTGTTCTACAGTTTCACCCTGCACTCTGGTTTCGGATGGGTACAAGGTCATCCTGAGCAGACAATGGAAAGGACTTTAAGGAAGAGATCACACTACTGAAGGCGCAAATGCCAAAATATGAGCAAGCGGCAAACTGACAATGCGAGGTGTTTGTCCCACACCCACTGCGCCCTTGAGGCAGAGGGAATGAATGGCACACAGGTACCAGAGCAAGCCCTTTCCTTACTAGGCTCTGTTATGAATGTTAGAGAGTGGCTAAGCTTGTCTTATGTCTAACAGCTCCTTAGAATCATCAGTGCTCACTGTGGAAGACAAATACAGGGTTTTTTGTTTGTTTGTTTGTTTGTTAAGCTTGTTTGTTCTTGCAAAAGGTTATTTGGCTCATTAGATAACAAAACAAAAAAAATAAAAGTAAATATGTCACTTAAAGTGACAACACTGATATGCCATGTTATTACTGTCACTCTAGAAAAGAACAAACATATTCAAGATCATTGTCCTCTTCTAAAGTAATACTTTATTTAGCCACGTAAAGAGTAATTTCTCTGTTCATTACATTTCCAGGTAATTTGGGGGTGCCAGGTTTTCACCTGACTGCACAGGGCAATGGCTTCTCAGTTAAAGGAAGTCTCAAAGGAAGACTCAAAGGACTTCAGAATGTAGAAGAAAACTTTCAGATTTCAGGCTTTTGGCAAAAAACTGCTGTGTGCACCTTGTAAGATCAAATAATTCCTAATCTCACTTTACTGAAGGTCACACCAAGGAGTTTAGTAGATCAGACATTGATTTCTGAGGCGAGTAAGGGTCCTATTCAGTCAATGGCCCCAGAAATGACAGAGGAAATTCGACTGCTGGACCTGACCCAATGGTTTTTAACATACAAGGGTCCTGTCCACCTCCAAAAGCCTGCAATAGGCTTACGCTTCTTTTCTATCATCAGATCAAGAGCAAAGTCAGAACGGCTGCGAGACATAGAATCAACATACCTGGAGTTCAAGTATTTGGCTCATCTATAAAGAACTTTTTCAGCAAGGTACCTCTTCAAGAAAGATTTGGCCCTAAATCAGGTGGATGTGCTAACCTACCTCTGAAACTCCTTTTACATTTTAAATTCAACATTCAAATTGTGCATTTAAAAATTAAGTTAAAAAATCTAAACTGAAGTTAGATATAAACTCCAATGCTGACTTATTCCCAAAAGCCAATTCACTTATTTACATTGGATTTATGGACTCTGGAGCATGTGGAAATTTCAAGAAGGTGTCTGAACTGACACATAGATGCAGAAAACAGACTGATGATTGCCAGAGGGGATGGGGGTTGAGGGACTGTGTGAAAAAGGTAAAGGGACTAAGAAGTACAGATTGGTAGTTACAAAACAGTCACAGGGATGTAAAGTACAGCACAGGAAATACTCATACAGTCAGTCATATTCTAATAACTATGGATAGTGCCAGGTGGGTACTAGAAATATCAGGGGAGCACTCTACTTTATAAAGTATATGACTGTCTAACCACTATGCTGTATACCTGAAATTATACAAAATAATACTGAACGTAAACTGTAATTAAAAAAAAATTTCAAAATTAAAAAAAAAGGTGTTTGATCTACTACATATCTTAGAGGGGACTGCAGTAAAGTGAGATCAGGAATTATTTGATATCACAAGGTGTACACAGACAGAGTAGTCTCTTGCCAAAAGCCTGCAGTTGGAACTTTTCTCATTATCTGCCAATGTGATTGAAGTTTGTGTTCTCTGGCTAATGTCAGGGAGCTTTCAGTACTGTAGGCAGTGAACTCATTTGACCTGATGTTTCAGTATATTAAAGCAGGTGGTGAACCCCAGGAAAAAAGTAAACCTACAGCCATCTGTTTATCATGCTCTTTATCTAAAGATATTCAGAGCCCTCAGGCTTTTTCACCAATAACAAAAAAGTTAATAAAGGAATTTGCAAAAATTCTTCAGCATTTTAGAATGCTTTTATTCTTGCATTAAATAGAATTGGAAGAATGTACCAAATGAAAGCCAATTGCCAACTTATCCCAAACTGCTTATCCATCGTCTGGAATTTCTCATCTCCTTGTTTCTATCAGTGCTGCCTGTCCTTTGAGCCATCTGATTGCTTATTATGATAGCAAGTTGGCTAATCAAAGCAGAAAAAGGGAAGCTCAAATCATTTTCTTGTGTCCTGCTTACTGGCTTTATTTTGACTACAGCAAAAAGTTACTGCCTGGAGTGAAGAGGGGTGGGGCTGAGACTGTAGACTAATATTTTGAAATTATCTGTGACTCAGAACATCTTGCATGCTGTATGAATAACTGATGCCTTGTTAAACATGGCTAAGATTTCTAAATGAAAATCAAAACACTGCTGGGTCTATTTTCCTGTAAATTTGATATGATTTTCCCTCTTGCCTTTATATTTACAAGATTACCTATAGACAACACTGATAAAAATTAATAAATAATTTGTACCTTTCTTGGGAAATGATTTATCTAATCATAGATATTTATCTATTAGTCTATTATATCTACCTACCTACCTACCTATCTACCTACCTAGTCTGTTGCCCATCCATCCATCCCATCCATCCATCCGTCCATCTGTCCATCCTGTGTGAGGCTGTATTTCATCGTAGTTAAAAGCTTGGGATTTAGAGTCAGCAAATCGAAATTCAACTCCTACTCCTATCACTTACTAACTCGGTGACCTTGAACAAGTTACTCAACCGCTCTGTTTTCTTCTTCTGCTTAATGGGCATGATAAGAATTATCTATCACTTTGGATAGCTTTGAGGATTAAATGAAATAATGCATGTAAATGCTGAGCACAGAATCTAACATACAGTAAGTGATCAGCAAACAGCAGCTATTGTTTTTGATAACAGAGCTTTCCAAATCCCAGACCTTCAAACAGAGCAGGAAAAAAAGATATGACCTGAATGCTTTCAGTTCCGAAACCCCATAGTTCATCCATAATGGACATAGATACACCACGCCAGAGATCAGATATCTACATTTCCCTAAATCTGAACTGAAGAACCACAACTAGAGACAGTCAGTATTCAGAGAATTCGGTCCTAAATCAGACAGATTTCTATAAGGTGATGATATTGTATAAGAAAGCAGGTCTATCAAATGAAGAATTTTTTATTTTAATTATAAAGGCAGAAAAACATTGGAACCCTTCTGAAAGGCAAGGGAGGGAGATAAAATAGTAAAGATATACCAGTAGAATGTACACAAAAAAGTCCGAAAGGAAAAGGTGGAACTACCTCACATCCAGAGAAAGAAACCGAGTTCTTCGGTGCAATCATTAATGCTGTCCCTGCAGTTCACAGAGCATCTGCTGGGACTATGCTGGAGAAACATGTGGAACACGGCAGCAATTGGATGAAGTCAAAAGCCACCTGTCCTACCTTTGTGCTGGGAGGCTTTTCCTGGCTTAAGACAAGGAGAAGTGCCTGAGACTAAATGGGGAAGAATAAGGTGACTCTAATACTCAGGCCTCCTGGCATATTGTGACTGAAGGCAGGTCAGCCAGGCTGCTCGGGCACTGAAACATTCCAGGGAGAGATCAGAAACACAGGACCAGCCAACTCAGCTTTCCACATCCAACTCTTTACCTGACTAGCAGGAACAGATTGGTTCTCTTCTCCTTCAAGTACACAGAGTCTTCTAGGGAAAATGAACAGGGGGAGAGACAGAGGGAAAGAGGGGGGGGGGAGAGGAGGAGAGAGAGAGAGACAGAGACAGAGACAGGGACAGGGACACAGAAAGAGACAGGAAACAACAAAACACCTCCCTAGGTTTCATTTAGCTAAGGTGGCCAACTAACTGTGCATGCTTGACCAGGAGATTCCCAGTTTACGCTGCTATCAAAATTATTCATAAAAACCCCTTCCTTCTCAAAATGTCCTAGTTTGGATGACTAACGGTACTGTCACCATCAACTTAGTCTACGTCACAAATTACTATAACAAGAAGATTAAAATATATACCTTTCAGCAGAAAATGTATTTCAGGATAATCAAAGAGCACCAGTTGAGGAGAAAACCTTGCATTTCATGGAAGAACACTAATGCAGACCAACTGATAAAAGTAGAAAGTCATTCTTTCACAAATCCTAATGGAAGTACTAAATCAGACAAGAATTATCCACTGGAATCCCAACTACTAGGTGAAGAGTTGATGCAGGACTGAATATCCCTCAGTGACATCGCTCTGACTGTCTGGTGGCAGGAGGAAAAATGTAAATTTATAATGGGGGCCAGGTTGGGGTCCTGAGACTGTGGTGAGCCCTGGCTTCACCAATCATGGGCACACCGGTGCACAACATCAGTTTTGCACTCTACTCGAAGGGTCTCTCTCAGGAGCAGGAGTCTAAAGGTGTGCTCAGGGGAAGCCTGAACCCTGGTAAGCCTTTATTATTAGACATTGGTGGTCTGATGGCCCAAATATCAAGACTTCTCCCCTCTGTTCAGGGAGAACAGATCAGGGGAAGAGGAAGAGATAAGATTTGTGATAACAGTAAAAAGATAAGTATGAAAATTATGAGAGGTGGAGGATTTATTCACAGAAACATACCTTTATAGTGGAGGACTTATTCATCAGTAAAGGCTAGGAGAGACATCATTGCAGCAAAGTCAGGAGTAAGAAGGAGTTAAAGGGGAATCAAGGATTAGAGTGGAGGGGTAAACACGCAGACAGGAGAAGACAGAATGAGAAGGAACAGGGAATGAGGAATAAAACACAACAACATTGCGGGGAGATAGATGAAATTTGAAATGGCAAAGGAAACAGAAGGACAGAGGGGGCAGGAAGTAAAAGACAGCTGGTCAAAGGTTGAGGGGGCAGAATTGGAACAGACAAGGGCTGAATGCATCTTTGTCATCTCTGTCCTCATAGAAACTTAAATGTTAGGCGCTCGGGAGAGAGGAAAAGAGGGAGGGAGGGAAGGAGAGGGGAAGGGAGACAGGGTAGAGGGGGGAAGGCAGGCAGTCAGATGGCAGAAGACAAAGACTGGGAATAGGAAGAGTGATGCAAAGTAAAGAGAAAGTACGGAATGAGTCAAGCACACATTTCAGAAGCACACAATGGGGAGTAATATTAGATAATTAGATAATGAGCATTCTGTGTCACATTCCAGAATTAAGTAATTCAAATTTACTTTAAGAATGCCAGAACTGTTTTGATCAGCCAACATTTCTGTGGCTGACCTGAACCATGACTTATCTTATACAAAGGCCTGGAACTAGGGTAAAAGCACGACCAACTTCATAGAAAAAGCAAAGCTGAATAGCTCTTGGGATTTTCTATGGACAGCTGAGTGAAGCCAATCAGCCTAGGGGGCTCCTTACTTTCCCCACGGTCCTGCTCTCACCCAGAGGGTCATTTCAGCGTATGAACTGACCTGAGGCAGCTGCATATCTTCCATCCATTTTCCTGTCTGCCCAGAACCAGCACAAGAGGCAACTGGTGGTTAACATAATTAATGTAGACAGAAATCTGGCTAAATACTACAAAAATATCCATTTTTCAGGCGCCTCATTATCTAGATTGCTGAGTGCATTGATTGCATTAATCCAATGATGACCAAATCTTTACTTTCTTTCTGTTAGGCAAGATTTAATCTAGAAAACTCACAAATCTCTCTAGGATGCAAATGTCTCCCAGGACACATGATTTTGATTGACAGCTCACAAAATAACTTTGGTATGCATGCAAAATTAGATTCACACGCAATTTTCGTGCAAAGATAAACCTATCCATCAATATAATTTTGGCTCCAAGAAAGCAGTCAAGGTTCCGTGTCTGGAAACTGGAAACTAGGAAGTCTGATGTTTTAGAAGCCACAATCAAACATACCTGTTGTAGTTCTTACTGTGTGTAGGTGTTTTCTAGCACATACCTAAGATTACATATTTGTATTAGGAATTAATGTTATAAGATTTCAAGTGACAATGGGGTATGTGTAGTATGTGTTTGAGCATTGCTGGTTTGATATTTGGGGGAAGAAATGAGTTGCTGAAATCAGATTCCTAGAGTTTTCAGTTGGTTTTTCACACAGAAAACAGTAAAAGCAGCACACTCCCTAACTCGTGATGGCAGTCCCTTATGAGGCTGGCCCAAGTTTAATATCTCTACTTCCTAACTTTGAAGTTTGAATTAGATACTTCATACAAGTCATGGAACACAGACATAAGTTATTGCTGCAGAGCAGCTGCACGTGAAAAGTAGAGAGAAAGATCCAAAGGGCCTCTTGGATGAATACTCACTATTTGGTAGAGTCAGATAACTGATATTCTCGTCGTCTATCATAGCACTCCTGGATTCCAGGATCATTCCATAAACTCTTTATTGCATCTACGTATGGATTCTCAAAAGCAGACACCTTCTCCACATCAACTTCTCGAACTAATTGTGCATGAGCCTGTTAAAAAAAAATAGCAGTTTTAATCTCCTTTTCTATCACTGAGCATTGCCTTTGGTTCACATGTTACACTGCACATACACACGCACATGCACACGACTGGTTTTAGGTGGTAATAATAATCCTAAAGAAATTAACATTATTAAAGAGAAAAGAAGACAGAAGTTAATTATCTCCTCTATAGTTCATTATAATCAAACACACAACACACCCAGACCACGGGGCGTTACATCTTAGCGGAAACTCAATCAGGACCAGTGTCTACAGTGCACAGCGTGTGAAACCACTGCAACAACAGGTAGTGGTGATGACTTAATTTGAACAACAAAGGCCATTCCCCCTCCATTCCTACACACCCCAACTTCTAAAATATTTATATCTGCCTTATCTACATTTAAGATTGAAGACCCTAGTCAATTTTTCAAAAAAGAAAAAGGACTTTGTTACTTCGTTATACAACACATAGCAGGAAAGACGTAAGGCGATTTAAAAATTTGTTTTCAATAAGACTGAAATAAAATGTTATATGGTCAACTTCCAAATGAACCAGAATATACCACTGCTTAACAATCCCAACTAAAATAGATTTCATGGATGTACTATATATGTGAATTACACATATACATAAATATGCAAATAAACAAATATAATAACTAATTACTTTGGAAATTGGAGACAGATAATTGATAATTTATTCAGTCTTGATTTCGTACAAAAATACAAACTTCTGAACTAGGTTAGTGAATGGCTATCATAATCACATAATGACGTAGTTGTTCATTTCGTAGAGTTATAGAATTGTAATAAATCTAATCCATGTAAGGCCCTGTCTAGTTACCAACCTTTACCATCCTGCTCCACCCATAAGTGATAGGGGCCCCATGTCATTAGTCTAATCTTTACTTTAATAAGGGTTTAAAAAGTCTAACATGCTAAGACTGAAGGAGCCACCTTTCTTGCTAGCTCTGCTCTGACCCTGACAGTCAGATCTAGTGATAGAGAGGTGCCAGCTCCACAATGAACCTCAATCTTGGAACACAGGTACCTGGAGTTGCTTTCTGTAACTAGTCCCAGTCCAGGCAATCTGCTGTGTTATCCCATCAGCGGTCCCACCAGCCTGGAGTCCTGTTCCCGAGTCCCACTCTGGATGGGCCTAACTCAATCACAGTTCCCCACGAGATTTGCTCTTTGAAAACAATTATCACTGGCTCCCTATGCTGTGCTCCACTTGGCTCTGGAGCCCTTGTTTTTCCGTGTTGATACCAAAGACTGTACTGGACCCACCTTCTCTGTCTTCGGCCTGCTCAATCAGACTTCCTCCAAGCATAAAACACTAGATGTGGGGGTCTCCCCCACACCACCCAACAGGTATGTAGAATGCTAACTTTCAATCCTTGCCGTTCTGCCATTGCTCACTGAATACGGTCAAGCTCTAATTCTTTGTGTCCTGACGCGTGACAACGATTGCCCTTGCTATAATCCTAGGTTAGAGTACTCATCGCTGTGTCTGTATTCCAGGGTTCTCTACAGGATTTGGTGGATCTTGGAGGGCTGCTGGGGGCAGAAGCAGGGACATACAGGGTGGTTTCCTGCAGGATATTCTCTAAAGTCAGGGTTTTAAATCTGACTCTGCTTCTTCTCAGGACCCCAGGTAAACTGCTTAATCTTTCCAAATGTTATTCCTGGTGGGAACGCACTGCCCCACTAGCCTCATGTGGCTTTGTATTGTGTTATAATACTGTAGGGTCAGTGCTTCTCAAAAGGTGGTCCACACACCAGCAGCATCAACTGAGAATTTGATAGAAATGCAAATCCTCTGGTCCAGTGTCAAAGCTTTTGAATCAGAAACTCTAGGAAGGAGAGGATGGGCCACAGACTGGCTGTGGGAAACCAAAGAGAAGAGGCCCATAGAGGCAGCAGTCACTCCAAATGGCTAGGAAGCCATGGAAGTAAGTAAAACAGGCAGGACAGAAGCAATGGGGACTGCTGGGGGCTGTGGCACGCTGAGAAACACACTCACTATTTAAAAAAGGCAGATGCTACTGAGCTCCAACCAAGTGCTGCCATTGGCAATGCAGGGCCATTGTTACCAGATCAGCCAGTTTTTCCAGGGAAGTCAAAAATCTAGATTTTTCTGGGAAACATCTGTAAGTTTAAATCTTGGCAGTCATATAGAACATTAATAAAGCATATCTGTGTCCGAGTTTGATTGGGGGCCATTCATTTGCAGCATCTGTTCTAAAAGCATCTCCTCCGTTTGCTTCCCTACTAAGCTTTACCAGTAACACTGCGTCCTGCATAGAGCCCAGAAGACAGTGGCCGGACACTGGACAAATCCACACATGCTAACAAGTAAAGGATCTCCAGAACTTTTCTGCAATAACCTTGACAAACTATTATAATATCCATAGGGATAAATGGTTGAGAACTTTCTCTGAATTGGCTAAAAGCTACCTAGTGACACAGGTTAGTGGAGGCAGTATTTAAAAATGAATTTTATATGTACTACACTAGGCCAGCCATGTCATTTGGAAGGAGTTCTGTTTCTGTATCTAGAGAAGTTAGCTTCCGCCAGAGAAAACAGTTTCCACATACCAGACACTTTTCACCACGATGAGGAAATGTTTACTGGACCCCACTGCGATGCGAGGGAACACAGCAGCAGTCAGGGAGCGAGGCAGAGCTCCCACGGGGGGCAGTCCATACGGTGGCAACCGAACGAAACACAGGATTCCGTGGTGCAGGCGCAAGAGGGAGTTCTTACATTTCATCCTTCATTTCAGCTGGCCGTAAGGGTATTTAAATAAAGGCAACACTCTCAACAGTGTATTGTAACTTTCCACTGGGAGCCTGCTCCTGTAAAATGAGACTACTTTCTCCTGCCAGAAGGCTCCAGCAGTTTCCTATCTGGCTACATCTCTGTGTGCTTTTTCTTACATCTGTAATGTCTCCCCTCTTGCTTTCTCCACCTTTCTTTGCTTTTGTTCTGGGGCTTTATTGTGTGTCATCTCTCTGGTTTTTCTTCTCTCCCCCAAAATCTAATCTTTGTGTCCTTTGAACCATGGAACTTCTGCATTTCCTCTATGCTCATCGGTATGTCTTATTTCCCTCTGGTAGACTATACACTGAGGGAAGGGGCTGTAGCTTATTGACTCTAATTTGTTTTGGGACCCAAGACAGAGGAAGCAAACAAATATTTGTCTAATTTAATTGCATTTAGAAATACATATAAATACTATGTCAAGTCCTACAAGTCAAAGTCAGTTTCTCCAGGAAATTTTCCATCCATTACCTATTCTCACAGCACTACATAATCCTTAACAGCGCTCATCTCAGTAGCTGGTGTACAAGTATTTGTATGATACTTGTTAATATGTTCCTCCCTAATTGCAGTATAAGTTCCAAAACAGACTCAACACTGTAATATCAAAGCCTAGCAGAGTGCCTGATAAGAATTTGTTGAATGGAGAATGCAAGGAAGGAAAAAAAAGAAATTGTACTAAACTGGAAATCAGGATATCTAACTTCTAGTCCTGGCTTTACCTCTAACACTAGCCATCACCCTTAGGAGAAATTACTTCTTTATACCTTCATTTTTCTAGCCCATAAGATGGTTCAGTTGGAGTAAATTAGAAACTTTATCCAGCCATAAACCATATAATTATGAATGTATAATAAATATAGCTACAATGCCTAGAGGACCAAGGAGTTATAACACTGTCCCTCTAGGAGCACACAGTATCATTTATTAAAATAAGACTTCACTATCTCCAACAGTACCTAACAATACAGGATGAATCACAGTTCGGTCTGTACATGAGCAGTGCCACACTGGACTGAGCAAGTAGAACTCGGTGTGGGCAAAGGAGGTCAAACAAGGCGTCAAAGAGAAGACAGGGCTTGTCTGACAGGTGGAGATGAAGACACATGACGTTTCCAAGGAGGAAGAGATGGATAAAGGTTCACTGGACAACATAAAAATGGCACTTCCTTTAAACTGTGAAAAAAAAGCCTAGTGAGGAGTTTCGTGTTAACTATTAATTCAAATTAACCTCCACAGTGAAAGCTATAATATGGACGATATCAGCTATGAACCATAACTGAGAAATCAACTCCCAGCGTCCATGGAAGCACACTGCCCTTAATAACACACAGATCAGCACTTTGCCTGCATCCAGGTCAGAATTTCTAAGTCATTTTTACCGACTCCTAAGCTTCGTTGTTTAATTCCATCCTTGTTGTTTTGGAAAAGAGCATTCAAATATAATCAGCTGTAATCTGCATTTATGTAATTAAGAGCTTTCAACTGAGGTTCTCTAAGTTGTTCGAAATTATGACAGCATCTTACAAAATACCCACAGAATTTTAAAACTGCCTATATAGATGACTCCAATGGAAGTTCAATCCTCTCACACTTTTTTAGTAAAAAATATTCTGTATGTGGAAAGAAATTTTTTAGTATGCTAGAGTACGAAGCTAAATGAGACCCTTTCCTGTTTGCCCAAATGTCAAATGTAAATAGTAGTAAAAATCACAATTATGTGAAATTAAACAATTACTCATAAAAAACCTATGGTAAAAAAAGTAATTTCTAATATAAGTAACAAATCAATTACAATTCACTCTTTTTATTTTGAATATTGTGCAGAGAAAAGCAAAACAGATATGAGTTAATCATATAAACAAAATGTAAAATATAATTCTATTTCATTTTAAGTTAGAACTGCACACACTGGATAAAAATATTGAATGGTGAATGCTAGCTTTCAGAATGCTTAGCAAGCTGGTGGCAAGCCTTTGAGGGAACATTGTGAGACCTACGTAGCTACTCTTAGAAACTCTGGCAGGATTCTAGGGAAAGACCGCATGGAAACCACAAGAGGTGCCAATGCGGTAATGTCTTGGTTTTAGTGATTCGGTGGTCATAAAATTCAGGTAAATCTTAGACGTGTTGATATTTCCATGGTTGCTTAGGCAAAGGGAAGGACGAACTGAGCTCCCACCATAGTGGGCCTTACGCTGCCCACAGAAGGCCAAGGCTTCAGATGAAACAGAAAGGATTTTATAGTCACTTTGGAAGGATTTTTAAAAACTCATTAACACCTCATGGTGGCTTTAGGCTGGAATGTCACACCTATTCCAGTTCCTATACTCCAGAAGTAGAAAAGCAAATGGTAACTCCCACATTTGTGGAAGCTCTTCGACAAGTATTTAGCTCATTAGGTCTGCTCCGTTTGATGGGATGCTCAGCACATGGAAGACCTCTAACTTAGAAAAAGTCCCAAACACTGTCCATTTTAATTCCAAACCAAGGCTCAAAGCGTCTCATTCTTTTTCCTTAGTCCTTATCTTTCTTTTGGCATTTGATTCTAGAGAAAAAAAACTGTAGACCCCTAAATAAACTGGGAAAAAAATCCCAGGTTTCGTTTGTTTTGTTTTGTTTTTTCGTCTGCCCACAGGAAGTACAAAGTAAAACGAGGGAATATGGGGTCAGATTGCTGTGTTGTAACCCCACCTCTACCCTGTACAAATGAAGCATGACCGTGGGCAGACTATTTAACATCTCCAAACCTGTTTCCTAGTCTGCTTATCTTAGAGGGTTCAAATACAGAATGCAAGTGCAATATTAAAGGCAGAGCCTAACACCTAAGGCTACTAGTTATTTAAAAAGCAAAAGAAAAGGAAAACAGCACAGGAAACATAAACCATGGGATACACATCTACTAGCTTCTGTGATTTGGGCAATTCACGCAAACCTTAATTTGCTCAAATGTGAAATAACATTCTGGAGGTCATACTGGATAATGGATCTCTGGCTCCTCAAATTTACAAGGATTCCTTAGCATAAAATTTCCTACGGAAAACTTAGATAAGAATGGAACACCTCACCATCTCTGACTTCATCACAATTTGAATAGCTGACCTCCATTAAGGTGCATCATACGCAGAGCGACAGTTGATGCATTTTTTTTAAGTGAGCATTACCGCAGAGATGACGAACACAGCGGTGTCCCACTGAGCTGCCGCTGGATGGGTTCACACAGCGAGTGATTCATTCCCACAGGACAGCCTCTGCATTCTTACAATTCAACTCACTGCTCAGCAAAACTACAAATTACTACATGACAGAGCCTTTTGGAGTCCCTGATGAAGATTATAAATCCTGAGTTTGGAATCCCTCCAGGCCAGGGATCTGCGGATTCTCTTTTACTAAGTGCCAATGCCCTCTTCACCCCAGTATCGGGAGACCACGGCCTCTCTCAATGAGAACCAGAGGAGAGAAGAGGACGGCTGAACAACAACTTGAGATCAAACCAGGTTTCAATCGTAACTGTCACATTCCAGCCTGTGCCTTCAGGCAGGTCTCTCAACCTTCCTGAACCTCAGCTTCCTCATCTATGAAATGGGGGAGGAAAATTTAAAACCTTGTTAGTAAAATGCCTTAAACAATATTATAATTATGAAATCTTGCATTATCTCAAAATTACTGTTAATATTAATTATGTCAACAACTATTTACCATGTGTCGGGCAATGCACTAGACACTGATAAATCAGAATTTATGTTAAATAAAATGTTCCATATAACAAAATATTAGAGAGGAAAGTTTACCAAACTGTCACATATTATTCTATGTTCACTACAATTTTACAAATTGATTTATTGTCCCATTATTAAGTTTGCTCTTCCATCATTCTATTTTTACTTTTATATCTCCATCGTGGTATTTGCCAAGGCAATCAATGACTTATAAGGCACACTGCCTTTCCCAAATAACATTTTCTGAAAAAGTATTTCTCCATTTGGCTTTGCTTCACTATATAGGCTGTATTTGCTTATTCTAACACACGCTGGATTCCTTCTTGAGAGAAGGAAATACTTTATTTTATTAAAGATTTTATTTATTTAGTTTTAGAGAGGGGAGAAGGGAAGGAGAAAGAGAGGGTGAGAAACATTAATGTGTGAGAGACACACTGATCAGCTGCCTCTCACATGCCCCCAAATGGGGACCTGGTCCCCAAACCAGTTATGTGCTCTGACTAGGAATCGAACCAGCGGCCATTTCGTTCGGAGGCCGGTACTCAATCCACTGAGCTGCACCAGCCAGGGCTCAATTTTTTAAAAAAATATTATTTTTCTTTTAAAGGACTCAATCTCTTTCTTAGCCCTACCACTATTATTTTCCATGTAAAATATTCTTCTATTTAGCTCTCTGCTTACCATTTTCCTTTGTCATGTTTGTATGCCATGCCATAATGATCAGTATCAATGACCTGTGGGTCAGATGCATGCAGAGTGGCCGGCGGTTCCAGAGAGACTGGCTCCATCACACAGAACCCCACCCTCAGGAATATAAAATCCAGGGACGCTAGTAAAATTCTGCACTATTTGAAATGCTTCATGATTATGATGATAATACCATAAATGTAAACATAAACATAAATAATACTCCAAAAAGTTTATTTTCAAATAAATTATACAAAGTCATAATGATAAATTAGAAAATGAGACTCTTTTAAAGATATATATTCATAAAGATTTGAAATAATTAGGTATCCCTGTATGGTTGCCTTCAAAGAATAGTTTGAGGAATGTTAGTTACTTGGGATTTTAATGGCTGCTTATTTGAAAATGGTTTCTAAACTCAAAATAAGATAAAAGTGGAGAATGATGGTTATAAAAAGTTAAACAGATGCCTGTACTGCAGAATTCAGAACCTTCAATATGGTAACGGTGCTGGGGACCCGTGAGCACACAGTGCGGTTGGAGATGCCCCTGTATTTCTCCAACTTTTTTGATCATGGCAGCTTTCCTCCGTCAGATCAGCTGATGAGACTGGTCTTCTCATGGATCACATTATGCAAAACACTGACTAGAGACTGGAACTCTCAAGAAAAAACAAGGGGTTGATTTTACGTAAACACAACAATGAATTAACTGACTCTCCCCAACTCTGGCATCACAGGTAAATGCCTGCTTTATGGATTCACATCATCTTCCTTTTTGAGATCACGGTTTGCATGTGGCTCGTTTCTTGACGACAGTATGTATCAGAAACCTAATCATTTACTCTTTGCAGTGTCTGTGCTCCAACAGTCTTATTAACCAGAAGAGCATGCTGCTGGTAGCCTGGGATTTTATTTTGTTTGACAACAGGAAAAACAGATAGAGAAGATTCCCCTGTTCATCTCGGTAGACTTCCAAACAGAGCCAGAAAAAAAAAAAGAACAAGCTCCTTAATGAAGGGTGGTCACAATGCTCCCGGGAACTCCAGAGTCCCACACAGGGAATGAAATCTTTCTGGGATATACGATGTGAAACCTGAACACTGCAGCTTCAGATCCTGTGGCCAGAACTGAAAGTGAAAAGGGTTTGCAGTCTCCAAACCTCACAGAAAAAAAAAGGTTCTTAGAACACTTACTCAATTATCCCTTTAACTCAGAGAGCAAGAAATGGCTCCAATGGTTAAGAATGTGAAAAGAAAGGATAGCGATGGTGCAAATTTGTCCTATCCGGAAGAGTAATGAAACATTTAGGACCCGAGGAACAAGAAGGAAAGGGAAATAAAGAGAACCCACGTCTCACTAGGTATTTTTGTTGTTCATAAATTTTAAAAAATTGGGGAAGTTATAGAATAGAAGTTATAGAAATAAGTTATAGAATTTGTTGCTTTGAGAAAGGACTCAAATGTCAGAAAGATTACAGATAAGAATCAGTTATAGAAAGATATTTGGACCAGTATTGAGAAACCTGCAACTTTCTAGTGAGCGTATGATGGCCTAGTCTACACGTGCCACTTTTGAGTTTGGAAATGGTTTGAGTTTTAAAATTAAATTACTAAAAGTTAACGTTGCATATCCTTGAAATATTTACTGACCAACATATCAGTTTTATTACATTGGTACTATTAAAATATTCTCAAATATAAAATTCTTCCCCAAAAGGAAAACTTTCATATATCTGTATAAAGTACAAAAAAATGAGAATAATTTTTCTTGGTACATTCATGAACTTTAACCATGTTCTTAGCTATATCTATTCCTAATATCCTGTCCCTAACAGTTTTTGGAAGACTATATATTTTTTCAATAAGAACATACTATATACTTAACTATTTCATAAAAATGCCTGCAATATTCTTCAAAATTGTATTAACCATTTTAGGTTAATAAATTTAAAATAGTTAACATTTTCAGTTGGGTTCTTCTTTGTGGACCTTAACATTTTAAATTCAGAAATATCTCCTCTTTTAGGGACTGAAATAGACCTGTGAAGCCCAGAACAAAATCTGCTAACCAGAAGGTGTTCTTAACTCTATTATTTTTCAAATGCAAATATATAAATATTTCAGTTCAAATATTTTCATAGGAACTATATTTTTCCTATCAGTTCATAATATTATTCTCTCACCAATACTTTTAAGAGATGAAACTCATGATTGATAGATTATCACAGCTTGTTTAGACACAATTAGGACTTATGTGTGAGTCATAACTAATTCCAAGCACATGTCTGCTCCATAAGCTTCTTAATTTAATAAATGTTTTATTTGTCATGACACCATGCACCCTTAAGAACTATATTTATGGCATTATCACAAAATACTTTTATTTTCAACATTTTTAAGGAAACAAAAGTGTTTACCATTGAATTTTATGTGGTTGATGATACCACTATGGCTACAATGGTGGATGTTAAATATCGACAATTTTGTAGAAGTTACACATTATTGTCCACTTTCTTGAGGAAGAAAAATTCAGCATTTAATTTTTTGTTAAACATGCATTGTCACTTTTTTTTTTTGTTTAAAAAAGCTTATTACGGCTACAGGGATTTATTGAAAAATAAAAGCATGATCAAACAATAAAACAAACAGTAACAGATTTGTGCCACACAATAAATGACAAAGGCACTGAAGCGAGCAATACTGCTCAGTGCTGATTTTCCACATACACCTCACACCCTTTCCTGCTGACCCCGCTCACTGATGGCCTGGTGTCTTAGTGGACCTCACACCAGTACAGACAGTAAAGCACCACAGCCTTCCCTACTACCCTAGGGGCCGAAAGGAGCTGACTGTCCCTGTTACTCTTGTCCGGGCTCACTCTGTACTAGTGCGAGTGCCCATGTGCTGTCTTTGAAAGGGAGGTACAGTTACACTGCATCTGGGATGGATTTGGAGAACAGTTGGAAAATCTTTCAGATTTAATCAAGTGTTAAAGTGAGAAATCTGTCCACCTGCATGGGCAATATCTGGAAATACAAGATGAAACTCTATCAAATCCAACCTCAGTCTTTCGGTGCAACTATTAATCAGAATGCTTCCTTAAAAAATAAAAACTCGACCAAACGCTAAACCTGCAGGATGCTAGGACAACAGGTGTAAATCAATAGCATCTCGGGCAAACCAGGACTCTAGACCAGCCTACATGTGGGAAAAAGACTTGGGATAGGGAAATTAAGAAGCCCAGAAGTAGGCTGATGGTCTACAGACCTAACTGGTGTAGTACAAACAAGTTTTTTAACAGGGTCACCACCTAAAACTGAGAGAATTCCCATTAAACAAACAATTTCCTACTTCTCTCAGTCGATGGAAGACCCAATAACACTGTGCCCATATTCCAAGAGGACAAGAGGCTGTAGCCAAGTAGGCTACCATCTATGCCTCACTATTGTCAAAACAATGGGAGACAGCATCATTCTTTGTGGAAGGGAAGAATATTCTATGTCGTATAATGCCAAAGCTAACTAACTCACTCACCTACTCAAAGACTAGAACCTGGCTGGCTCTGGCTTGCCTGCCTGGCCCTCAAGTAACTTGATTTGCACCCCCCACCTCAGCCACAACTACCTTCTTTGTGTGCCCTATGAATAAGAGGAATTGAGAATCACACTGAATATGACTCCAACCAGTGGAAATTTTCTTAGTTTCTTGGTCAGGATACATTAAAAAATAATGTACCCATGGGATCTTCCCATGTTTTCCACTCCCCAGACCCTTAATTTATACTCTAGAGCGGTGGTTGCACTGAACCTCAAACGTGTGTGTTTGGCGTTGCAGTCCACCAGGGGGACCAGAGCCCACATTAGGGACCAGTGCTCCTGCATGGTCTGTGTCGTGAGGGGTCATGACTATCTCAAGGTACAAGGCACTGTGGCTAAGGGCCTGTGGCTCTGCAGTCAAACAACTGACTTTTTACCATGCTTCCATTTACTTGATTTGGGCCGCTCCGAGCCTCAGCTTCGTTAGTCCTAAATAGAGGTAACGATACCCCTGCCACAGCATTTTATAAAGCTCAAATGTAATACTACACATAAAACAGCAGATGAACAAGCACACACTAGGGGCTCAGCAAACACAAGCAACTCTGTGTTTGTATCTCAGGCATGATCCAAAGGGAATGATGGTGAAATACCCTCACTAGCCCTTTTCTTACATTCAGTGAACCAACTCTTTCAAGGATTTCAACTTCTGGAAATCTGTTCCAAAACTATAAAATAATTTCTATGATTCCTCCCAACCTGCTATATAGCACTATCAGTTTTATATCTTAAGGAAATACTGTTCTAATCTCTTACTTAAATTATGGGTTACTGATGATTATTTTACAGTTACAATGCTTTTCCAACTAGAAGCATGTTGACTTTAAGTAATAAAGTCAAGTTTTTTCCTCCACAAGTCCAAATCTCATTATATTGCATTCACCTCAATGTCATGTTTCAAATGGGCAAAGCCCACAACCTGATTACAACCTTTACTAAGACGCCTAAACAGATGCCTTTGAAGATTTTACCAGGGATTATATATCCAGAGATGTTCTTTCCCTTAAATTCCGGTGAGCTTCCCGTGAAAAACTAAAATGATGGGTGATGTAGCGTGGGTCATGGAATAAAACCAAATCAAATCCATCTCTATATAACTCAAAAGGACTTAGCATATTTCACTGCTTTTTCAGGAAGATAAATATGCATATTGCCTCTTATATGTGTTCTTAGCTATATATCTATTTTTGAAAAGGTTTCATGTAAGTTCCAAATTTAGCTACTTCCTTTTGCTGTGCAATCTGAGCTACAGTCCATCTCTGATAACATTATGATCTTCACTCAAAGGAACATTAACATTATCCAAATGTTATTATTCTCATCTCATGGCATAGAAACTGTCTTTCAGAAGGAGGATAACCTTTCACTAACCTCTTTTATACTTGTGGATAGTACAAGATGACCTTTTCTTCCAGTCTCCAGCTTCTATGAGCACTATCTACATATATTCTAAATAGTATTTTAAAATTCCCTTTATTTGGTAACAGGAAATTTCAACCTTTGTAGAGCTTCACCATCTTTTATTAAACAGATCTCTCACTATGAAAATCTGAGTTCGAGGAAGAAATTCCGTGGAGGCAGAAGACGGAGGGGAGAGAAAACAAACGGGAGCGGCAGCAGAGAGCAAGCCAGTGTGCCGGATGGAGGTGAAGAGCAATGGCACGCACAAAGGCAGCGGTTTCAGAGTTGTCTGCCTGGGTTAATTACTGTTCCCTGAAAATGTTCTTCTCTTTTTATTTCCCATTCATTAGTATTAACACATAAGAAAGATAAATTATACAGAAATAAAAATCCGGGGGTGGGAAGGGAAAACTTTAAGTAATATATTCAAAATTATAAGCAGAAACAACCTGAGTGCTCAGCAGGAAATGTAGCCCAGAAGTTGTGCATTTATGAAGGAAATCGTTAGTCACAGAGAGCAGTAGCCCCTAGTTAAAAAGCTAAGCAACAGATGTGATAAAGAGAGGATGTGGAGTGAAGCCTCAGGCTTCCGAGAATTCTATCCATCCTTCCATGTAAGCCTTTCCTAATAGTCTCACCTTGCCGGGCACTCACAGTCTTCACACACCAGTCGTCCGGCACAAGGTACATGTATTGCTGGCACTGCTGTTTGACTGCTCCATGTTCATGTACACAGAACTTCTAACAAGGCACTGTCTAATATTTCTTATATTCTAGCACAATACTACGGCTACTCAATAAATACTCCTACAATGGAACAAAATTGCCTACTTTCCAATATATGTGTCCAGAAATGCGATCTAATGAGACTGTGGACAAGAAGGAATGATGACAGAGGAGGTAGTCCAGGAAGTTGGGAGGCCTGGTTGGTCTCTGGTATGATCTTAGATGAGTCTCCTAGCCTTTATCGGTTAATTGTTGACTTCTGTAACTAAACTACTGAGTGAGAGAATGACTCTAATGCATAAATGCTCAAACATAAGCTGGGGGGAAAGGAAAGTATCTAACCGGTGGTATGCACGTGCACTGGCAAACAGAACAGAGCAGGTTCAGGACTTTCCTAGCTGTGGTGACTCACATCAACCTTTTCACTGGTAGACTCCAAAGACGCTAGGAGCATGCCAGAATAGAAGCAGGGCTGCTGGGGTACCTCAAGGACCTGGAACAGTGGCTTTAAAATATTATAATTAAAAAATTTTTAACACTGGGCCTGGCTGGTGTGGCTCAGTGGACTGAGTGCCAGCCTGGGAAGCAAGGGTTGCTGGTTCGGTTCCCAGTCAGGGCACCTGCCTGGGTTGCAGGCCAGGTATCCAGTTGGGGGGCACGTGAGAGGCAACCACACTGATGTTTCCCTCTCTTTCTCCGTCCCTTCCCCTCCCTAAAAATAAGTAAATAAAATCTTTAAAACAGTTTTTTTTTACACTGGTACAGTGATATCAACGGGTAAGAGCTGAATAGTAACTCAGCCAATAAGTAATATCTTTGAGACATAAATGTTAATTTTATTCAAACGTTATTATTCTCATCTGATGGCACAGAACTGCTTACTCAGCTGATCAATAAAATGAAAACTGAAAGTCCTACCAACGTTTTGCTAATGTATCTTTTGATTCGTTCCTCACCATACTTCTAACTCAACACTTTTTGGAGGTAGCCATTCTTTAACTCCTGACTTCTCAACAGCATTCGATTATTTTACAATGAGAAGCCTAAACCATGCTATGTTCCCTGCTTTGCTCAATACATAAAGCATGAAGTCCAAGGATAGACATAACCACTGTCTTGATTCATAGATGACGAAAGGGTTGCTTTTATGTTCACAATAAAATTCCTTGTGACAAGCAACAGTAATCATGGTCCCATGTAGGAGCCTGTGGCCTCTGACGCAGCTGCAGCTTGGGGCACGCAGGCAGCCTGGACAGCCCCAGAGGACGGTGCAGCCACAGTGGGCTGGGCTGATGTAATTCTTGTACTAAGGGTATGAAGTATTACTTTATGGTAGTAGTATCAGTACTTGGATGAACATTAGAATCTCCTGGGGAACGTTAAAAAACACTCATGTCTAGGTCCTGCCCTTGGAGAGTCTGATTTAACTGGTCTGGGAAGTGGTCAGGCTTTGTCAATGCTCCCTGTGTGGTCTAACGCAGAGCCAGAGTTGACCACCACAGCGGACACCTCGTGGTCTGCACAGTAGGGGGCACACAATCACCCACAGGGTGCAAGACAAACTATCAAAATCTACATGTTTAATCTGAAAAGGAGAATGGTAACAAGTTTTAACTGTACTCAGTGAATGGAGAAACAATGACACCCTCACTCACCTGACGGCTGTGTGGGGTGTCCAGGAGTGCTGAGGGAAAGGCAGGAGGTTCCTGAGGAATCCTGTCTCCGTCCCTTTCTGCGTTGCTACCTAGCTCCATTTATGTGTACCCAGTTAGTGGTTAACAGATTCTCTTATCTTAAAGAGCAGATCCCTGGCAACAGTGTACAGTGAGAAGGGGGATAATCAGGGAAACATTTTCAGTCATGAGAGGTTTCCTAATTATGTGGTGGCGAACCACTTACAAGAATTGTATACCCTTAAAGATGAATTGCAGATTTTTCTTGTACAAGATGATGTGTTTCAAACATGCTGACCTTTTTTTTGTCATGACAAGGCGGTGAAGATATTTTAAAAAACATAAACACATTCAATCTATCTCTTCAAGGCCAAGAGCATTTGAACAATAATGAGAGAAAAACTGCTAGGAAACTTGTGTTGTGAAAATGGGTATTTGGAAATGTTTCCATAGTGATGTGATTTTGCTGTCAAAACCAATGTAAGGTGTGACACTAGGAAAAAGAAAACTATCACATGTATAAACTTAAAAAAACTGGGGAAAAATCTTTTAAAGAAATAGTTCCAGTGGGGTATTTAACCCATTTGTTAAAGATGAATAATGTCAACCACTTTCAATTAGTTTGAAAGAAGAGCTAGCTGGTATCAGTAAAGATAGAAATTTATGAGCAAAATTTTAGTCAAAAACTTTTGCATAATTGGTGAATAGAACTGAAAAGGAGCAGTATGATTTAGTAGGCACAGCCAATGATACAGTACTTCCACTTACAACTACGTATCCTGTGTGATGCCCTTTTATTTATGAGACATTAAAAATAACAAATTAGCCCTGGCCGGGAGATTCAGTTGCTTGGAGCATCATTCCCCTATACCAAGAGGCTGTGGGTTTGATCCCCTGCCAGAGCACATATGGGAGGCAACCATTTGATATTTCTCTCTTACATCAATGTCTGTCTGTCTGTCTGTCTCTCAAATCAATAAACATATCCTTAGGTGAGGCTTGGGGAAAAAAGCGCTAAATTAAACTGAACTTAGAACCAAATCAATGAATCACTGTTACATAGAATTAAATTTTTTAAAAATGTTTTACATTACAAAGAACTCAAAATGTTGTCAAGCCTAATTTCAATAAAAGCCAAAATAATTTTTTTTCAGTGGGATACAGGATCAAAAAAGTTTGGCCCATACTCTGCATGCAGTCGGCCACTCCGAAATCAGAGATGTGAAATGAGAGAGGTCTGTACTGGATACTGCAGCCGCTGGTTCCCTGTCGAGTTGGTAGTGCAGTGGTGGGATGCACGGAAAAATCAGGAACTCTGTCCTACAGAGTGAGCCACGAAGAAACTTCTGGAACTCTGCTAAAGGCTGGTTTAGAGACGAAGCATAACTGCTTCAGCAGGCACATACACATTTCAGCAGTCAAGTTCCTGGGGAGAAACTGCGCCTCCTACTTTTATTCTCGTGATGTCTCACACTATGTATGGTGTTATATAGTGGGAGCTCAATAGATGCTGTTGACAAAAGCTAATTATTTTTTGGTGGAAAAGTGTACAATCTCAGCATTGCAACAACAGGATCCACTTCCACTAATGCAACATAAAATCACCATTCTTGTAACTGATAATGGGTTCTGCTGACATAATATCTACAATGATCAGCCGCTGGGAAGTGGAAAAATTATTAATTAGTATCGCTGCATTATAAAAAGCCTCTGTTAAATATAGTACAGTGGAAAACTACATGACAGTGTTCTGAGCCCCAGAAGACACCCACTTTCAATCTGTTAGAATTATCTGTTTCACACTCCATGTATTAATATTTGGTTTAGTTGCTAAAATCACTAAGTATCTTGATCTTAATATTATTGTGTGTTGAAAAATGCCCATGTGATATAGTGGAAACTGTTACAGGGAGATTACCTCTCAGATGATCACAGAAACACTGTTTCCGCTTTTGTAAAATATCCTGAAAAGCAAATCTTTAAGGAAATGGATTAACTACAGGCAATAAAGTATTCATGAACAGTTTTACGTATTCATATAACTCGCCTTCCGTTTCCTTACACTGCCAGGGCCTCCCGTGGCCTAAACTAGTTGTACGCAGGCGGCCCTCGCCGGCTCGCCTCTCAGAACGCATGAACCAGCAGAAGAATCCTCCACTGGCTCCAGACCACGTGCTGCTCTCACCTGCGCTGCCTCTGCCCTGGGTAACTGAGGATACAGCACATGTAGGTCAAAGACATCCTTTGCAGAGATTTAAACCTAGCCCACACCCCGGGCAGCATTTAGAGCATTTTTGCCCTGCTCCCCTTCCACTACTTTTCCTATTTTTCAATATGGGGCACAAAAAAATATCATGTTTCTTAATGTTCTCCATGCAGTATCCATCACATGCAACTGTTCTGCTCATTTTATTTTGCTCCCTGCTTGCTGATTCATAAGGGAGAGGAGCTGGAAAAAGAATAAAGGAAATCCATGCTGTGTTTCGCCTACCAGGACACTGTCTTTTTCCTCAAGCCCAGATGTCTAATAACAAAGCTCTTGCTCCGATTATTCACAACATTATTTGGCTTAAAAGTTATGACACAGACCGGATACCAGGTCTGCAGAGTTGTATGTATGTACCGCGTGCGGTGTGGCACCACAGTGCGTGAAGAAAGGGACATGGGGCCTGTGGAAGAGGATTCTGGCAGGAGATGCCTGGGGGCCAAGTATATGGTTAAAAAAAAACAAAAAAAAAGTTATCTAGGTAGGTGAGTACCCAGGGCGCCCATAAAGTTAATATTAAAACATACATTTAGTAAAGCACCTAGGAAACCCCCAAAAACCCTGATCTTGGGAGAACCCAAGCCTGTGATAACAGGTGTCACCTGTCCCCTATGTTAAGGTGAAGAAAATGTTTATTTCTCCCTCCTCTAAGACTATTTTACCTTTAACAGTTTTCCTCCCATCATTTACAGGGTATATGTGAAATACTTTATTCTATGTAATATCTAAGCACCTACTTTGTGCATAGCACTGTGATGCACACTAAGATACAAAAATGCAAATGGTTACTTGAGGCACTTATGAAGACAAATAATAGCAGGAAGAAACATGGAAAAGAATGCAAAGAAAGCAGAGTTCAATTAAGAAGTATCCGCCCTGGCTGGCGTAGCTCAGTGGATTGAGCGCGGGCTGCGAACCAAAGCATCGCAGGTTCGATTCCCAGTCAGGGCACATGCCTGGGTTGCAGGCCAGGTCCCCAGTGGGGACCACATGAGAGGCAACCACACATTGATGTTTCTCTCTCTCTCCTTCTCCCGTTCTTCCCCTCTCTAAAAATAAATAAATAAAATAT
>CM052540.1:37010642-37207911 GCA_028533065.1 Trachops cirrhosus | reverse complement strand
CGTAGCTCAGTGGATTGAGCGCGGGCTGCGAACCAAAGCATCGCAGGTTCGATTCCCAGTCAGGGCACATGCCTGGGTTGCAGGCCAGGTCCCCAGTGGGGACCACATGAGAGGCAACCACACATTGATGTTTCTCTCTCTCTCCTTCTCCCGTTCTTCCCCTCTCTAAAAATAAATAAATAAAATATTAAAAAAAAAAGAAGTATCCCCCACATGCACATACCGAAGAACTATGCAGATCTTCCTGGGAGCTCTCTGCATGTCCATCCTCACATTTAAATCTGTGATGCCCAGAAGAGGAAGCTACGTGTGAGCAGTTACCTTGTACAATTATGTTATTTACTGTACGGGGCCCTAAGCCAAGGGGGCAGTGGGAACTAAAACCCCGCAGCATGCTTGTGGCCAGGTACATAGTGAGTGCCCAACACAAGAAAGCCTTCTGCATTCCACACGAAGGCACACAGCTCAGATAAGGGCAGGCCTGCAGGAAAGGTGCCAACTGTACCAGCTCACAGATATTTCTGTTCTTTCCCTCCAAATAGTGTTTATGGCACACATACTACACAATTTAACAGCTAATGATATACTATTATATGTTGTTCTTGCTTTGTTTTATATTTTTAAATATCATCTAACTACACTTTCTCCAAGGGGTAGTAGCACGTCTCCCCCTTGGGCAGTTCACTTCCCTGGGGCTCCCTTAGTTGGTCCCGAGTTTCTCTGTTTCAGATACCTGTCTGGACCATAAGTAGCATAAACAACTGGTGGGTTGACATCCAGTCACTTTAGATTAATGGCAGACAATTCCCCCGGGGGGTGTGATAAAAACTTCTCCTTGCTCTCTGGAGTTATCTGGTTCATACCTTTGCACTTGACCATATAGAAACATGAAATCATTCTTGAAAAGGTAGGTGTACATCCTGGGCATAAAGCTGAGTTTCTCAGCTTTATTTAACTATTAATTTAATTTATTTTATTTCATTCTTCTGATGCTCATGCTGAAGCAAAACTGGGAATTGAGAAGTTTTTCTGAGAATAAGTTTCATAAAATATAACAGTGGCTTTGAAGCATGAGGAAGCCAGCAAGCTCCATTTCCTCTTTAGGCAGTGAGTCTGGTCAGACACACACCTATTTTTAATCCTGCATCCTACTGCTAAGCAGGCAGTTTGCTCAATAAGGCAAACTGCAAATGTTTTATGTAGCTCATACAGTTGCTACTCTTTCTTCTACAGAAAAGGCTCTACATAAGGAGAAGCTGATCCAACAGGTAAAGTATGAAATACTTGGCTGTTGTAGAAAAAACATTTTCTTCCCACATCTAGGCAAAGGCAGTTTCCAAAATTCCTACAGTCTGATAAAATTAAAACCACATGGAAAATGGTGTTGAGGGCTTTTTTAAAAATAGAAAACATTTTAAAATATGTAATAATACATTTAGAACTTAGGTACTGGGAAGCAATGAATACTATCATTTTAAAATGGAGTGTCAAAATTCTCTCAGTGTTAAAACAAAATAAAGTAATAATAGTTGTACATAATGACTGAGTGTGACATTACAACTATGCCTTTGTACCTGCTGAAATAGAGCAGTTTGAGGTTTTGCTGTCTTAGCCCTTTAAATACAAAGCAGGAGAGCTGTGATGGACGGAGTTCAGTATTTCACACTTCCTCATTTTGCTCCCGTGTAATTTACAACCATTTTTGGGAAATTTGGGCTATTGAGAGATTATTCATGGCACACATTAGGATCTGTTAAATAAATGTGGTATATTGCTTTTTGACTCATGTTTTTAAGGTTCGTGATTTTCAGCAGACCTGATTTTATAACTTTAAGCCAACTAAAATTGAGAGTCTATGGCTTAAATGGCTTTGGCAAATAATTTTTTAAATATACTATCACTCCACCTTTTTTTTTCTTTTTTACAGAACACTGTGGAGATCTACATCATTAGCAAAATTTAATGCACCATATTCTGCAACTCTGGTTGGTTTATAGAAGGAACCACAAACCTTACTTTGAGACAAAGCCTGGCCCACATTTGTTTAAAATGACCTGAGGCATCTAACTCCTGGCACACATGTTTGCAAGACAAGGAGCTTCCTTGAAGATGTCAAAGGTCACAGGTACAGGAAAGGTAGTCTCTGGAATGGCCAAACCCCACCTCCAATCTGCTTTTTTTTAAACCTGACTAGGGCATGGGAATAAGGAAGATCTACTTTTGCGTCCTTGAATTAATTGAGTTTCAAGAACATTACACAGGCAAGTTCTGTTATGACAGTGGTTAAGTTTTTAACTTCAGATTAGCAAAACAACACATTACTGGGTGATATGGGTCTTTTTTCAGTGGTTAAGCTTCACCAAAAACAACTATTTGTTTATATACTCTTCAGACTAATAGCAACTAGTGAGGAAAGGGAACCTAATATTAATATTAAAGGACTGGGATAAGAATATATAACTTTTATATTATCCATTGACAGTTTTTGGAATAATAAATTCAGTCAACTTGAGAAAAGAACATGTAGTAAATCATGTATATATTAAGTCTACAACTAAAATTAAATTGTGAAAGTTATGTTTACAGACCACACTGTGAATATTATTCATTTTGATGATGTAAAAAATATTGCTATAACCATCACATACTGAAAGGTTATAGAAGGAGGGGCAGGTCACAAATGATGCCCAATTTCCTATCTTCAACAGCAGTAAGAAAATAGATGAGGCCTACGTTAAATGTACAGTTTTTAAAACCCTTAAGATTTCAAAATTATGATACTGTTTTACAATCTCCACTTTCAGTTGCAGGAGGAACTACTAGGAACTATCCTTTGTGAAGAAATGTTTACCTAAAATTTATCAACTTTTTTTTCAGTGTCTCCTTAATTTCTTTCTACTACTTCTTAGTTCAAGTAAAATTAAGTTAAATAATTATATATAATATTTATATAGAAAGACATAATAAGTTAATAAGTTTTTTTTTCTATGCATCTGGAATGATGTTCACCAAATGCTGATGACAACAGTTGTTTCTTAGGGATTCTGAGTAACTAAAGTTATTTCCTCAGAATGACTGACTTTTAAAAAGGTGTATAATTTTTCAAAAAAAAGAGGAAAAAAATGATTAGTCAAAAAAAGTATCAAAATGACTTCTAAATGTATTAATTGACATGAAAAGATGCTAAAAACACAATTGAAACTAAAAGGTAGATTGCAACATAATAAAATACCATTTTTATTTTAAATATATACATGCATAAATAAACTCCCAAAATAAATATGGCAAAATATTAAGGGTGATTATATCCAGTGAAATACTGAGTGATTTTAAGTTTTAAATTGATCTTTATAGCATTTTCTGATTCGTCTATACAGAACAGCATTACTCATGCAATTTGATATAAATAAACATATACATTCAAAATAGAATGCTAGTAATTTTTACTGGGGTGTAGCTAAGATTTTTAATAGAAATTCTGAAAAGAAGATGATTTCTAGAGAGGACTTTTTGACTCAAATGAAAAAAAAATCCTAGTGTGAAAGAAAGCTTTAATTTCTGAGAGCTGACTCTGTAAGAGATGTGCGGGCTGAACTAAACGGCACCCTCTTCACAATGACCGTCTTTGGAGTCCATACTGGCTGAGCCCCAGACTGCCCTTCTTCCTTTGTGGCTCCAGAACTTCCATTTCTGGTTCTCAGGCTGTCTCTCTTCCTCCAGGCTTCCTCTGGTGAACAGAACTATGTCATAGCAGGTGAATAACCCAAGTTCTTTCTGAACCATGTGTTAACCCAACCTGGAAGTCTGGCTTCATTCTCAAGAAACCTCATCAAGAGTCTCAATTTTTACAGTAAAATGGGATGGCCATTCAAACGTTGCTTTATTTCAGACAATCCTTCATTAGTTTATTTGGCATTGAGATAACTAAAGGATTTAGACAGTAATTTCTGAATGGACTGAAATCTGCCCCCCATATACTGCAACATTATCCAGGAATAAAGAACTTACAAGCTACCAAAGTTCTGGCTGAGCACGTTGGAGAAAGAAGGGCTGGAATTTGACACGTTCAAATTACAGCCTTCATACACGGACCAGACTCTGCTTAGGATTACTCATTTGATTTTATTTCAAATACAGGTTTCCCCCCACAGATCACATTTCACATTCTAGCATGTGCTGCTACAGAGTAGCTGAAACCATCCTGGGACTGCCGGGGGCAGCAGGGACTCACGTGCTTCTGCCTGGCCCGAAACCTCACTGGTGCCTCAGCCTAAGTGAAGCTGCTCCATGAACTGACCAGAACCAGAAGGGCAGGGAGGTAGAGTTTCAATGCTGAGAGTGGGCTCCACTTTACTCAGAGAAAACATCTGATTAGCTCTGGAGGCAGCAAAGTTTTTTTATTTAAAAATAAATACCTCACTCTGTGTCCTGGGTTACAAACCTGAATGTTACTCTCACCTTTCTGGTAAGACTAGGAAAGCTGAAAAAATGCAAAAGAACTATGCATTTAATTAGAACATTAACCAAAAGATGCCTTCCCCAATACATTAGCATTCCTATGCCCAGTTTATGATGACAGAAAGCTTTGCTTTTTAACACGGCTGAGATTTCTGAGAGGGCCAAGTTCAGCTTTTGACTGTCTGTCTTATTTTCAACAGTAACTGAAGAGTATAGCCTTTCTGAATGACTCAGTGATTCATCCTGAATTCATTTTTCCTGTCTGGGAACCTGGACATTTTTCTCTGCAAATACCCAAGAAGCACATGTTTCATTTTTTAAAAGAAAATGTTACATTTCTTCCTCTGCCCTTTTGGATGTATACTTCACTCAGTGAATGGCTGACTGAATAATGATTTTTTAAAAAATACATAGTCTGATGATATGAAAGAATTCATGTATTTTTAAATAGAACATTTCCTCCTTTTTAAAAAGCATGAATGGATTAGCATGTACTTAGGTGCAAGTCACTACCTCTGTTCCCATTCTCGGTTGGATTGGGTGTTTGGTGCAGATGTGTGCATTTCATTATGCTTTATAACTTATGTGTTATGTAAGTCTTATGTGTGAATCAAATATTTGAAAAGAAAAACGTGGATGGGTGAATGGGTGAAAGTGGATGGGATCAGCCTTCATCATTAATGTTAGGTCCAGGTCCTGTCAATGTGCCAGTCTCAGGGGAGGGGGCAGGCGCTGTAACTGGCCCATGAGCCTCAAGTTGGCAGGGGCAGTTCCTTCCTCTTTGAGCCCAGGCTCACAATTCATACCCTTCCTTTCTCTTCAGGGACAGCAGTGGAGGGCGAAGAGCAGGCCAGACATGGCTGCTTCCCAGCCCTGTGAAGGCGCAGCCACTGTACTCTGGTGAGAGATGTGAGTGAAAACAGTACCGCTGCTTCTGCAGTGGCTGTTGAGCCCCATCCTGTTTCTCGTGCACCCCCAGACATCATGCCTCATGCGTTCATATTTTTAAAAAATTAGGTCCAACTGACATGGACCGAAGCACAGACATACACACACACACACACACACACACACACACAAAGAATTTTCAATAGTATTTTCTGCCCCCTATGGGAGTTTATGCTGACCTGTAACAGAAAAAAATCTCTGTATACACAACACACATATTAGTGAAACTTTCTTAACTGCTTTGTGGTGACAGAGTGGCATTAGAAATAGACAATGGAAACATTTAAGTAAAAAATCATCCAGCATCTCATGGTGAAGTCAAATTCTACATTGTTTCCTACGAGGGCAAATGGGAAGAAAAAAGCCCAACGCTTTCAGGATATATTTAAAACAGCACCGCCACAGACCAATGATTGGCAATGGGACAATTACCATTCTGCAATTTTCACAATAACCTGGGCAAAATGATTTCAATTTGCTATAAATGTTCTTTCAGGTGTATTTCTCAGAGTAGGCATTATATTTTATTCTAATGTTCCTTTTCCCTCCTTGCCTCTAAGTTGTATTCTAGAATCTTTATTTAAAAAGAATCTATAACAATCATTATTTGCTTTAGATTTATCAAGTGTTGTTTCAATTATTAAGTATATACATAAATAAAATTAACTGAAACAAACCATATGTAAATTATGTCAACTTTTTAAAAGACAGTTTGCACTGGTCAAAGTCCTCTGACATCGCCTTCCTTACATGATAACTATGACTAGGCACCTTCAGTAACAGTGAGACTTTATTTTTAAAAAGCAAGGAGAAACTGAGTCTGAGATAAGTTCTTAGTAGGGATGTACAGTGGTTTCTTGGTGAGGTAAAGAATTATATTTTCTGTTTTCAAGTTGGGAGTGCCCTCTATTGCCCTAAACCATGGCTTTGGTTATGTTATTCAGGAAGCTTTGCATAATATAAGCAAAATCATTAAAAATGAGAATATTTGTATTGCTTAGAAATCAGTTAAGGACTATATGACCCTGGATTTTCATTTTCGATAAATCAAATCCCCCCAGGGGGAGTTCTACACCACACACAAATGACACTAAGTTTAACTCCTTGACATCTCCCCCAGCCTGGAACACACACAGATGTTATCACAATTCAACAATAGGAGCAGCAACATCCCCCAGCCCTACCCTGGCTGTCCTCAGGCCTGCCCTCAACTGTTCTCAGGGAGGGGTCGGGTCTACGCAGCTCCTACCTACCGTGAAGTGGATGGAGCCACAGCCCAACTTCAGCACTCTGATTATGGTGAGAAACCTGGATTAAAACCATGAAATGAATTTCCTTTTTCTAGCCTGATCAATCCTGATGGGACCACGTGAGCAGAAGGGCACTCAAAGAACAACATTCCTCCACTAACAACACGGATCCGGTTTCCACCAAAACCAGTTTAGACATGCTATTAGGTGGAATTCAGGAAGAAACCCTATTAATACTTGGTGACAGAAAACAACTTGTTTCAGAGGAAAGAGATTTTTCTTAATTCTGATTTCCAGTCACTATGTATTGGAGATGTTTTGTTGAAGACTGCCCAGAGAGACAGAAAAGTTGAAAGATACGTGTCATCATGCTTTTAGCACGCTTTCCAAGGCGGGCGATGCTGGGACACCGGGACAGTCACCTGGGTCCCCACATGCTGCTGACTCCTGGGCCTTGGGAGTCTCTCAGTCGTGGCAGGACAGCCCCTCGGGTGCCCAGGCATAGGGTCCGAACAAGCTGAGCTGGCTCTGGGGATCCCGGGATACTCTGATGAGTGTATACATCTTTTGCAAGGCTCCTAGATTTCTCTAAATGAATAAAAAATGAATAATAAAAATAAATGAAATCTCTAAAAAAATAAATAAACTTAAGATGGAATCATAAAACTCCCTTACAATCTACCTGGCGTAAAAAAAGAGATGTAGGTTAAATTGGCAAATACAGGAAACATTAGAGAATCTATCAAGTTCCTTTGTAGACATTATTTTAAAAAGCAGTTTCATCTGACCAGGGTTATGTCCTCACATGAACCCCAAAAATGACTTAAGGAAGATAATCTCCAGCTTACCCACATAATTACAAGTATAAATCCACCCCTGCATCAATCCTTCCCTCAGTCTCACAGATGACCTCGTCATCCAGACACATAAAAAGAAGCCAAGATGCTTACTATAAACTTTTGCAAGGTATAAATCATATGGGATGGATGAAAAGTGAGGGGTGTGAGAAGTCGCCTCACTGGAAGAGAGCAGTATCTTAGAAGGTGTAGCACTGGGAAACCCGAGAGCAGAAGGACCTAGACTGACTGGTACAGACAGGAAGGTCCTAAAATAATGTCACTGCCAAGAAAAGGCAGAGCCGACTGCTTGGAGTGGGATCTGCATTACAGCGATGAAAGAGAAGCATGGCTCGGTGATGCTGCAGACTGGCCCAGGCGGGAAAGGAGCCTGGCGCTCCAGCTGAGCACCACATCAGCGTGTGTTACCCTTTGGGGAAGGAGGCCCCTGTCACAATGTGCTCAGGACCGAGAGAAGGTCACAAACTAGCAGTCCGGCAAAATGCAGCTCAGAAATATGTTTCTGGATATATTCTGTTGATGTGCAAAATATTACTTAAAAATACTGAACTAGCTTCCAATATTAAAAATGGGAAAATTTCAGCTAACAGTCCTAATTTCTGCCTTCTCTTGAAACAGCAGGAGATGCCTGGCAAGTCAGGACCTGCAATTCCACAAGGTAAGAGCTGCCTGAAGCCGGGGTACAGCTGTCTGCTCCCAAGGGTCACACACCCTCAGTCTGGAGGCTGGCGATCCAGCAAAGGCCAAAAAGACCTCTTCAATGAATGAGGCAGACAGAGAACTGGCTAGAGGGGTAGGTCATCTAGAGAGCAGAGAGATTATTGGACTATTTATCATCTTGTTTTCTCCTTTATATGAGAAAACACAGCAGAGTGAAGCACATACCCCCCTTTTAATTTAAATACTGTGAACAAGGCTCGCTCCTTGGTTAATCCTCCTGTGGACAGCAGCATCCTTAAAGCCTACTGGTATAACAACACTTTTATGATGCTTTAGAGTTAACAAAGCACGTTCACACACATTTCCTTTCACAGACCCCTCAACCAAAATTTTGTTTACTATACTATGCAAATAGTCTTCTTACACGCTCTAGATGAGGAAACAGACGCTCCAGAACTTTGGTGAAATTTGAAATGGTCTTTTGCCACTACAACCCACAGACTCACCACTCCTCAGCAATGACCTAGCCTGTACCGCAGGGAACACGGGACCACTTCAACCTGCCTGGAGCCGTGGTCGCACAGATACCACGCTGGCCAGTGATTTAGGAGATTTTTCCCTTACTAGGATAATCTCTCCCTAAGCAAATCCATCCCCTACAACTCAGACAGCCAGGAGTCTGCTCAGCCAGCAAGGCAGTGGTCAGTATGTCCAGAACCATCCCTTATTTGTTCACGAAAGTCCTGCAAATGTTTTGGCAAATAAATTCAGAGAGCCGGAAACGCTAATTATTAGGCAGAGACAAACCCACAGTAATAACATAAACAACAAAGTGCCTTTTCAGCACTGCTATTCAATGTGCCTTCCTGTTGCCAGTGCCACGAAAAACACCCCAGGAGTGGCCTGGAGGAGATGGAAGGGGAAATGACTCCTTTAAAGACCACGTCCTGTGGGCAGGCTGTGGCCTTACCGTTTGCTACAGCAGATATCAGAAAGGAAGGGTGGGCAGTGTAATTTGTAAGGAGAGAAAAATGGCTTAAGAGATGGGGTTCCTAAGAAAAACTGTTTAGGTGGGGCGCTTCCAATTCTGTAGTGGATGAACTTTTTTGTTTTCAGGTTGGGAATGAAGTGAGCAGGAGATAAAGATTCTGCTCACGTGGTTGCAAAGCATGTGAACTGGTCTTCTGTGCAGACAGGTCTGTCTAGATCCTCCACATATGCTGTGCGTTTTGTGCCCCGTGCAAGGGGAGTGCAGTGGGGTCAACCTGCGGCCTGGAACCCTGCCGGCATTCTGCTCACCAAGCTGTGTGCCTTGCTCAGCTAGGAAAATGCCCCTTTTTGTAGTTGGATGCCCTTCTTCATTGGCACAAAGGTCTTCCATGTGCTGGTTGCAGCCTGAGCCTGGGTAAAGGTCTGCCCGTTTTAGCTTCCGGCCCTTGGAATCCATGTCATTTTACGTGTCAGGCAATTCAGTCATGTTGGGTATCCTGGATTTGAGTACCAGCCTTGTGCAACCTCCCGCAAATCGAATGATTTTCTGCTTTATTTTCTCCAGCTAAAGAAATGAAAACAGCGCCACCCCCCACCCCTGTCTCCTTAAGGTCACTGTGAAGCCACTGACAAAAGCTTAATCACATGTCCAGAAACATCTTCCACAGCACCTTCTTTCTGTATATTAATTAACACCACCAACTTCTTCCCCATTTAAGTTCAAAGTCAATAAAAGAATAAAGATTGTAAGTTCAATGATGTGCTAAGTGGCAAAGGGCCACAGGCCCTCTTTAAATAGGGCAACTTCCATTTTCCGAGCACATCACCCACTCCCAAGTATCTGAGTCCCAACCCCTCTCACAGATTCACAAATCATTTCACTAGAACACCCTTAACAACTCCATTGCTGGCATCTATCTCCAAGGCAGCAAATCAAAACTCAAACCCCAAGTTGGCTTATTCCCTCCGACTGCTGGGATGCAGATTCCTGGCCAACTGCAGAAGAGCTGGCAGAGCCACACCGTTTCCAGAGATGGCTTGGCCAGGGAGGACACGGGAACAATCGGTCTCATCACCATCTGAGATGACAATTAATTAGTGTGGTGGGAACAAGGAGCAGTCTCTCCAGGGAGACCAGCCTTTGCCCTTCTGAGGGCTGTTGCACTGGCCTCTCATCAGAGCCAACGTCTGTATTACCAGGTGCACTGGGGACAGCTTCTGGCATCCCTTAAGGCAATCTATAGGGACACAAAGGACAAAAAACCTTCTGAGGACTTCACTGTTGAAGGGGAAAAAGGAACACCAGTAACATTAAAAATCCAACTCAAAACCACAGACAAATATTAATCAGCAAAAAACAATGGTGTGTTAAGAGAACACTATTCTAGATGTAGTAATAAATGAAAAAAGAACTGTTTCAATGAGAAGTGCCTCAGAGCGTGGCATGCAAAAAAATGTGTGGTGACAGGAATCCAGCCCCATTGAGGAAAATTCGAGCTCAGTGACAACATCCTCAGCAGGCTTTATTAGGCACTTGTACCAAGTACATTGCTCAACATGCTGTGAGTGAGAATGCATGAGTCACAAGACAGCACCCCCCCAAACCGAGCCGACAGCAAAGGGCATCACTTATTTAACTGCAGAAGAGGATGATGAATGACTCCCAAGGGCTCTCCAGAAAGGAACATAACATCTCATCACAGAGATGGGTGAATTAAAACATGACTCTCAAAACAAGCATCTAAAAACTATTTAAAAAAAATAGAATTGACAAGGGAAGTCACTGTCATCACAGTCAGATCCACCGCCACCTGAAGCTCTGGGACCCTCTGCCTCGCCACCCCTCCCAGCCTCCAGGGCCATGCCACAGGAGAAGACCTTCAAACAGCACCGCACTTTCCAACAAAGAGTAGACAAGACGTCTGACTTACCGAGAGCAGCGTCCGACCAAAATCCCCGTGATAACAGAACCATGAAACGGTGAGAAGCAGCTTCCTATCCTGGATAAAACCAAGTCTCTTATACCTGTTCCTGTCAACAGGAGCGAACTCATAAAGATAACTGGAAGGCACTTACAGCTCAATGCTAATCAAGCATCTTCCTGTCAGTGAATGGGCACAGCACCGTGAGTATTTGAAGTGAGGAGGATGAAGATGGACTCCTGTATGTGGTATATGCCTCTCAGGAGACATCTAGAATGAAATGGTCAGTGTAAGACTAGAAAAATATGCCTGTTCTAGAATTTTTAAAACCTTTACCAATGGGGAGAAGAGGGATGTTACCAACTACAACTGATCAGCTCATCTACTCACAGATCATTAAAACGGTAGTATCCTGCCTAGGAGTTTTAGAAAGTTGTTTTTGTACTTCAAGCAGGAAAACTGAGCTCCAAATGAGCACACTCAGCTTTGGAAAACTACTCAATATATTAGTTAACGTGGGCTGTCTTGTTTTCAAACTTAAGAGCTTAAACATAAAATGCATTGCATCCTAAGTTACCAATAAATTTTTTTTAAAAAATTGAATTATTTAGAAAAAAAGGAATAGTTTTTTACTAGAGATTTTATATGCTCCACAGAGTACCTCTATTCCTACGCTACAGACAAAGCCGGATATTGGAGTAAGGTCAGGAGTTCATTTAGTAGCTATACAGTCTAAAAATAAAACCTTGACTTAACTCTGACCCGCTGGACACCTCACCTGCCAGTGCTCTGCTTCCTCTCAGCCAAACTGAATTAAAATGGTCAACCGTACGGCCTTTTCAACCTGTAACTTGTCCCTCGGCTCCTAGCTGTTGTAACTTCCGTCCCCCTCTCCTGCTTCATTACCACTGTGCTGGTCAGGATGATCAAATCCAAGGGGCTCTTTTCAGGTCTTCCATTCAGTATTTGCTAATACCAACCACTCTGTCAGAAATTACACTCTCTTGTGATTTTCTGGTACTACATTCTCCTTTTTCTATAACACCAGTCACCTTACCTTTCTGGTTTGGCTTTTCACCTGAGCCCCAGGTCAGTACTTCCCAATGTCTGCTAGGCCCCTCCACCTGATGTCCGCAGGCACCTTCTGTTCCAACATGTCCCAAACACACTCCTTGTCTCCTCTCCCCAGTCCCCCCCAAAGCTGGTCTTCCTCTTCTTTATCGGTCAGGGTTAACGGTGCCCTTATTCACCCGGTCACCTCAGACAGAAACCGGACAATACTGGCTCCTCCCGGCTCTTGACTCCCACTACTTCCAATTCACCAAGCATTATTCAATCTCCTTCTTACCCATCTCTCACACTTTTTGCATCCTCTCCATCTCTACTTGTGCTGCCTTGGATCTGGATCTCATTCTCTCCTACTTGGACCACAGCAAGAGCTTCTGAACTCATCTTTCTGCATTCAGGGAGCTCTCTTTGAAATCCATTCTCCATACTGCTATCAAATGATTCTTCCTGAACACAAACTCAATCACATCACACACCTACTTGAAAAACCTCCCCTGGTCTCCTCACCTTCCACTCTGCACCTTTAATCTTAGCCAAACGGATCTCCTTTCAGTTCCCCAAACCTGGCAAGCCTGTTCATACCGCCATGCTTACTCTCCTGAGGTTCTCTTTGCCTTAACGTGCCTTTTTGTCTATCCTTAAAAACTGCTTCCTGTACTTCATGACACAACTCAAATGCCTCCTTTTCTCTGCAAGCTGTCCTGACCCTCCTCGTGCTCATCCCCAGGCAGGCACTCCCGTCTCTTCACTTGCAGCAAATGTGCATCTCCACGCCCCTGTGTGGCTCACACAGGCTCTGGGAGTGTCCTGGAGACAGAGACTACTACCTGTCTCCTCTCTGCTATGTAGCTCCTAAATAAAGTGCTCCACACCTTGTAAGCACCAACACATTTTTCCTAGGAGAAAAATAGAAGGTGTCACTCTTTCCTAGACCTTCACTGGTGTGTGTAATTTCCTAGCCCTTCTTCCCATGCAAACCTGTGTTTGTTAATGTGCACAGATATTTGTCTCACCCAACAGGGACATTTCTACTGTAGGGAAAGAGCAACAAAGTTGTATGGCTTACCTACAAGCTGAAAAGCAAAGATTCAGAGACCCAGGTTTTCAGATAAAAGACCCCTTTTTTCCCTCTATGATAAAAAAAAAGTTTCTGTAATAAACCTCCCTCAAAAGAGGATATCTATTATGTAAGATATGCCTCCTCTTCCGCCACAAAATTTTAAATGTTCAATGACAAGTCTTCTGATGTGTATCATTAGCTGGGAATTCTGGGTATTTTGTGTGGGGAGCCACGATCTGTGGTTCTCTAGAGGTATAAAGGACTGACGCTCTAAGGTCATTCAGACGTCTCTGACAGGGACCCCAATTCAGTATAACAGGTAAATGACACTAAGCCAATCTTAATATCACTGTTCGAAGTGCTCTGCTTTTTGTTTTGCTCTTCATGTGTTTACATATATAAGTTTTTCCAAGTACCTCTGCTTTAGTAACCATGTCTCTGCCTGATCCCCCTGTCAATCTCCAACTTGGTAACTCCCTCCCGGTCCCCTCCACCCTGGAGGTTATTACAAATACCGGTGGCAGCAGGTAGTGGGAACCTTGCTCCGCCTACTTTAATTGTTGCTGCCCTACTTCTGCTTGCACAAAGACCCCCCACTCTTCACTCCATCATTTTCCAGCCTCATGCAATGTTCACCCCCACACCAACTGAGCTGGCATCTCCCCTTCAATGTATTGTTTCAGTGGAAGGTTATTTTTTTTGGCTTAAGAGGCTTTCTCTTCCAGCTCTGGGTGAAAAATCAGCAGAGATTCCTGTTCTTATCAACTGAGTGCTTAAGTCAACAGAGCAGGTGCCAGAGTCAACAGGATATGGAAAACGAGATTTTGCTGAAGATTATTTGTCATGGGCTCTACTGCCCTGGCGACATAGAATTAGGAGTTCACACTTTGTAAAAAGAACAGAAAGGGGAATGAGCCAGAACTTCACCAACGGGGCAGGGCTACTTTGCCCACGCCGAAGTGGCCAGGTAAAGTCCATGATTTTGTGTAACCAGACAGAGCTTCCTCCTCTCTCTGGCAGAATGCTCATGTTTGTAAACCCAGAGAAAGAAGCACTCCATTCCACCCTGCCCTCATTTCAACAGATTCCCAGTGTCCTCTGTGCCACCTGACCACTTCACCCACTGAGGACAGTGTCCCCTTTGCCTGCACTCTGAGCTCAGAGCACAAGTGCTTTGGCAGAGTGATGAGGAGCAGGATGGAGCAGAACTGTGCGAACTGTGCTGGGGTAGAATAACCACAGCCACCGAGGTTTCCCAACCCTCTCTGCCCTGCCAAGCCCTGGAAGCCCCACGCCCGCTGGACAGGACATGCTGCTCCTGGCTCGCGCACTCTCTGCCACCAGCAAGATTCAAGGGGTTGGCTCTCCCAGCCCTTCATCGCCGTTTGAATCTACACCCTCCTTCCACATACACATATGTCATCTCCAGAAAACATCACTGCCCAACTCTGCGGTGATGGGAAGACTCCTCACACAGTGCTCTTTCTCCTGTTCTTCTCCTTTGTGCTTCAAAACATAGCACCTTTTGCAGGCTGCTCAGGGAATCTCAGTATCTAATAAGGAAACCTCACAATTTTATATCTGAATGATATGTCTGGCCTGGAATTTACAATGATATTTTCTAGAAAGAGTTGAAAGAACTTGACATCAACCCCTCATTAGGACTTTGATGACAATTTTGTCTCCATTTTACCAGTGGGGAAATGGAGACAAGATAAAATTGAAGAATTCACACACTGGCAGTCAGTGACGTGACTCTCAAAATTGTGGCTCTTTCAGTGTACATTTTCACACATGTACAAGTGGAGGAAAGTCTTTCCAGCAGGCCATATATTTTCCCTCTTCACTTCCTGTAAAAATTGACGGTACTTTAGAAAAGGACAAGAGGGAGAGAAAACTGTGTAGGAGTTGTTATCAACCAAAGTATGCCAATAGGAAGAAAATTTCGGAAGACTACACTACACGCCCTTTTCCTACTTTATGGTCTTTCCACCCAGAAAAACAGAACTTGTCAGTAGCTGTCAGGAGTCAGATCTGAGCCGACGTAACACTACTGCATGGCTCCGAGCATATTTAAAATTTTTAGTTCCTCATCAGAAAATGAAGACAGAGGAGGTTATTTCAAGGGGATGCTATGGGGATCACATGAAATGATGCATATAAATAGCATTAACAGGGACTAGCATGAGGCAAACAGTTGTGAAGTAGGTTAGTTGTTATTATTGTGCATACTACGAGATGAATTGCAAGCAAATCCTCACTTCGGTAATTGTGAACGTAGCATTTTGTTTTCAAAACCATTCATTCACCATGAAAGCAAAGCACAAAAGCCATTCTCTTGACCAAGAACTTGACAGTCTTCCTGACAACACAGTAGAGTCACAATAATTCTAGCTAGATTTTCCATCAAGCCCTGAGAAATCTTGATCGATGGCAGTTTGACAGTGAACCTATGATATGCACCGCCATAAGTCACGGAGACAGACATGCTCGATGTAATACAGAACGGCGCGCCGTGGCTACTCCTGAGTGCCCTATTATTCCATTAAATTTCAATTTAGAACCTCTGTAAAATTATGACAAAAAAACCAAGGCACTATTTCATTAGAAAAAAGCAATTACCTTATATCCACCCTGTCCCATTTCTAAGAATCTTTTCCACTATTACATAAACCACCTAAATGAATTTTGGAGCGCCTCCAGGCAAGAGGACAGGGCTTGCAGAGATCTGCTGATATGATAATGACAAGTCACTGTCATAAGGAAAAGAGTGAGTTAGGGGTTCAAACTGTTTCAGGCAGAATCTCTTCAGTTTTTTTTATCCTGAAACCCAACTATAAAGGCACTATTGCATATGGGTCACATGTCTCGCTTACATCCTGTATGTATTTTTAACTCTAACTTATACACATAACTACATAGTATAGGGGAGTGTTGAGTTAGCTTCTGGAAAAGGACTCAGTTTTGTTTGTGTTAAGTTACTTTTAGCCCAGATGAATGTATTTTAGACTGTTATAAAATGCAGTGGCTAAAGAGAAATGAGAATTTCTCTTGGAATTCTCTTGGAATTCTCATGACAAGTAAGACAAAAATTTCATGGTTAGACAAAATTCAACTCATAGTCTATGCTTATTTCCTAGAAATTACTGATCTCATCAACTTTAACATCAAAATTCTGGGAATTGCTATGAAAATTATCAGGAAATATTCAGAAGAAATGACAACAGGAGGGCCCTTCACGCGGTCAGACTAAGTGCAGGTGACGTGTCGGTGACATGCAGCTCAGGAGTTACCTGTGCACTCACTGCTCCAGACGTGGGGTGCCCATGCTCACTCTCTCTTCTAAAATGGCTCCTAAAGCCAGAAACAAATCAGCAAGATGTGAAAATGCCTGTTTTCTCTGCCCTGGACTGCTCTAGTCATTCATGAACAAACATCTGAACGCCTTTCAAAGAGATGAGGCCAAGGCAGGCGTCTTCCCTCTCTCCCTAGACTAAGCCAGTGGGTCATACAATGTGAGCTCTGTTGGAACCATGCACCTAACGCAATCTATAAGCACAAAGGTGCAGATGGTATAATTTATAGGTGTGTATGGTATGCAAGATAATGGTATCAATTTTGCTTTTCCATTAAGAGAGTATAATTTCAATAGATAAGACTTGTTCGCCTAGAATCTCAATGTGTTGAGATAGAAAAGTTTTAGTTTATCTGAAAAAGAAAACCCTATACATTCAAAGAACAAATAACCAGTCTTTCTGGGAAATGAACACTTCAAAAATAGGAAAAGAGAGTATTTGATAAAGCTCTGCAAACAGTTCAGTAGTTATTGCCTTTTTTCCCAGAAATGACTTCAATGACATAATATGAAAGTACCACTGTGCCTTTGTTCCAGCCTAAAAGAATTTACAAAGACTTATACCTAAGAATGGTCAGTTGGTACCTTAGTGAAAAAAGTTCTCTAAAAATACAAATGGAAATACAGAAGGGAAACAAGAGATACAAAAATTAATATAATGAGAGGACAAGCAGGAAAAATTAGGACCAACAAAGCAAAGGTAATTACAGAGGATACTACTAAATTAAAAGAGTCACAGGAAACCTTGTTAAAGATTAACAAAAAGGTTTTTTGTTTTGCAAAAAGGCCCCTTTCATAAAAAATAAAAATTTATAAAAGCCAACTAACGTATCATGCCTTCTTAGCTAGAGATGGAAGCTATGGTTTTAATTACAACCCCAAAGAATGATTTTCTAGGCTTCTATTTTGATGATGCTTGGTATACCTATAAAATAAGCTTATTATCTCACCATTTTTTTCTCTTTACTGGCTGAATTGAGTTCTATTTTGTATGAAAACACAGAACACGTCTACCATTGGAATAAAGAGCACATAATTACACATACAGAAACAAATATGATTATCCACAGCCAGAAAACAAATGCCACCACTGGTAATGTTAATTTATTAATACATTTAAGGGCAAAGCTACTGAGTTTTCACTTCCTAGTGGAAGTCACCTCCGCTACCTACCAATGAAAAATACAGTACAACGAACCCTAAAGAGAAGCCTTTGCCACTTGCTATAAATGTCATGAATGCATGGACAACAGTGTGGCGATTGCTGGCTGGAGGGGGTATAAGGGGACTAAGAGGTAAAGTAAAAAAATACATTAAAAAAGATTAAAAAATAAGATAAAAATGTCATGAATGGCTATGAGACGTGAAAAACTAGTGAATCAATCAGAAGCATCTGTTGATATTTTATGACTGTGTTAAACAAAGAAAAGCATTCAGTTCAGTTCTTATATTTAATACATACTTCTATTAAAATATACATACAATAAACCTTCCAGTCTAAGGAATGAGAAAATAACAAAAGCTACAGCTTAATTCCTGGCACAGGGCTTGGCTCATGGGTCCTGTTTACCAAATATTTGTTGAATGAATAAATAATCTAAATACCATTTAGATTTGCTTTATATTTTGGCATAGGAAGTGCCTGCTTTTCAGTGGCAGGCGTTCCTGGGCCTACACAAGTATTTCTGTTCTCTGACTAAGGCAGAGGCTGTGATTTAAGAATATGGTTTACCCTACAGTAAACCTCCAAATCTGGAGGAAATGAAGAGGTGTCTAGTTCTTAGTCTTGTGAATGCAGACGACCTTCTCCCTATGAATGCCAAATGCAATAAACCGGAGTAGAGGAGACAAACATTTTATATTTGAGACGTTGGTGTGTTACATTATATAAAGAACTGGGATACATATATATATATATACACATATGACTATTAACAAGTAATTAAGTGTATTAGCTCAATCTTTTAATACACTGAAAACCTGGGTTTTTTTCTGGAGTAAGTGAATAATATCCCTGTTTCATACACAAATATTTTATATTTGGCAGCATGTAAGATCTAAGTGATTGTTTTCTGATGGAGAACCCCTTGAAATGGTTGAACCTTACCCCAAACTTCCACTTATATGGTATCCTAAGATCACTATAGAAGCACAAATTAAACTTTCAACATGATTATGGCAGAAAGGAAAGGACAAAAAAAGACTATAAAAATTGAGGAGAGTTCCTTATATAAATACTTTAAATTAGTTTTATGATATATACTGTGAGTACTTCCTAAATGGGTCTGCTCAGCAGGCAATTAAAATTATTTCTGGAACAATCAGGCTGTGTGTCAATTAAGCCTTTATGACTATTTCATTATTTTACCTTAAAAACCATAAACATGAAATACATCAGAGATTTAAACATAACTTACCACCAGTTCTTTTAAATATTTGTTTAACTGAAAGAGACTTTTGTGAAGAAGGTGGAAATAATCTGTGGCACTGTGGTGTCAGTACCATCTGGACCCACACCCATTCCGAGTTATCTCCGTCACTAAAGCCCTCCCCTCCATCATCATGGAAAACTGAGAGCTGACCTTCTTGGTGGTATGACCACCACTACCTCTAAAACCACAGAGAAACCGAAGAGGTAAGCAAGGCACACTAGACAAAGCAGAACAAAATTCAGACCCATCAGATTCAAAACCCAAACCCAAACGTGGAATTGTCTGGGCATAAGCTTTTGCTACCTCAGTCCCTTTCCTTTACCAAGCATGGAATTCTCTGTTGTGAAATTCAATCACTTTCAATAGTCATCTTGAACTTGACCCACATCTCTCAGCTTTGTGAGATTAGTGGTGTACAGTTCCCTGAAATACCATATTTAACAATATCACACTTCCTATCTAGATCTCTGTTTAACCTACAGGGATCCAGGTCCTCTGTAGTTAGTACACACACTGTATTCCAATCCAAAGGAGGGGTGGAGAGGGCGATCTACCTGAATTCCTGCCCTGAATGTTAATGCTTACTAATAATGAAAGAACTTTATACTGTTTTTAAAAGACAATTTTATTCTCTGCTGTTTAACTTAATGAAAAAACAATTTATAGATAAAGCATGTTAAGAAGGCTAAATAAAGGCTTTTTATGTGTGTGGTTTTGAGTTTAGGTTACATGTTTCACATAGCATTAGGCTTCTTTTTATTTCGTTACAAACTCCCCCAAAAGCTTTTTTAAACAGAGCTGTCAGCTCTGTTTGTTCCAGTCTCTGATTTACAAAGAGCCCATGGATAAGAGCAAGAACCAAGTTGGAAAGTTGTAGCATTTCCATTACAATCCTGCTTTTGAACCTAACCTTCCTGCTTTCCAAAGCGGGGCTCTCTGACCCCAATTCTGGCAGGTTGCAGGTGAGGGGGCATGGAAATCTGGTGGGGTGGGGGCAAGGGTATGGTTTTCAGCTCATGGGATTAAATCCCCAGACCCAACTGTAGTATGGAGTCTATGCGTCCTCCTCCAGCACTGAGATTCTCATTCCAGAGACATGTTACCGGGGCCATACAGCCTGGGAGAGCTTTTCAACACAGTCTATATATAGCCTGTCCCACTTGAGGACCACTGCTCTAAATCCATAGTAATGAGTGAGTCAAAGAAGGAAGGGTTCTGCTAAACAGTCACTTGGTGTGACCAAAACTACCTTTTGTTTTCACAGTCAGACCAAGGCACGGCATCTCACTTTTCACAATTCCTTAATCTCCCTCTTCTCCCAGTCAATCGTCTGCTCTCAGTGGGCAGCTGACATGGCCCTTTCAGGTCTCCTACCCATGGCCTGTTTCAGTCTTTATCCTCCTCTGTAGTATGGGACACCATTAATTACCTCTTCCTTCTTGAAACTGCTGGCTGGTTCTCTGCCAATCCCACTAGCTACACCTCCTTTCTCTCCTTGGCCATGATCTCTCCTCTGGATGGCCCCAACATGCACTCACTCCCCTGGAATTATATACTAACTCATCTCCTCATCCTGACTATTTAGGTCATTCCTTGAGCTGCAGATGCCAGCTTCCTGCAGGTTAACACCCAAGTCTCTCAATTCTCTAGCCCATTCCCTCTTAAAAGCTCAGGAACCTACTCTATAATAGCCTGGAGGCATTTTAACTCCTCTAAGCTGGAGAGGACAATGGGGCACCTCAGGTCAATTAACTCCTTCCCTTGGCCTCCTCCGGATTTTCCTGTGCCTGTTACTTTCTTTACATCTCCACACTTGGGTCTCCTCACACCAACTATGCATCTCAGTTCCCTGGACTGTTTCTGCCCACTGCCCTACCCACCAACCAGTTAACAGAGTCCCGCCTCCTCCTTCCCAAGATGGTCTCCCACATTACACCCCAATGTCACATCACCTGTGTGAGTGCCCACACCTGCTTAAAGGCTAACTCCTGGGACACGTTTTCTCCAGTCTCTTTTGAGCACACGGCCTCTCTTCTTGCCATTACTATCCTATAACACAATTGTGACACTTCCCACACCACTGATGAATAACAAAATGAAACCCAGGAGCTAAGAGCTCCTGCAGGTATATCCTTGCAGTATATTCAGAACAGTTATCCTAGTCTATTCCTTCATGGGGTCATTTGCTTTGCTTCCACTAAAGAAGGCAGATGTGAAATACTAATTTAATGATATCGTTTAGCCAGTCCCACACTTTGATCCACCTATCTGTCTAGGCTACACTATCAAGTATAATAAAAAGCCTATCAAGTTTATTAATCCATTAGTATAAAACTTGAAAACATGATCTAAAAATCACCTCTATTTGTGTAATTTGGAACTTTTGCTTTAAGTAAAAAAGCATTGGCTGCCTTTTAACATAAAGATGTTAATTCTAAGCCCTGGCCATCGTAAGTTCCAGAGTTATAATAAGATCCAATGCTCAAGAAAATTAGCTCCATTCAGCTTTTCATGTGTTTACAGATTTGGACTGACTGTACAACTGAATTTTTTCGATGGGAGGCAAGATTTTAAGATGATACTTCCAAGTAGTGTTAGGCTGGCACCAGCCATACAGATTGCAATGAAGTATGAGGCTGACTGTGTAGGATGAGGCATAACTGCATGAACCCACCTAGCAGCTATTCTGGATCTTCAGAGTGAAGCTCTCACTGGCCTCAGAAAGCCACTTGCAAGCTAGAAAAATTACAATGTTTTATGCTGGATTTAGTAAAGTATGCAGTGGTAAAAACATTTAACTACTTAAGCAAAGAAAAAAACCCTAAATAAATGCACAGACAGACATCTATAATTTATCCTTTATATTAGGAAGTTAAGGAAAGAAATGATTAAGTTAAGTATGGTTTCATGCAACAATTTTCAAAGAAGGCTGACTTCCTATTCTTCCACATTGAACAGAAGCCATACAGTATTCCTAGGCTGAGATTTCATATCAAGTTTGCCTTGAGCAGAATCAGTATCTCTCAGGGGCCTAGTCCCTGCCCCAGGGGCATCTAGGCTGAGTTAGGGAGCTCTACTAGAGTCTGGTGTCCAAGTAGTATCTCAGGCCTGGTCCCCACCTTTTCAACTGCTTTCCCTGCCAGACAAGCAAGCACCTCACATACATCACCACTAATGCTGCCAGTGACCTGGAGAAGTAGGTATTATCCTTAAACTACAGATGAGGAAACCAAGTTCGGGAAAAGGTAAGTAATGTGCTGGAGCTTCAGGAGGTTGGTTTGACTCCCTTTTCGCTAGCAGTGGATCTCAGTGGCAGCTGAGTGTCCCCCTGAGGGTATTCTGGTGGCTACAATGAGTAGGGGATGCTACTGGCATTGAGTGAGTGGGGACCAGGAATTTTTAACATTCTACAGCACCCTGGTCAGTCCTCCTCCAAGAGAGAATTTCCGTGCCCCACATGCAACAGCACCCAGCAAAGAACAATGCACCATGATGGAGCATGCAGGGAGAGACACCGCCTTGAAGGGCCTCACTAATTCATGGCATCAGCAGGCTGGGTGGCATGGGGGCCGCAGGAAGCATCCACTAGCACTGGTGTCCAAGTGAACATAGACGGAACTTTTCTCCATTAACAGCATGTAGCGAGCAAAAGATGGAACCATTTAAAGACTTTACTATAAACACTTGAAGATAAAAGGGAAACAGCAGCCGAATCCTGCATCATTAAACCACATTAACACGGCTTCTCCTATCCCAGCTCCCAGCCTTGACGATGGCCACCACCTTGCCCTGACTGCTCAAGACACTACACCAGGACACAGTCCTCTGGGATGCTGACAATTCTTGTGGGGGTCAGGTTCAGTTTCCACTGCGGATCCCCCTTCTCCCTTCTCCCCTGCTCTCTGTGGGGAGTACGCTGCATCCACAGTGCCCCTGCACCTCTGGCTTTCCAGTGGCTTTAGCCAGTGAGCCACACTGGCCAGAGACTGGGAGGAAGAGCATTTCCCATATTTTGCCGTCTATAACGCACACCCACATTTTGTGAGCATTATACACGGGATCATTACGCCCATGGTATGGAATCATTATACCCATGCTTTTTCCCCCCTCAAAAAGCTGGGCAAAGAGTGTTCATTATACAGAGCAAAATATGGTTATTTCCTTGGCTCTCCCCATGCAAGGTTACCCCAAGTTCACGGCTCGGCTGAAGGTAACAAATCTATGCCTCTCACTCTGCAGTAGACAGAATAATGGCCCCCCAAAGGTACCCATCTTACTCCCCAGAACCTGTGAATGTGTTCCCTTACACAGCAAAAAAGGAAAATAAGGTTGCTAATCACCTGACCTTAAAACAGGGAGGTTTCCCTGGATTATCCCAATATAGTCACAAGAGTCCTTCAAAGTGGACAAGGGAGGCAGAAGAGGTCAGAGTGGTGCCACTGCTGCTGGCTCTGAAGACAGAAAGAGGGGCAACACCAGGAATACAGGAGACCTCCAGAAGCTGCAACAGGCGGGAAAACTGGCTCTCCCTGAGTCTTCATACAGGAAAGCAGCCCTGCGGATACCTTGATTTTGGGCCACAAAACACATTTCCCACTTCCGACCCCTGGAGCCTTGCGTTGCTTTAAACTGGTTTGTGGTAACTTGTTATAGTAGCAACAGGAAACTAACGAAAACTCTTTTTTCAGGTTCGGGTAACTACCCATCCTCCAGTCAGGCCCAGATCGCTGAATCTCCATGGTGGCTCCTGCCCATACCCTTCTCCTTTGTCAACGGCCTCTCACAAGTACACTGGAGGCATTCTGATGGCACCCGAGCTGGAACCGGAGCCTTACACTCCCACCACGTTATCTGGCTTTTTCCTGCTAAAAGAATGTCAATCCATTTCCACTCTTAGATCCAAATGGAGCCCAATTTGTTAAAACCGAGGACTCCTCTACCTTTGTCGGTAATCTGTATGTTAATTTATTTCTTTTAACTTAACAGTTCATTCTGCTACTCCACATTTCTATCCCTTTCTGAAAGGCCACCAGGCCAACCTCCCAGTCGGGGTCAGCATCAGGTCAGTTCAACACGGTGACACCTTATACACTCTTCTTCAGAATATCATTTCAAGAAACTGCATATACTTTATGATATTATAAAACTAAAAGGGTTCTTATCTCATTCTTACCGATGCATTTCTGTAAAATTACTGAACTTACATAGTAAGAAAGGTATCTGCTTCATATACTCTGTAGCCTGAAACTTTAGGAACTTTCTGGCAATTCCAGCCTTGGTTAGACAAATGTTATTTCAGGATAACCTAATTAGACACTGTAAATACCAAGGAGCAGAGTTCTTGAACTATACATGTGAAAAACAGCATCGCCAACCACATAAAACATTGAACTGTTGGGGAGAGACGGCAGAGTGGTCGGATGGGCAGTGTGGCGAGGAATGTCAGAGGAACGCGGCTTGACCGACACGCACGGGGCTCTAGGTCCAGCTCTGCCGGTCGGTGGCTCTGTCCTTCGGCAAGTGAGTTTTTTCTCTGGGTCTCAGCGTTCTTCCATCATAATAAAAACAATCAGATCTCCTTCATAATCACTCCAGCTCTCACAGTCTATGGCTCTACAAGATACTGAGTTGGAAAGTGCTACCAAATGATAATAAAGAGTTGAGGAATATTTATTATAACTAACCTTAGCAATGCTCACTCAATCAATCAGTCAATAGTTATTGAAGACGTACTCTGCCAGTACTATTTCAGGGGCTGGGGACAAAATGGTAATTAAGATACCTGCCCCTAGTCTGGAAGCACTTACTATTTAGAAGAAAACATATTAAATAGTTAAAATTGTTATATTAGACATTTACATGAGGTTCAATAGGGGCACAAAGAATTGTGTTTGATTTTAATATTCCTGGGAGGGACAAAATAATAACACTCCTGGAAGGGGTGGGAGCAACCAACCGTGCTTGACAAATTCAGCATTATAATACTTATTTACCACTAGAGCTGGTAAAAAAAAAAAGGTGGGCAGTGATTCAAAACAACAACAACAAAAAATAAAACCACATCATCACAACCAATATGGTTAGTCTTTGCCGACTGCCGTGGCTGAGCCAATTATCAGTTGCACGTACTATCGATGTACACACCACATGGACAAGGTAAGTCTAAACAGAACTTCTCTAGAAATTTCACACAGTAACTGAAAAGTTGCATTCAGCAATGAGGTATAAAAGGAATATATAAAAACCTGAGCAGCTCTTAAAATGTAAATTAAACATCACTATCTGGAGTTGAAGATGAAGAAGGCATATTATCTTTTCTATGAAAGATAGTAGTCTCTGATATTATTTCCTAAAGTTAATTAATACATTCATTGTCTTGAAAAAATATATTCATGCTTTTCATTTTAAACAGAATTAAAAATATACTCCATATTAGATTTTAAAACAGGCAGTCCCCAAGCTGGAAGAATGTGCCACCTGAAAACAGAGCTCCTTTGGTAAAATAAAGTGCATTCTGAACAGCCTTTCTGTGTCTTTCCTCTGTGGAGGCATCCACTTTTACCACCTTCCCTGGGCCCCATTTCAAGCCCAGGCACGAGCCCCACCTCTTCTGTTGCCCTTGCCCGAGCATCCTTAGGAACGCTACGCCCGGACTGCACTACCTGTCTGTGCCACTCACCTGGGCTCCCGACATCTAAGGGCCTTTTCTTGTTGGCTTGAGTATTCGCTTGTGTTCCCTCAACTACACTGAAAATTTCACAGAAGCCTGCACCAGATTCCAAAATTCCTTGCTAGCACCAGATTCCAAATTCCTTACATCACAAATACTGTTTTCCTTTTCTAAACTACTTTCACTTTATGTTATTTTACTCCTTGTAAACCACTTAAAACCCTTTTTGGATCAAGGCTCAGTATAAACAAAGAAGTAAAGGATCCCCAATAAGGATCAGAACTATGCCCTAAATATGGTGGGTGATTGAATGACTGATTTAAAATGCTGCAGTCAAATCACCATAATTAGGATTATGTATCTATCTGAAACAAACTCCAAAGTGAGCAAGTAAAGAAATGTCAAGCGGAACAAGAGCATCCTTGGGCTCAGGTCCATGGTGCAAATCCATCTCCAAGCGGCCTTCAAAAAGACAAAGGCAATCTTCTTTTGTGAATGGGAGGAAAACTGACAACAACCGGGTAGGAAGCATCACATGCACCAACAGCACACATTCAGGAAAACATTCCTGATTCCAGACTGGAGTCCTTGCTATGAATTAAAGGTGCATGACATGAGAACTGGCTCATCGGGTCTGGATCATCTCTAAGCGGTATTATGGTAGATGACCAGAGATAGATCTAAAAAATGTGCAGAAATAATTAAAGCCTTTCAAATGTCCCATCATCATTAAGTTCCTTGAGAAGGACTCAAGTAGTCTATGGGCAGAAATCACTTATTAAACTGGACCAATAATTTAGCTTTGAGATGTAAACCTATGTAAAATCTGCCAGCCCCAAGCATAAACATTACACTTCCATACAGCCAATTTTGCCTAAGGGCAGTTGACACTTAGGAGTTACTTGACCTCTTGTCACAGTAAGAAGCACCAGCATGTATCATGATATACTTTTGTCTTTGTAAGTATATATCATAGCCTGTAGTGTGTGAATATACAATATCTATCTATTGACTGAGTAATAAAAATAGCAGTAAATTATATTACTAAACCAATTCAGTCTATGAACACTTCTATGGTAACACTTTTCAAAATAACTCACTCCGTCTGAACCAAAGGAGTTCGATGTTTTGTTGTTCAGTGTGCATGGCCATCTACTTCTTTTCCATTTGCAATAAGCTTTTCAAAGAAAATGCCAGCCCTCACTGAAATGGACCACACTTTATGAATTATGAGTCAGAGGATACACTTAATGACTTGTAGCATAGTTTGATTTAAGAGACTACCCTTTAATAAGGAAATAGTTTATTAAGTTTCTTCTTAAATAATGAAATTTCCCAAAATCTAACTCTTCAAGAAATATAAATGCTAAATATATCAACATCATTTTCAACTGTCTCACCGCTGTCTTTGTCAGTATTTACTGACATAAAATCTTCTTTCTAAATAAACTAATCATGCAAGTAATTTATTCATTCTATCATCATGTTGATAGGGAAAAACAAAACCAAAAAAAGAACAAAGACCTGACATTCAGGAGAGGAAATTTAGCTGTGTAATTTGTAAAACAAGTATAATTAAATGAAGTCAGAAAATTGTATTTTCTACTCTTCAATGTTAAGCCGTTTTCTTTCACAACGGGAAAAACAAGCCCCAACCCTAAGGCCTTCGGGAGAAAACATGGAAGGAAGAATGGTAAAATTAGCAGGTCATGGTTGCCTGTGTTTATCGCAGCATTTCAGGGACATATAAAATATTTATAAAAGAAGACTGAATGTATAGTAACATAAGCACTTGGGTCGAGAAGGCTAAACAAGTGTAATCTACTTACAGAGAATTCTGAATTATCCCATTAGAATAATTTAGTTACCTGAATTCATAAACAACCGTATTTTCTACATACATATGTAAAGAATAGGATAGAAATTAAATCTTCTTGTATACCACTTCAGTGACATCACTGCCTTGCTGAGAAATCCCTAACTGCTCTCAAATGCTTCTAGGATAAAATCCAAACTTCACTGCGCAGCCTATAAAATGCTCCTTAATTTGGCCACTTCCTACCTACATGGCTTTAGAAGCACTACTCCTTAGCAGGGCCATGATTCACTCTGCTCTGAATGGGCCTAACCGCCCTCCCTGTGCTCAAATCTGTCCCCTTCCTGGAATGCCCTCCCCACTTCCCAAAACTGAAGGCCTAACACAAGGTTGCCTTTACCACTAGCCTTGTCTGACCACCCAAGCCACAGAGAACACTAAAATGTTTTCAAATTTCTACTTAGATAGCTAGCTATATAGCCGGCTAGAAAAAATTACGATTTGAATATCTGTACATACACAGAGAGAGATTCTCTTCTAAGTAGCATCATGATAGTAGGGGACTTTGGCTTTGAGATCTCTGAATCACCTGCAGTCAGAAACACAGCTAGAACAGAAAAACAATGACTTCCCTTCATCGCTTGGTTCTTTTTAATAACTCTTGAAAGTAACATGCTGACATAACAGTTTTTAAGACTAGGATAAAATATGACCTTCTGGCTATGAGAGCTTAAATTAGCAATCAGCTAATGGAGAATTTCTGAATAGTTTCCTTGGGGGATAGTTCAGTTATGTGATATTGATAAATATATTTGTTATATGTAAATGAGGTTAGAGAAAGCAGTTTGAAATATATGTTTGAAACATCAAAGAAAGTCTGAAGCCTTTTTTAGGTGCTAGCTCTATGCTCACCAATGGCATAAACTTGACTCCAATCATAAAACCTCAACCTATCTACTTGAAATGGATATATTTTATTGAATATAAATTATATCCCAAAGTTAATATTTAAAAAAAATTTTTAAGTTTAGGCCCTGGCTGGTGTGGCTCAGTGGACTGAGCGCTGGCCTGCAAACCAAAGGGTCACTGGTTTGATACCCAGTCAGGGCACATGCCTGGGTTGTAGGCCAGATTCCCAGTAGGGGGTGTATGAGAGGCAATCACACATTAATATTTCTCTCCCTCTTTCTCCCTTCCTTCCCCTCTAAAAATAAATTAAAATATCTTTAAAAAAATTTAAGCTTAGTTATGACTCTCCCTACAATACATACCATATTACACAATATACATGGTAGCTAAAGAAACTAAAAAGCAGTTGACAAAATACAATTCAGTTTCCTTTTTGCTTGTGATGCTGTTCTATTTTTCTAAAGACAAAACCTCTGGGGTCTTCAGAAGTAAATCACATCCCTTTGCCCAGCACTGTAGTCATCTTCCCAACTCACAGCCACTGCTCATTACCAGTATTATGCTTTGGGACCAGGGGTGAGAGCAGCTGGCCCAGTGATCTGCTCAGATGAGATGGGTTAAATGTGCAGCTCAGAAAAGTTATTTTCCAAACACCCAGACTGGCTTAAATTTCTCCTTCCTTCTCTAAAACACAAACAGAATTTTTGATTTTTTATTTTGCAGGAGGTCGGGGAGGGTATGTTATGAAATCTCAGAGAGGTCTTTAACAGCCATGGGCATTTATGATCATTCCTTGTGAAGTCTTCTTCAAAGGCAAGGCATTCCAGTGCTGCTTTTTGGTGGTGTCCTCTCTCCCTCACTTTGTTCCCAACATCTGACTCCATGATGAACTCCAGACAGAGTGATAAAGATGTATCAGTTGTGCAAAGGATGTTATAAAAATAGCACTCTTTTCTGATCTCTAATATGACTGCAGAATGTTACTACCTGAGAGGACAACTTGGAAACCTATGGTTCTGTAACATCAGAGACCAGTTGCCATTTTAAAAAAAAAAGGACTCCTGTAGGACAACTTGTGATTTTCTGATTATCTGAGCTCAACTGAACTCTCCCCAGGCTGTGTGCGCATGTTTGTGCGTGTTTACATAAATGGCCATGTGCAAGAGGCAAGAGTGGAGACTGAAAGTTTGGACAGAACACTGCTAGGCCCTAAATTATTTCATGTTTGCTAAATGTAAAGTTATACTTTACTCCAGGGCTAATACAGACCACATTTTAGTAGTTCCTCCAAATCAAATAAAACGTAGCTTGTGTGTCCAAAATTTCCTAAACAGCAAGCAAATGTTATTACTTGTTTGTCAGTCTTATAACTTCCTTCTGTATTGTATTTGACTACATTACATTATATACGACTCAACATTCCTTGAGCGCCCACTCAGCACAGAGCGAAGAAACTAGAACTGTGAAATGGAATGCCAGTGCACTGTGGTTTGGTGGTACAGCGTGCACTTAAAGTAAAAATTACATATGGTCAAAACTGACTGTGAAAATTCCTAAAATCACTGTCAAATTACTCTTAAACTACTAGGATCTGAGTTCTTGGTAGCTTAACAGCCAAAATAATAAAGCTGTTGTTTCTATAAACATTTCAGCTGTGGCTTTCCTTTCCCTGGGTCAATGTAAGCCAGCGCTTAGCTTCAGAGGGGCCATATGTGTGAGTTGACCTTGCCATGTGCTAAGTCTGTATATGACACAGCTCTAGCATGTACCAGTTTCCGACTTTAGGAAACACATACTACAAATGTAATTTCACATGAGGCACACAGATTACAAAGCACATTTTAACCCACTTCAGCACATTCAGTTCATGACCATGAATTTGTGTGGCTGGAGTGGAAGAAATCATCCTCCACTTCACAGATGGGCAGACTGACAACCAGAGAAATGGAGACGAAGTCCAAGATCACACACAGGAAGTTTCTGACTGGTGGGCCTGTGCATGTTATAGTATATACCCAGCCTCTTTACTTGTACCATGCACAGACGCATGAAGGGAGCCTATACAGACAACAGAGCAACACAGTGCACCTGATGGTCATGCACACTGACTGGACACTCTCCCGGGGGTAAGAACAAATGCAAAAAGAACAGAAACTCCAAGGTGAAATCTGGCAGAAGGAAGATCTGGCTTAGAGGAAAGTAAAAGGATATTCCAGGTCATGAGAATGGTCCCACAAAGGCACTGGAGGGAGGGAACAGCAAGCAAATTTGCTTTGCTGGAAGGAGGAATGTATTGGAAAGTACAAGACAATAAGGTTTTGTATTCCTCCCTTGGGGTCTAATCCTGAGGACGTAACAACACTCCAATACCCCACTCAGCTGAAGCTAGCTGGAAAACAGAAATGGAATTGCAGTAACAGTGGTGAGCAGATGTTTGCCTGAACAATGAAATAGCTTTATCTGTTTTCACATACAAGGTATAACAGCTGATACTGACTCGTGTACAAAAGGAAATGAACCTTATTATATTTATTATCCACTGCAGACTTGACTTTACCCCCAAGGGAAATAAATGCTTATGTATTCACTAGAAGGGCTAATGGCAGAGATGCCTATTTATTTTGTATTTATTTGCAGTGCTCCCAGGAGTTGAAAATTTCTCCCCAAATTATATGTAGGAATCAAGTCATGAAGCTGCTCTTCTCTTACTGCAAATAACGCATTTAGGACTTTGTTGGCAGGTGTTTTTATTTCAGCGGCATTTCCTGAGACACAAGGATAAGGAAGAGGTGGGAAGGGCTGGGGAAGAAGAAGTGTCTGGAGAAAAATGATGAAAGGCAGCCAAAGCACTACTTCTGGGCTGGGGGCAAGTGGATGCAAGATATCCAAAAGCATCTGTGTGCCTAGGCATTACACAAATTAAGGGCAAAATCCCTATTGCAATGGTGTTCAGATTCATGATCGTGGGTGGTACATACTGATGCATATAAAGCCCTCCATCATTCCTTTTTCTTAAGACAGGAAACATCCAGGCTGCAAGACGTGCTTCACATACTACCTACGGCTCAGACTTGCCTTGGGTATGTCCATAAAGAAGGTAAAATGACTTTTTCTTTATGGTCTCACTCCCCTTCTCTGGAATCTTGCACCTATTTCTGGCATAGGCATGAGCTTTTCGGACAGTGACCCAGGTTCCAAGGTGCTCTTCCTGTCACCTCATCCCATCACCCACCCCAGCTCAATCTATCCTAACACGCTACTAGCTCTGGGATTTACAGATGAAACTAGATACCAGGAACTTCCAAAGAAAGGAACAGGTCATTTCAAGGAGTCTGGAGATAGCCTTTGGGGCAGGGTACCTTCCCCATGTCTTCCAACATCCCTTGATTTTGGTACCCACCATTTCTACTTACATTCAGGGTGGCTGGGAGAAGCAATCCATCTAAAGCTTAAAGTTCAGTGTGATTTCTTTGACCCACCGAGATTACTGAAAACCAAATTCTCTGGTTAGGCTTGAGTAAACAGCAAAGGCAAGCATAAGAGATGACTTCATCTCTGCTTCAGAAAACTAATATCCTTCACAACTCTCCAATCTAAAAACAGTCAGTGGGGTACCCTACATCCTAGAAGTACTTTCATTTGTCTTAGAAATTAAATCTTCTACACAGCCTAAGTGAATCTCTTCAGTCAAAGGGCAAGGGGTTATATTAACCCACATCTTTGCTATAAGAATAAGTGTAAACATAAATATAATTTAACTTTTTACCAGGCTCAGCAACAATCAGTGGTGCTAACTTATCCCCAAAGAGGCAGGCCCACAAGCTCTTGGGTCGAGAGTGTGAGTGTTCACTACAGGCAGGCCCATCTACTCTCCTCATCTTCTAATTACTTGATGGATTTGCTTCCCGAAAGTATGATCTCTATGGAGCTCTTGGAAATGGGGAATTGCCTTGGAAAACATCCACTTTCATAGATCAGAGCCCATTTTAATGCCAATAAAGAGCCTCAGAAATTGAACTCAGAAACTGGTCACCCCTTTCCTGGTAATCAGGAGAATCACACAAGCCACAATGCCGAAGGCATCACTTTACACTTCAATCATGCAGACAATAGGAACTCCTCGGAGTGATGAAGCAGGAAGGCCATGCTAGACAGACAGCAGAGTTCATGGAAGCCAAATAAAATAAAATAATCTTAATCCCAATCCAACCACCCACTGTCCACCCCACAATCAGACTGACTAGTTTAACTCACATTGTTATTTTTCAGTGTAGGGGGAGGGGGAAGGGAGGTTGGCTGAAAGAGGAAGAAAAAGAGAAAAGCATATAGAAAGGCATGTGACACACAGCAGTTTCTCAAAATCCAGTCACTCATGTAACATCCACACAATTATCTGCCATATCTGTACAGCACCAGGATTATTACCTAATTCATATTTTTAAGACACCTTATATCATGGCTATAAGTGAAAAATAAATATATTCTACAAGGCCTGTCCAGAAGGTATCCAGCCATGTAATATGAAAAATAGAGACACTTACTGATGAAGATACAAGACACAAGAAACATTATACATACGACAATGATGCCTCAGTCCCCTTCAAAGTTGGCACCTTGGGACCTCACACAGTTCTCCCAGTTGTCATCAGCTGCACCGTTGTATGTTTCTGAATCTTATCAACAGTCTGAAATCTCTTCCCTTTCAAAGATGATTTTAGTTTTGGAAAAATGCAGGGCACCAAATCTGGGCTGTAGGGGGGCCAAGTCACCTGGGTGATTTGATGTTTCGCCAAAAAACTCTGCAAGAGACTTGATGCATGAGCGGATGGGACACATTGTGGTGATGAAGGTGCCAATCACCAGCTGCCCACAGCTGCGGCCTTCTGAATCATCTAAACAGTTTCAGTGGAGGAGTGTTCAAGCTTAATCCAAAATTTGATGCAGATCCATTGCTCTACTCAGTCATTTTTTAACATGACAGCCACACAGTACACATGCTCATTCAATGGCATCTACTGCCCCCACTGACTAGCACAGTGAGGCCATCATTGTTCATGCATGTGCATTCCAGTTCACTCTTCTTGGCTGCCAGGTTATATCGATGTGGCACAAACTGCTCGTTTATATTAACAATGGCTGGACTTTTTCCGGACAGGCCTCATATATGCAACCTTCCAATAAACATCTAAAATATAACTATTGATTTTTAAAAACCATCAGCCCCTAATGTGGAAAGAGAACAGGTACAGACTCCAAAGAACTGGGCCCCAGTGAGCAGAGGCACAGAAAGGAGTCTGGTCGCCTCCCCAGGGAACACGGGGCAGGATGCAGAGCTCTGCTCCCGCGGCAGCAGGAAGAACTACCTACTGAGGAAGAGGGCTTTCCAGACCGGTCTGGGTTAAAGTTCAAGCACCGACCACAGGACGATCTGGATGAGTTTAGGCAAGTTACTTAATCACCCTATTCAACAGACTTGCCACAAACCACCTTTTCACAGTGGTGGTAGAGAGCAAATGAAATAATGTACTAGCACTTAGCACTTCTGCTCAATAAAAGGTATCTAGGATGATAGTTGTTGCTACTGCTGCTGTTATTTTAACTCTACAACGAGGACAGGCACACATAGCTCCTCTACAGGATTGTCCTAAACCCATTATTTTCAGCTAAGGTTTATTAGAGAATTTGCTTACTAGGTGCCAGGCATTATGCTAAGCACTGGATGTTAATTCTCACTTGATCCTTATGTCTTTTGAGCCTTCCAATAACTGAATAAGGTAAGTATTATTAGTACGCCTACTTTACAGGAGAAAAAAGTGGGACTTGCCCCAGGTCACTGAGTAATAAATCAGCTCACTGGCTCCCACTCTAGTCTCCAAGAAAGCAATTAAACACTGTGGAGAGCTGTAGGAGTGTGAGCTATCTACAACACGAATACCCTCAACTTGACTTTCATTACTTCTTAACCACATAATATAACCTTAAAAGGCCAAAATTCTCCACAAAGAGGAACTGAGAAAAAAAATCAATCGAAATAGATCTTCACATCTATTATAGTATGAAATGAAATGTAATAAATCCTTTCAACTAAATTTATTTTCAACATACCAGCCAAAAAACTCATACTTGGAAGCATTCGAGATTAACCGTTTTCAGTACTGACATTCCCAAGGAGGATGAGAACATCGATCAATGGGCAGCTGCGATGCCCTGTAACGTTTTTCTCTAGTAGTGCTTGCAATGCTTGTCTTACGGTCCTCCAAAGAATATCCTGTGGTAGCTACTCAAATATTCTGTACTCTCATGTAATTTGTTTATATTCCCTATTTCATTTTATAGAAGCTGTCCTTATGAGGTTATTATTAAGATCAGTTTTTCATTAAATTTGTTTTAGCATCATGAATACCAAGTGCAATGGTCTTAGTGACAGAAAAAACTCAGCAGTTCTTTTCAAGGGGCACTTGAAATTTGGAGCAGAACCACAATTCTGTACATGTGAGAAACTGTTTTTCCAATTTTTCAAATAAGGGACCCTGCCAAGTGGGAAAACACATAGGTAAGTAATAAATGAAAGCACATAGGTGAGTAATAAAAGTGAGTAATAACTAAAGCAACCTGCTTTAAGATTTTCACATGAAACTATTATGATCCCATTTCATTTAATCAAACAGAAATAACCTTTTTATTAAGATGGGGGCAGGAGAAAAGGGGCTTAAACTGCCCTGAAAGCAACACGCCTCACTACAACACCTGCTTCCCTGTCGCCATAATTATTTACTGCCCTGCAGTTCAAGTTATACCAGCTCCAACACCTGTGTCCCAACTACAGGTGACCCTTGAACAACAACTGGTTTGAAATGTGTGTGTTCATTTATACGTGGATTTTTTTAAAATAAATTACTGTTTTCAATCCACACTTGGGAGTCCAGAGAAGGCCAATTGTATGAACTGACTACCCCATTTTATACAGGGGACTTGAGCACCTGCGAGTTTTAGTCTGGAGAGGGGCAGGGTCCTAGACCCCACCCCCAGACACCGAGATAACGAAGATTTGGAGAGTCAAAAGTTATATGTGGAATTCTGGCTGCACAGGACCGATGCTCCTGACCAGTGATGTTCCAGGGTCAACTGTACTCCCCTCTCTGAATGTCCAACACAATTTCAGTCCATTCCACTGACCAAAGCTTACTTTCTACCTCTCTCCCACAAACTACTTGCTTTCCCATTCAGTCTGGTCACCACACTTTCAGTGACCAATGCTGTCCCTTTTTCTCAGGAGCCTGGGTGTGTCATGAGGACAGAGGCAGGAGAGTCGCATTCTCCTCTCTAACCCCAGCACATTGCAGTTTTCAGAACACGGCATATGATCGATAACTGCCCGCTGAGTGAAGGGCTGTTTTTGTTTAGCCTCTACCTTACCTTCCAGCTCCCAGGAGCATTATTTGAATAAAGTTCTGGCTTGCTGGTAAGAATTAAAAAAACTGCGATCCAACTCAAAATTTTTAAATTCAACCTAGGGATAACAGCCCAGGGGAATGGCAGAAAGAGAAGGAGAAAGAGAAGACTGAAAAGCTATGTGCTTTTAATTCACAAGAGCTGGTCTGGATGCCAAATCTGTGCCTTACAGAGTATGTGGCTTGGGCAATTTAATCCTTGTGGGCTGGGTTCTTCATCTCTAAAATGGGGACCATAATATACAAATGATTTGGGGGATTTAAATGCATTGTACATAAAATGCTAGCACATTTCCTGGGCCATAAACTGCACTAAATATTTTGGTTTCCTTGCCTTTCCCAGAGTCCCTTTCAACCTCTAGTTATTTAATTTAAAGAAATCACGATAATCAAAACTCCTGAAAAAAAAATGGGATGTAAAAATTAAGGCCTGTTTCAGTGCTATTAGGCTAAACATTTGAGATAGAAATTTTGAAGTTCATGAGATTTGGGGTACATTTGAATTTAAGATGAACAAAATAATGAGTCTGAAAAGTAATGACAAGTGAAGAACATCTGAAAAATCCGGAAGAGATTTCCCGTATTTGTACTGGACACATGCCTTTGAGTAATATCTGTTCAGGCTCATTGGAAGACCAGTGTAGCCCTGATGATCATTTTCTTGACAAATAACCACTCAATATCTGAGAGATACTTGTGGAAAGTATATTAAAATTATATTATTATACTAAATAATATACTAAAATATATTAAAATTATATATAATGCCTTTATTTATTAAAAATGTGTTCTTGCCAAGTTGCCATCAGAGAAGCAGACTTGATAGAGTAAGATTTCATGGATCAGGCTGCATCTATAAACAAATCAGACCAGACTTGAAAAAATCTCATTTAACCCAGTCAGAGTTTGAACTTAAATTCTACCCTTGGGGTTCTCTATGTTGCTGAGCTTGAAAATGCCCAGTTACAGGTATTTTACCAGCCTCATCTGGTTTTCATGATGGGTGCATCACATCTTCCTTCAAGAAAAATGCAAAGATCAGTAATCCGTTTAGTGTCCAAAGAGTGTCACACAGCCCAATTAACAAGCAGAAAATCAATGACCACTTCAAGAAAAGGGAAGAGGAAAATATCCCATAACCGATGGAGTTTAGAAATGTATTTATCAGTCAGTCCATCCAATGAACCAGGAAGCCGGACAGAAGCACAGCGGCCGTGGGACAGACCTGCCGTGGGACAGACCTGCCACGCGACAGAGTATGGCTTTGTGAACCAGGCTCACAGCAGTGCAACGGCGAGTTCACACCAGCTTGAGAACAAGTCCTGGTACCGCCTGGGCCTCGTTCCCTCTGCGGTAAAATGGGACAGAGCGGAGAGAGATGTCCTGGCTGATCCTTTTGCATTTAAGAATTCATTATAATTTTTACAGTTCCACTAAAATCCAAATGAAATTATTTTTACCTTTTTGTACATAGTTTAGATTACCACCAATAAGCCTGGATATTTTACCAAAACCATATTTTCATTTTCAAAAGCCTAGTTCATTAATTTGATGGTATTCTAAGTTTTATTTAGTGGAGTGTGACAGACAATGGGCATCCATCATGGACAGTGTTTTGTTTCTTCTGGGATCGACTGTTTACCTTTAGTTTATCCTTTTACCCCTGGCGGTGCAGGTGGACATCAAGTGTGTTTTACACTTTTCATTTCAAGAAAAGGACATGCTACCTAGGGCCTGTGTGTGCATGACAGGCCTGTGACTGAAGACAGTGCTCTACAGGACCATAGGAACTGGGCTGAACACATTCTGGGTTTGTGCATATTGGATGTGCAACAAACAGCTTGATGGCCAGGAGAGACCCTGAAGTCCTGGACCGAGGGCATGGCCCTGCCAGACTCACTATATGGGTCAGCGTGCTCACTCCCTTCCTCCTGCAGGTTCTGGCCCAAATGTCAGCATCTCAGTGAGGCCCATTATCTTCCTTCATTCTTTACAACATGTCCCACCCCTCCCACATACACTATACTATACACATACTATACACATACACATACTATACTTCTGTTCATAGTTTCATCATCTCCTAACATACTATGTGAAAGGTTGTGTTGTTTATTTTCTGTACCTCCCCCCATACACACAGCTACAGACACACATACAATGTCACCCACGTACAGGCAAGGGCTGCATCTGAGGTACTCGAGCACCCCGAACACCACATGGCATGTCGGAGCGGCTCAAAACCTCTGTGGCAAATGAATGAATGATGTCACCTCAGCTGATTTTTTTAACAGATGCAGTAATACATGGCTGACCCCTTCACTGACAGCCAGTTTTCTGCACAATGATTGTCTTTCGGTGAGTTCTTATGAACACCGAACAAAAGTGCACAGGGTATTCCTACTGTGAGAATTGCTGCTGACCAGCTACGAAGAATTATTCTAAATAGCATTATGAATGTATGGCTTGTCTGTATACATAATACTTTTCTGGAAAACAGACGCTGCTAAGACATAAATCAATGTGCCATTCTTTCCCTTTCCCCACACAATGCACAAAATGGGAGAGCAGAAATGCTGGTCCACGTCTTATACTTAAGTGACCTAAATTGAACCCAGAATTCTAGAAAAGTAAGCCATCTGGGAGGGTGATGTGGCAAAAGCTTCTGACCCAGCAAATAACACTTCTGGGAATTTACCTAGAGGTTGTGATCAAGCAAATATAAAAGGTTTTCAAGAACTGCACCGCAGCATTGCTTATGCTAGTGAATGACTACAAACAAGGTAATGTCTGACCATCTGGGTGCTGTGCAAGCTGTCTGCAGGCACACGATGGGACCCGCACAGCCACCACCACAGGGCTGGAGAAAACGGTCCAGTGACACAGAAAGGCATTCACAACATCATGAGAGTGGCATACTGAGATCCAATTTTTGATGAGAGAAAAAGGAAAAGCATAAGAAAAAAGATCCACAAGTGTTCATGATTTATGGTCTTGGGAAGTGACACCTGACAGAAATTTCTCTTCTTTTTTGGCTCATCTGTATTTTCTATATCTTGTAATTACTTTTGTAATAAAGAAAAACTATTTTTAAAGTGCCTGTTTGCAGACGAGATGCATAAGAACATGAGACTGCGTCAACAGTGAAACAAACCAAGCATCTGATTTAATGATTTTCAGTCCGGTAAATCTATCATTCTTATCATCCAGTTATCAAAGCCATGCTTAACAGAGAGCACCCTTCTCAGAAAAAAGCAAATTCTTGAAATCAAAATGCAAACATTTCAGTTCACAGCTTATTAACCTAAGAAACTACTGTACAAGAGAAGAGAAGTGATTAATAACATCAATTAGGATATTTAGGTGACCAGGGAAAAAAAACAGTAGCTGGAAAGAGAAGGGGCATGTTTTTCCCATTTGAATTCCATCAGTTAATGGGAATGCAATTACTATCCCCAATATCCACTCCTCAGTATAAACACAGCCTTTACCCTGACTCTATCCACAGAGTGCCTCCTGCCTCTGCCTAATATGCTAGCCTCGCCTTTGCACTGGCTGGGGAAGTGACATCATGCTATACTGGATATTAGAGTCTCAGGACCTTTTCAGTAGCATCTAAACATCCAGAGAATTCTCTACCTGAAGTCTCATTACCTAGTTCACAGACAAGAAACAAAGAACTGGGTAGACTGCTTTTCTAATAAGGCTGAGAAAGAATGGTTCTTTGCCATAGAGAGAAAGAAGGAGCTGGTTCTTTCTGATGCTTGGGTTTTAATATACATGCTTCTGCACTGAGTCTCTGGGTCACTTGTCAAACCAGATACGAACAGTGTTCAACTTCTGAGGAAAATTTATCTACCTTCCATATTGTCCTACTCCCATCCTTGCTACCTCAACTCACTCCAATCCCACACTGCCCAATTCCTGCTCCCAGCCTACCCCCACCAAAATAATTTTGACAATTTGTGAAACAGCCACTATCGAGTTTGTTTAACACTGTCGTAGGCTCTCCAGATTTTCATGTCTTAGAAAAATGAGTTCAGCGAGAGACAAGAGGATGTCTTTGACTTAGCAATAGGCCCTCAAAACAGACAAAGAGGAAGACTTCCCTGAAGACAGATAAATCTCTGAATGGATGGCTGCTCTAGGTGAGAAGCAAATCATACAACCTGCAAACAGACAGCTGGCCCAAAAACATGTCCAAAACTACTAACATTTCTGTACATTCCGAAGTCCTCCCAGGGTTGGAACTGGGCAGGGGGATATGTATGCCCCCTCGGTTAAATTGTGTAGGTGATATCTCTCACACTTGCTTCTGGTAAGTTCCTGTGGAGGTGTAAAACCTTTCTCTCCTCCTATCTTCCTGGAGAGCCAGCTGCCTCCAGGATGCTACATACCAGCTGTCTCTAATCAGTGTGCTGGCCATTTGGCCCAAAATCTCCACTCTGCTATACTTCAGGGGAAGAGGAAAGGCGAACGATTACGAAAGGGGGCTTTATCTGAAGTGGGGAAAAATTTAAAGCATGAAAGAAAACAATGAATGAAGCAAGATAATACAACAAAAGTGAAACTTTCCATAATGGTGAATAAGGAGTTAGGACTCTCAGTTCTTTCTGGCTGCAAAGACTACAGATGCCTGGAGAATATTTTCTGCACCCTCCCCCACTGCCACCCACAAAATGATTCGAATACCTCCCATTGTATAGCGCCTCCTGCAGTGGATCGGTGCTCTTAGGAAAGGCCACCGTTGCCCAACAAGGGCAGGCTGTGGCTGTCCAGTCCTGAGGTATGTCTGGCACGCAGGTCTCCTGCGTAGACACTTTAAATTTCTGTCGGCATTCCCTGAACTGTAAGTGTCTCCTTTTACTATGGAAGGACTGCTGCCCCAAGGGCACTGCGTTGAGAAACTTGTCAGAATTCACCAACTGGAAGCAGGGGTCAGGGTCCAGAGAGGGAGACTTTGGGGAGGAAGTACTACTCTCTCATTTGGGGCTTTGTACCACAGTTCCGTTCTTTAATGAACATTGACTGTGAAGATTCCTCCAAAAAGAAAACCATAAATGTTCAGTCTTTTAACAGTGGCTACCACTTCTACTCTATCCCTGGCTGTGTTTTCTTTACGGACAAAAGACTGCCATTCAGTTCAGTTTTCTAAGCTGTTCAGAGAGCAAAAGTCATGGCAGCTGCTTCCAAGAAGGGAGGGAGTTTTTTAAGTGGGAGGAATTCAATAAACCCATCTGTCAAGATGTCTTACTCCTGAATCAGCCCTCTACAGGTTGTGCACTGTAATACCACACTAAATTGGACCTGGTTTTGGAAGAATGGCAGGTGTTTTACAATAGGGAGTTCATTTACAACAAAGAGATGCTGTGTGTTCAACATTTCAAAACCCAATTTTCAAGAGTTGGCCCCTTACCCATGCTTTTGTCTTACAGCTAGCCACACAGCTGACAGGAGAAAGCGCCACTCCCTGATGCGAGAGCCCTCAACCTGGTGACCCTACATGAGAATCGCCTCTAGGCAGACCAAGTTTATTACTGTGAACCGCAACTTCCGCATCCACAAAACTGACATAATATTTACATCATAGAACAATACACAAAGGGCCTAGCACTCCACTGGGCATACAGCAAGCCCTCAATAAAAGTGGCAGCCACTGATTTTTCTCTTTTTGGAAGCAGCAGGCATAGTGGAAAAAAGCACTGATATCAGACAGCCAAGACTGAAACTCACTGGTTCTGTAATCAATGGAAAAACCCACCAACTTCTCCAGGCCTTATATGTAAAATGGAAGAAACAGTGGTACCTATTTGCTGGGTATCTAAAGACTCAGTAAGATTACATAAATTTCTGGCCCATAACACGCCGTCTAAATCTAGGGGTTACAGTAGCACCAGAGCCAGGGTACATTTCAGGGATAGTTTAGTCCCACATCTTCATTTTACAATTAAAAAAAAAAACTGGAGCTCAGGGAAGTGACGAGATGTGCCCAAGGTCTTGACCTTTTCCTAAACTTCCCAGTGCTGACTTGCATGAGCACGGTGACACAGATTAAGTGTAAGTTCTGCTCATTCTCAGGAGTTATCAGGCTCCCGGAGCCAAGAATGCCGAACAACCCAAGTACACAGCGAAACAGAGATGATGAAAACAAAATCCCAAGAACAAACTGAATTCTAAGAGAGCTCTGCGGAGGGCTCAGCAGGTTTTCATGAACTCTCTTCTTTCTACTTGTGAGAGGTTAAGGAAAAGAAAACACACTACCAGAGTCTTCCCTCTAAAGCACAGCTTTCCTGAGGGTTAACTGTATTTTAATAACTCAGCTGGGGAAACAAGAAAAAGCATAAAATGTATAAATTAGAATATATTAACTTTTCCAGGAGCTATGGTGTTCTACACGTACAGCCCACAAAGACTATCCTTTGCCTTTGTGACTGAAAATACCAAGTCCCCAAATCTAAAGCCCCTTTTCTAACTCCCTAAAATCATTCATGATTTTGGACAACTTACATACCCCTAAAATTAATTTTTTAAAAGAGTGAAAGAGGGAACTTCTAGGAAGAGAGAAAAATTAAAGGATGAGGACTGCAACATTGAGATTCATAATAAGAAACAGATATTTGGTCTTCATCCCTATTCTTGGCACAGAGTTCCAAAAATTTTAAATTTCCTAATGATAAGAGCCACAAAGGTGAGAGTCTTTTGTTATTCATAACAAGCCTCTGTGAACCACACCTGAGTTTATGTTAATAAGTAATTTTTGGAAAACACCTAGATAACTATGAGATGGGGCTGGTTGCTACAGTGAACCAATGACATGATTAGAGAGTTGGGACTTGCAGCCCCTCAAATGAATCAATCACCACTGGCCAATGACTGGATCAACAGTACCTACAGAATGAAGCCTCCACTAAAATGCATGAAGCACAGGGTGTGATGACTGTCCAGGTTAGTGTGCACACACAGAGGTGCTGCAGGTGGGATGTACCTGGAGAGGGAGGGCAGGGAAGGCACTGTGCCCTTCTACATACCTGGCCCTGTGTATCTCTTCTGTCTGGCTGTTCTTGAGTTACATCCTTTTATAATAAACTGATAAACTAGTAAGTAATTTTTTTCTGAGTTCTGTGATCTGTTTAGCAAACTGTCAAACTCAAGGAGAGGGGTTCATGAAAACCTCTGGTTTATAGACAGCTGGTCAGAAGCCCAGGTAATAACCTGGATTTGTGATTGGCATCTGAAGTGGGGGTAGGAGGACAGTCTTGTGGGACTGAACCCTTAACCTGAGGGTCTGATACTAACTACAAGTAGATAGTGTCAGAATTCAATTCAACTACAACATCCAGCTGGTGTCACAGAATTGATTGGGAGTGGGGGACCCATATTTGGTGGCCAGAAGTACTGAGTGTAAAGCAGAGTACAGAGAAGAGAAATGAGAGTGTTTCCTTTAAAGGACAAAAAGAAATGGTATTATCATCTTGACAACTTATCTTTTCTTGAAACTAGATTCAAATTCAATAAATGCTGATATTAAAAGAACATAAAAATCTTCCCCTTAAGGTTTAAACTTTGACTATGATTTAGTGACTTACTAAAATGCTCTAATATACCACCCTCAGCATTTAAAAAGAAAGGCAGTGCCATTTTTTTTATTTGTAAAATTAAGTAAATCTGGAGAAACTTGTCAAAAAACATATTTACACAATTTCGTTAAATTGAACTTTTTTAGCAGTAATTATATTCTTCCGGAAAAGAGAAGCATCTTAGCAGCTAGTTTCTAATATTCTAACCATTTCTTCCTGAAAGTAGGTGCATTATGAATTGCTCCAGTGCAGAAACAATGCCCCATAGATTCCTGGAATAAATTTTGAGTGCTTTTAAAAAATGGATTCCATTGGCTTGAAACAAAGGGGGCTGATTAGCAGGAAAGACTTTGGTTGGTGGTACATTCAAATACGTATCATCCTATAATAAGGTGTTTATAAGACAAATGAAAGAGTAAATAATGTAAAATAAACTTTACTGAGAACTGAATATAGTCTGTGGTTGTACGTCAATCACAACAAAGAAAGTGCTGTAGAAGCGACTACCGCATGCACCTTGTATCTGCCTGACTGAAACTATGGGTAAAGCTTAGGAAAGCTACCACTTCAGCCTTCCCCATGCACCTCCCCCGCCAAACAAAAAAAAGAATAGAGAAGCTCTTCCCTATAAAAGCTGTTTTAGGTCTTCCATGTTTGGAAAAGAGATTCAGCTTTGCTTTAACAAATAAATGAATCATGATGCCTGAATACTGGAAGATACACTCAATGTTACTAAAAACTGAAGATTGTCCTACATTTCAAGGTAAATGGCCTTAAGGGGAATTTACCTATTCTTTCAGTCTATAATTTTAAGCCAAAATGAATCTAATATTCTTTTTTTGCCTTTATCAAAGAGAACAGGTTTTAGGGTTCAGCTATGAACTGATTATTGAACTTGAACTAAATCATCAGATTGTTTCTTATTTGCTTGCTTCAGTCTCTAAACTTCCATCTGCCCCACAGAGAAGACCAGCTCTGCAGCTTCATTTGTAATTTTTGGCCCACACATATAGGTAAGGAATGCCAGCTAAACTGGGGACATTTGCTGGGGTGCACTACTAGTCTTTTCAAGCCATCACAGCTGGAGCTTCACAGAATCTTAATCCAATAGTCCTCCCAGTTAAAGTAGAATGTTTATATTGTTATCCTTATTATTACATAAATTCCTAATAATATGTACCATTAAAATATTATATAGTGTTATATCCATGTTAGTATATAACTTTAATATTACATATATAATAATCATATATATCATATATACACACATTCAATATTATTCTGGAGGGCTTCTGAGGTCCTTTTACTGAATTTTATGTCACCATTGGCATCATTTCATCCACATCCTTTCAATAAGCTCTTACTGAAGACTTATTACGAACCAAATATTGGCTCTTTGGCTCATGTAACAATTCTCTGACTTAACGATCACTCTACATCAGTAGCTCTGAGTGATCTGGGTGCCCCTGGGGACTGCTGAGCCCTGGAAGAAGGTCCAGAGGCCCAACCACTTCCACCAGAACACTGAGGCCCACTGTGCCTTACCGCTCACTCTCCCACCTGCGCAGTGGAGTTCTCCAGGGACCACAGACATAATGATGCCATCACTCTAATGGCTAATGGAATGTGTGCTGATGTTTTTGACAGTGTCTCAATTTTAATTTCTAAAAGGTAAGTATCAGTAGACCTAGCCCATATAAACAAAAGCCCATATTGGAGTCCACAGTAGTTTTTAAGAAATTAAGGAAGTACTGAGACTAAAAATCTGAGACTCCATTCTAGGTAGCTGGCAATTAATTCTTCCTGCTAACTATAAAGACTTTAGAACACTGATTTTTGGGTAGCTTCTGGAACACTTACCCTTCAAAATTAGTGTTCCCAGAGAAAATATATAATTAAGAAAGTACAGCAATAATAGCTCCACTGAATAACTTCACTGGGGGTGGTGAGGCAAAGGCAGGAAGGGGGCAAGTGGTTAGCTACAAGAGTGAAGACAGTTTAAACGTCTAATAAGTATCACCAATCTTCTCATACCTCAATATGAGATGACACTATAATTAAACCTAAAAAATACTGATGAGTTATCTTGTGGTTGGAGTTCTGCCTGACTTCAAAAAATTTTTTAAAAACCCTCTATAATTAAACCTAACAAATACTTATTTGGGTTATCTTGTGGTTGGAGTTCTGCCTGCCTTTAATAAAAAAAAAAAAGAGTATACCTGAATATAAAAAAAAATCAACATTGAGTCTACTTATTCTATACAAAGGATACTGATTAAGAAGAATTCAGCTTTCTAAAAAGTTTTTGGCCTGGGTTTACGAGAAAGATGAGGAAAATAATTGTTCCTGTAAATAAGAGCAGAGTGGGAGCCTCCGGATTATTCACTAACAATTAGCCCCGCAAAGTCCCTTAAGTGTCTGATGCATCACAACACTAACGCCACCTGCTCCCTCAGAGAAGGCAGAGAATGGGAGAGTGCGTAAGATTCGTCCTCAGCCTGGAGTACACAATCAAACCAGAAAACCAGAGAAGTTTTATATTCTTCCCATCAGCCTGAATTCCCCTTTGTCAGCCTACATCATCAATGACCCACATTTCCTTTAAAACACCATGTATCCTGTCTTCCATTAAGCTCCTAAAAAACAATGCTTGATTCCTTCCACTTTACTGAAAATATACATACTGAATTAAACATTTCAAAAATGTACTTAATCCTATCTAATCTTTTATAAAGCTGTTTATTCATTTCTGATCTGTGACTAGCATCTTGCCTTTGTAAATACAGCATTCCGGGCATTTTCAGAATATTTTCAAAGAGGGATCGTTCCCCCGATGCTTATGGACATGATGTTGGTCCTTCCAGACCCCATGTCATGCTGCAAGCTCATTTCCAATTTGCTGTCTATGCCGGACCCTTGACATTAGGCAGAAATGTTTCTTGCTTTTTTCCTCTTCCCATTATTACCATAGTCTCTAATGAGTTCTGCTTGCTGTATTAAATTAGCTTGCTTCTCTTTGTCAAAATAAATCACCATTTATTTCTTACTCAATAAACTTCTATCTCTGTATCTATTCTTTTGTTATTTTTCCTCAGAAACTTAAGTTACCATACGCTATGATGTTTAATAAATAGCCACGTCATCTCATTTTGGAGCTTTTGTCTTCAACTTCGGAGTAATTTTCCAGTTATGAGATAATGTTTTTGTCAAAGTCAATTTGTATAAATTTTACATAGAGAAACTCTACAATACATGAAATCCTGCCTACCTACTGAACTGAAAAACAAGCAAAACTATAAGTTAGTTGTTCCTTGTATCTACTCCTAAAACACATACAAATGAATCCTCCAAACAGACTCGCTGGTTTTTTTGCTTGACAAGCTTTCTGCTTTGTTCTTTAGTTTTTAACTAAAACTTTTATTCAACATGTTTTCTTCTTTGTAACACACAATATGCTCATGGAAATACAGATACAATTGACTATTTGCACGTATCTTTGCATTGGTTATTTGGGTAGACGGGCAGAAAACTAATACTCCTAGAATTCTCCATGGCCCCTCTGTCATGTGATTTGACTGGTAAAGACTAGAAATTCACCTGAGCCACCCCACATTAGTTAAGCTGTGCCTAGGAAAGGTTTAGTAGTGGTCATTTCCTAAATGCTCTTACTTCATTCTGAAAATACAGGGGGCAGAAAAATAGGAGAGTTTGGAACAAGTCACAAAACAGCATTTGAGTAAAAATAAAAATGTAACAAAAATGCACTGAGGGGAGATGATCAGGATATTCACATTCACGCTCAGTTCCCAAAAGAGCCAACATCTCTGTGCAGAAGAACCACGGGCCCAGAGGCTGCTCAGATGAGAATATCGCATTCAAAATCATGGGTGTGGGGCTGGGGAGTGGAGGCAGAAGAGGGTACGGGGGGTAAATGGTAATGGAAAAAAATATAATATAAATGTTTTTAAAAAGTCATAATAAAAGAAGAGAATGCTTTATTTATTTTTTTTTTTATTTATCTTCAGAGGGGAAGAGAAGGAGAGAAGGAGAGAAATATCAATGTATGGTTGCTTCCTGTGCATTCCCTGCTGGGAACTGGCCTGCAACCCAGGCATGTGCCCTGACTGGGAATCGAACCGTGATCTCTTGGTTCACAGGCCCGAGCTTAATCCACTAAGCTACACCAGCCAGGGCAAGAAGAGAATGCTTTAATTTCCATGATCTCTTTTATCCTTGTTTGAGTTTAACTTTCTAATTCATTAACACTCAAACATAAAATGCACTTAAACTAGTGCTTCAGCAAAAATGAATAGCTTTTTGAAAATATTTTATTTATCTATTTTTAAAGAATGGGGAAGGGAGGAAGGAAGAGAGGGAGAGAAACATCAATCTGTGAAACATACATCAATTGGTTGCCTCTTGCACGCCCCCAGCTGGGAACCTGACCTGCAACCCAGGCACATGCCCTGACTGGGACCTGAAACCAGCTAACTTTTGGTTTGCATTCCAACGCCCAATCCACTGAGCCACAACAGCCAGGGCAAAAAAGAAAAAGAAAAAGAAGAAAACGGAAAGCAGCTTTAATTTTCCTTATTTTGATTTTTTCAGCATCCATTTTGCCATTTTTTAAATTTTCATACATATTCTCAATGAAGTCATTCTTATTTGCCAAACCTCACTGGCTGAACCCAACACACATCCTCTCTCTTGCTATCTTTTAAAACAGCAGCTCTTATCTTTTCTCCTAGTAAGTAATTTCTGTATATTTTTGCTGGATTCTTTCCCTTGCTCAGAATAGGGTCTTTGCGGGGTGGGAAGAGGGGGTATAAAACAATAGGGAAATGGTTATTTTAATTTTAAATCTTAAAAATATAGCAATTTACTCACCTTACCTCAGTATATAGATTTAGAGAAAATTTAGCGTTCAAGGGCATTCTGCAACACTTTGGACACCCTGCCACTGCTGCCCTTCTGCGTGAGTGCTGCCTGTGGGCCTCCAGCAGTGCTCCGCCTCAGGGCCCACCTTCGCCCCTCTGGGAGACCCACTCTCTGCCCCTCAGGGTTGGAAGAATGAGCCCACTCTCTCTCCATCTTGCTTGTTCCAATGGATATGTAAGCTCAGAGCTTTAAAAACACTAGTTCTTCTAAGGGGAGCCTCTATACCAGCAACACAGAACATGCCAAAACATGCAGTGCTGTTCACTCTTCCAGCGTGATTTGGTTAGAGCAGATTGCAAAATTCCCTTCCTCTCCCTTCCCAGATTTTTTTTCCCTCAAACACATTTTAAACTCTGAGCAACTGATTCTTGTGGACAAACCCCTGTGAACCAGGGCTCTGAAGCCAGGTCATTGCCCCAGGCATGAAACAAGATGAGCAATAGCCTTTTAATTACTAATTTCACCATCCCAGCCTTCTTTCCACAAGCTGAGGTTCTGGACCTGGAGAGCCCCCTGCCCTTTTTGAGCTTTGAACACGGATTTTGTTATTTAAAAACTTACTGGATTCTACTTCCACTTGTTCTTCTTTGGCATCTAGAGCATCTTAAATCCAGCCTTATAAATCGATTTCAAGTCCACTGAGTTCTCTAGAATGTTACTGGACACACGTGAGGCTTCTGTCCTCACCTCATCTTCACAGTCAGGCTTCTCCTGTGGTCAGTCGCAAACCCCTCTCCGCCCTCCCAGCCCCGCTGCAGCACTCCGCCCATCCCTGGCTCCTTCTGCCACTCTAGATGCCATCTAATTACGTGAAATGGGCTCAAGTTCCACGGCCATCATGGTTGTGGCCGATCAACAATGCAAAATGGATGGGAAGAGGGACACCCTCTTGCATCCCGAGGCTCAGGGCTGGCTGCCACAACGTCAGTGCTAGTTTCTTCCAGGTCAATGCCCATTTGTGTGGACAGTGTTCAGAGTGATACGATGTTCTATCTCACAAGAGGGAATTTCATAATCACAGCCTGTTCAGTGCTAGGAAGTCCCCTCAGGGTTGCAAAGAGTGTTTTTTTTAAAACAATAGTTATGAGCAATGTTTTGTTAAGAACTGACGCTGAAGAGTGTTATTAAAAGTCAACATGACCTGGGTTTTATTCTATGGCATTACTGGTGTGGAAATGAAACATATGCTTGCCATTCTTACCGGATAATGCTTCGTTTACAGGATTTAGATAAGAATCTATGAGTAGATTAAAAACAATGAATGATCCCTTCTGGAAGTAATACAGTTATTTAGTTAATAATACAGATTTTGAAAAGAAAGAAAAAAACCTCTTTTCATATTTTGCAATGTTTTTTTCTTAACCTCTCAAATAGAAGAAAAATTAAGGAGACGTAAATAGAATATATGCATATTTGAACACAGTATACAATAAAATTCCACTAAAATGGCAAACAGTCTTCTTGTTCTATGCACTTCCTAATTATCTGAGGGTGAACTGCCCACTATAGGGATAATCTGTGAAGCTTAGAAACCAGCTGGGTCATGAGGTACAGAGGTGAACTAGGAGGTCACACAAGTACTTAGATACAAGGTTTAAGTAAACATATAGGTTCTTGTTTATTTGGTACCTTGAGAAGAATTCAAGGAAATCTGGTCCTTGCATTTGAGCCATTAGATTTCCCAGGCTCGGCATTCTGCAGAGGTGAAGTGTGGTCTCCAGCCGGGGTTCCCCCTCCTGTCTGCTGCCGCTTCTGCTCCACTCTTACTCAGCACACTGTGCTGAACTGCCACGACCTCAGACTTGTGCGTGGGGTGCCTCCGACGTACTGGGCACTGAGTGAGGCTGTCACAGTCCTCCTAATCCCCACAATGGCCTTCAGAGTAGTCTTTCTGTTTCCGCATTTCAGACTTGAGGAAAATGTGGCCTAGAGAAACTACTCAAAATGGCAAACAGGAACAACACTGGCATTCCAATCCAGGTACGCTAGTCTCTAAGCTCCGGTTCCTTCCAGAATGCCATGCCACTTGCATGCTATTTCTCTATGTTAACTTTACTGTAACAAATGGTAGAAGTAATATTGCTATTGAATAGAATTGTTTTGTGATTTTGTGATAAGATGGGGAGAAGAAATAACAAATTACTTTTTTCATAAGCATTATTTTCCAGATATATTTAGTAATAAACTCAAAAAGAAGGGTAACAAACATTTATGAGTACTTTATACAAAGTACTCTGGTAATGTTTATTTCATTTCACCTTCACCCTGTGAGTTAGCTATTTATTATCATTCTTCTTTAACCAAGGAAGAAACTGAAGCACAGAGAATGTTACTGGTCTGCCCAAGATCACAGCTAGTAACTGGCGGCACTGGTATCCCAATCCTGGTGATGAGGAATCTGACCACTGGCCATCCTGTGGCTACCTGACCTCCAAGCACTGACTCTGGTTGCACTGACAGGGGTAGGAGGTGTCAGCGCTGAGAGGGAAGGATGGAGACACTTGGGGAGACCGGACCCTGGGTCTCGGGCCTCACACCCTCAGAAAAGTAGGAGCAGACCACCATAGCCTTTTTGTGGGAGCAGAGCGCTTGATACCCTTTCTCTCCCCTTGTGGGAGATGACAAGGAACAGAGAAGACTGGGCAAAGACCAAATACCGAAAATCCTTACACTAGAAAACACCTTACACTGTATAATTTGTTGTAGAATGGCAGAACATAAGAGGCAGTGAGGCATCTTCAGTAGAAGCCTGCTTTTACATACACAAATTTGAGGGGAGAGAGTTATTAGCATTTCTTTAGTTAATAAAGCCATTATGTCCACTTAAAAATATAGGAATTTACAACCAAAGAAGCTGAACTGGAACGTCTGTAAATTATTTAACAAAACTCAGTAGCTATTTCCTTCTAAAGAACTTAGAATTCAGTCACTTGAAAATACCACTATGAAAAATTTCAGACAAACATAAAAATTTACAGAGTGGTAAAATTAATCCCCATAAACCCTTCAACAATCACCAAAATTTTACCATACTGTACTATTAGCTTCACTCATCCCGCCCTTGAAACTTGTTCTGCTGAAGTATTTCACAGAAAATCCCATTTGTCCTAAAGCTGTCATGGATTCCTGCATGCTTTAACAGGCGTCTCTAAAAATAAGTATAAATACATATAAAAATAAATTTTTGTTAACCAAAATGTGCTTTTTCAAGGCTGACAAAACTAAGAATAATTCTTTGTTATCAGGCCTGTCCATATTCAAATTTTACTGATTACCTAAAAATTATCTTTCTTTATTTTTACTTATTTTGTTCAAAACAGGACCCAAACAATAGACACGCACTGCATTTGGTCTCTTTAGTTCCTTTTAATCTAGCACAGCCCCTCTTCAACTTCCTCTTCTTACAGCAATTTAAGGAAGAAACTATAGCTCCATTAAAACCATTTTTATTCATTTCAGGCTCCCAATTATTTACTATGCACATCAGAACACAGTGGACCTGACTGATACCTTCCAGCCTCAGAGTAAGTTTTTCAGATCCCTTACTTTCTGTCTTCAAAGAAGAAAACAACTACATATGACACATCATTGGGGCAGCTGTGTTTTGTCTTCCAGAAGTTATCTACATTACTGAGGACTAAACATGTCTGTTATTACAATGATACTTAATTGCAATGGGAAGCACACTGAAGTCCTATTTGAGAGACTGGTAGGAATCCGGCCAACCCACCCCTTTGCCCCATTACAAAGGAGGCACCAGTGCCAAACCTGGGTAATCCTTTCAAGAACAGAGCTGCCCATTGTTAATTATGGAGTTGGGGAATTAGCAGGCTAACAGACGACTGTGATGCAGGGGGAAATCAGTTTGCTCTATCACAGAATGTACTCAGCTCATTTTCTCTGTCAGGGGTTTTTAATTATTTATGATGAAGCTCCATTGCATGTTTTGTAATAATAATGAAGTCTCAGTAACACGAAACCTCACTGCAGCAGGGCGCAGCTATTAAATCTTTGCTGGGAGCAGGGAGAGGGAGCCAGGGCTTCTTACCAGCTCCTTTTTGACTGGTAATGGCTATCAGTTCTGTAGACAAAAACGGGAGAATTGGCCAACTCTAAATGGCAAATCCAATTTTGTCAGCGAAGCCCCCCGAGGCCTTTTTGCAGTTGTCAGCTGCAGCTCTTCCGCACTCTGCCCGCACTCTGCCCTCACTCGGCTTGCCTTCAGCTCCGGGCTTGAGCCAAAGGCTGCTGACCTGGGGCCGAGGCCCCAAGCAAAGTTTCCTGTGCATACGACCCCTGAGAGTCGAATAAAGGTTCTCTCCTTTTTATGTTCCTGGTTTATACTCTACGAACTGAAACACCAAAAAAAGGTGCATGTGAATGAAGGGAGGCCACTCAGGGTATGGGTGGCTGCCGCAAACACCCAGGTTGGCCGAGTTCACAGTGTGAAGCTGGAAGGCGCTGGGAAGTCCTCCTTCCCGCTCCCTGGCACTCCATCATTACTTGTTCAAACCCATTACCTCATTTCAGAAATTGCCCTGATTAAAAAAAAGATCACTTTAAAAGGCTTTCTCTGAAGAAAAAGAAATCCAAGACATGCTTCATTTAGAATAAAACAAACGAATGTTTGGAAGGGTTAGGAAGGGAAAAACTGTCCAGAATTATCATGTACCCTGCCTCCTAATTACCTGGAGGACAACTGTTCTGTCACTGGATAATCTAGGCCATTCTGCCTCCTCCTCTGCAACGTGAGGTTATTATCTCTCAAGCTGCGCATCTGTGGTACTCGGTGCTCATAAAAGGCACAGCACATCACACACTTGCTATCACCCTCTCCAACAGCATATGGGTTCCTGGGGGGCAGGGAGTGTGCTTAAACCAGACCAGAGGTTTGCACACAGTAGGCACTCAATAAGGAACAGCTCTGGCAAAAAAAAGTCCCAGGGAGCCTCACTGTCCCCCTCACCCATCCAGACTCCACTGCCTGTCCAGGGTATAACGTAGTACTTCTGATGACAGCACTTACGACACTACTTGTAAACTGTCCATGTCCTTCCTTGTTTGTACCCCCAGCTAGCAGTTTAACACCTCAGGAGCACCTTCGTTGTTAGTTATATATAATGTTTATCACCAGTGCCTGCCACATAGGTAGGTGTTTATTAAATATCTGAAATGAATAAATGAATGAAGGAGGCAGTGAAAGACATCTATAGCCAAAAACAGCTACTTTTTTTTTCAAGTAAATTATATACAAAAGAATAAAAATTGAGTTTTGATTCCACACTCAAAAATCAACTTCTTTGTTGATCTACATTTCCTCTCTTTGAAGACAAAAGTAAGGGAACTGAAAAACTTCCTCTGATGCCGGAGGGTATTAGGAGTTTATTGTGTATCCATCTAGCATTTTTTGCTATTCACTTACAATATATACATTTCAGGGTATTCATTTCCTTCTTTTATGTATTTTTATAGAAACAGGATTACATTATGCACAATACTTTGCAACTTGTTTTTTGAAAAAGACATGATAAGTATATTATGATAAGTATATCATGCATGACTTCCCAGATTAGTACATACAGTTCTACCTCACGGCTAATTTCAGCTGCATGGAATTCCTAAGAGTGGCCACACCATAACTCCTGTCTTCACTAATACATATTTAGGTCATTTCCAAGTTCTCACTATAGGAACAATGCTGTACAGAGCCTAACTCACAGGTAGTATCTGTGCGCACGTGTGTGCGAGCACCTACACCTTGCTTCGTACCGGGCTCTATACTAGCTAGGCCCTCAGGATACAATGGTACGCAGCTTCTAACCTGCTCTCAGGAAGATCAGAGCTTGAGGAGAGAGATGAATGTCCTTCAAAGAATCACATTAACAAATATGTAATCACAAATGGGATAAAGGCTCAGGAAAAAAGAAGATGACAATTATACAGGAGCATCTCACAAAAGAACATGGAAGAGCAGGGAGGCGGCGGCACGTGCAGAGGTCCAGTGCAGGAGGAAGCGTGGCAGCAACACGGACGTGGAAGGCTTTCTGCCTGGGCCCCAGAGAGCACCGGAGAAAAACTGTGTCTTTGCACACACCTTTATGAGCACTTCTGTCCCATATTTATTTAAAAAATATGCCCTGAGCATACTGCATGTAAGAACTGTGTTAGGTGCTGCCGATTCAGCAGGAACAAAAGCTTTCACTCTAGCAAAGCGAACTCTGCAGGGCAGAACTGCTACCTGAAACAGAACACATAATTTAAACTGTGTTACATGCTGCCAAGCTGCCCACTTTGGGGTTTGTTCAGCCCTTCCAGGGCCCACTAGGTTACTAGGTTAGCAGACTCCTTAAAGCTATTTCTTGACTTAACTGGGTTCCTTGGCTCAACATAGCTCTTTACTGAGTCAGTCAGTGATCCTGGGGTCGCTGAGCTGTTGGAGGCCACATGGACTCCACCTTCTAACAGAGCCACACATACAAATACCACAGTCACAAAAGGTGCTTCTGGCACTCCACTGGGGGACACTAAGATATTTTATTGCAAAAGAGGTTTATTGCTAAATGAGATTTAGGGCCAGGCTGGAGATTTAAATTATTCATGTTATCCCTGTTCTCTCTTATCATGGAAAATTAAGTGATGACTATGGGATCCACTACTCAGTAGGGCAGCTGATAGCATCTACCTGTGGCTAGCTTTGGGTTGCTCAGCAATTCTGTGCAGTTCCTCTCAGGTTCACTCTCTTTCACTAATTCCCAATTACCTGCACCTCGAGCAACTTTTTCCTTCATTTTTCCACAATCCTAATCCTCCTGCTTTACTCACACCCCTCATTCTCAGCAGGTGATCCCTCCTACTAAGTCTGATGAACTGATCAGGACTGCGGTCAAAAGCTGCCTTTTCTACTGGAAACTTTGAACTTCGACGATTCTTTTCACTTCTAACAGTTCCAAAGCAATGGGCAACCTGCTTCTCCAGAACGGTTTCATGTTATGTTCTCCCTATTTTCAACAGCCTCCCTCTTTTCCAGCAAATTTCCACTGACCTACCCACACACTCAGGTCTCATCTTAAGTTAAAAAACTAAACAAAAAAACTTTTTGAATTCTGCTTCTAGCTTGCTCCTCAAACTGCCATTTCTCTCCCTCATCCATCCCCTCGATCCTGAGGGGATCCTCATCATCTCTTTCCTGGGTGTCCCTCCTGCTTCTAGACAGGGCCACATGCCACACTCTGGCCTCACCTGCATTCTGAAAACACAGACTCCCACCACCTCCTTCTCCCGCCCTGGGCTCTGGACAGCCCCCAAGGCAGTTGAACTTAACCTCAGAAGTATGGAATTTGAGGGTCCTCATAATCCAGTTCCCCTGTACCTTTCCAGTCTGACAATCCACCACAAACCTTGCCTCTCTCTGCCACCTTTGGTCCATCGTATTAACTTACTTTACAGCCCTATTTTACTTCCCTTATCACCTCAACATGCAATCTTAGAGTTTTTGCTTTAATAATTTTGCAATTTGGCCCACACCTCAGTATCACCTCCAGTTCATAACTATAGGAGGAAGTAAAATTCATAGCTGACATCATGGTCTGTTATGTGGAGAAATGATATGAGCAAAGCCAGGAAAGAGTGGCCAGTATCTGAGCTGGTCCGGACTGGGACTGGAAGGTATCATGAGCAATGTGGGTCAGAGGTCATAAGGAGAGAGGTCAACTCAGGGTGGCAGGGTCAGGCACTTCTGAATGAGAAGGAGACTGGACACAAAAGATTCATTCAGGCCTGAGGAACCCGAGGTCTGACTCCACCTAAGTGGGGTTGGTCACAGACACAGGATTTGGGCAGCAAGAATGGAGCGGACGGTCCCAGATGCTTGACAAAGGCCTGGGTATTAGATTCATCTAGAGATGCTGAATACCCGCTTTGCAAACCTGGGTATTATTTCACCTCGAAAAGCCTTAGTTTCCTTATTTATGGAACAAAGAGAATAGTAGCACGGAGTGTGAAGAATAAAATGGGACACTACAATGTCCTAGGACATCTGGTACCTGGTAGGAACAAATAGCTGTCTAAGAGCGAAGCGCTCATTAAATGTTAATTCCCTCCCCTTCCCCCGGGATCAGGGTGGCTCTTCCGCTCAGGCTCCAGCTGGTTTACAGGCAGGCAAGTGACCCACCCTGGGAGAGGCTGGGTGGGAAGCAAAGCGATTTCTGACACTGGCTTTTCTAGGCCGAACTTATCATTAAAAGCAAGTGACTATAAGTTATGTTCAAAGGAGAGAAAAATGTTCAAAAGTAAACTGCTATCTTTCTAACTGCAGCTCCAGGGCTGTAAGACTTGCAGAGGTCACCTAATCTGTGCCTCTGTCTCCTCACACCTAACAGCCAGGGGTACATGTACCTTCCATGTTTCAGGAAAAGACTAAGACAAAACAAAAATCCCATCAAATCATCCAGAAACTGAAGGCAAAACGTAAATGTCCTTACAAAGACAGTAATGGGATTGATGACTTTTGACTTTCTGTATCTATTTGGATAATGTGGCAAACCAGGTCGGACTTGCTGATCTCAGATAGAGCGGAGCCCTTTCCCCTGCTAGGCTGAACATTTACTGGAGCAGGTTCATAGAAGATTAATGATACATCTTGCTTCTCCAGGGACAGAAAGTCTCTCCTATTACATTTTGGCATACTTTTGCTTTTCGTTTAGTAAACAGCTGACTGCAGAGACCACAAATAATCAATTTCCAGAACACAAAGGGATCTGGATGATGGAGCTGATGGAAGTTCACACTTGGTTACGTTTTAAGAATAAGGCTCATAAAATAATTAGTGCTTAGGTCAAATAATTAGCAAGTCTTTCGGGGTGACCCAAATTGTGGCTGGTGTAAGCTAACATTCTTTTACATTTCTTTGACTCCAGAATGTTAAAATATACCAATGTGTTGGAAAACAATGCAAACTTTTTGCTTTCTTGCATGAATTGTTCAGAACAATGTTTGTGATAGGATCTCCCAGGAAGCAGCCAGATTCTACACAGGCTCATTTCAAAAAAAGACACACAAAGAAAGACACACACAACACAAACTGTACGGAAATGAACTGCAAACTTAATAAAATATACAACAGTGAGATAACGTCAACAGGAAAATTTCTAGTTTGCCTGTAGTATTCTACTGTTCAACTAAAGAAAACTAATCTCCCTCCTAAAATGATTTGTCATTGAAATGCTGCACATATTTGTTTCCTCTACATTCAAGAGTTAAGAATGGCCCTTATTTCCCATACTCATTCTCTATTACCAGGAAATAAAATCTGATCAGATATTAAGGATGACAAGTCCAAAAGTTCCTCATTCATTTAAAATAGAACTCTAACATTGAGCTATCAGATATATTTACAGCACTCATGCCAGTACCATTAGTAAGAATTTTATGATGATCTGTATTGCTAACAATTGACAAGTACAATAATCACTTCTATGGTTATTACTATCATTATAATAATCTAATCAAAATCAGAGCTGGGCTACTTTTCTCAAGGCAGTCCAAGACCTGCCTGCTCAGGTGTCTGCTGGTGGCTGGGCTTGAGTATCTGCCTGGTAATTAAGCTCCCCAGGTGATTTCAGACTTTATGAATGTCTGAGAATCACTGCCACAAGCTTAGGGGAAATCTTTTCAGACCTATAGAATGACAGAATGAAACAATGAAACATCAAAACTCCTCTTCCGAACAAGCAGAGGGACCATACCACTTTACATCTGTCAGAAAACTGTATGATGTAACTGTGCAGGACCATTAGTCATAGACTTGCTTAATGTCCCCAAAGGTTGAGGTATGACTTGGAGAGATTTCTACCTAAACCCCTCAGATGCCAATGTCATTGAATACTCCTTTTGCATTCAGAAAATTTCTGTCCAAATGGTTCTTGAAAGAGTCCTCACCATTTATGCTATTATACTTGTCCATGCTGAACAAGGGGACGCTATGATAAGCCACAGCTGAGAATGAGCACAACACACCAACCAGGGATTAAACACATATCTGGCCTGGACCTTGCTGACACCTACAGTGACATTTGTTCTTCATCACAACTCATTTTTAAAATGAAATAACTAATGCAAGTGGTCATACCAGGCATAAATTAATATAGCCCCATCTTATATGATTTAAGAACATCCAAATCTCTGGAATGAATCTACAAGAAGGTCTATGTCCAATTATGAAAAGAACACCATTAATATTTTTTTAAAGTAAAGTATCATTTTCACTTATTAGATTGAAAAGACTTAAAACATCAATAAAATTAAAAGTTGGCAAGGATATGATATTATAAAAACAGGCATACTCAGACCCTACACAGTGAAGTGGTACGATCTTTCAGGATGGCAATTTAGCAATCTGTATCAAAAGCCTTAAAAGTATGTATACATTTTGACCCAGCAATTCCATTTCTAGCAATTTATACTGTAAGGATGTTCATTATAGCACAAGTAAGAAAGCACAACAGAAAAAAAGTAACTGTGGTATACATCTAATAAAAGCAATCTGTATTCATATATAGGTCCACCCGCACTCCCTTATCTGTAATCTGAAATCTCAAAAGTTCCAAGAACTGAAAGGTTTTTTTGGTAATTCATTTAATTTTATTTATGGTCATTAATGACCTGCTGCAAGGCTATTTACAATCTTTATTCTACTAATTGCAAATATTAACGTATTTTGCTGCTGATATGTCAACAGTGGACCTATATTTATATGTGCATAATTAAATCTTACCGTGTTTACATATCATAATGTTCGCCATGGCTTTCTTACACAGTAAAATTATGACTGATTTTTACTTTCCTCCTTTGCTTTTATATGTTGTCTGAAACATACAATGTTATGTGGTAGAAAACAGTTATAGTGGCTGCAAGAACTCCACATGCTCTTTCTCATAAGGAAATTAAATAGCATGTGTCCTTATGCCAAAGGTGTTTATGGAATTAAGTACATGAGTTGCCTTTTGGGAATTATTAAGCCCAACTATGGTTTTAAAATCTAGCCCCATAAACTTACAAATTGAGTGATTTGGGAAACATATTTTAACTATTTTTCACCTATGAAACTAGAATACGACTACCTACACCTTACACTTTTAAGCATATGAAATACCTGACATTGCATCAGGTCCAGAGCACTGGGCAAAGGTTCTTTCTCTCCCCTTTCCTTCCCCTACCTTTCTCTTTTCCTCGCTGGACTGGCTGCCCCCTCTAACTTGCAAACACCCTGGGGTCAAGATATCGAGATACCTGGACTGTCAGGGAATTATCAGTGCTCCTTGTTCTCAGGAGTAACAAGGACCGTGAACCCCTTCACTTACACTCCCCACCGCCACTCACCTTCTAGACTGGCTATCTGAGGTCCTATCAGAGGACAGGCCCTGGCTTTCGGGAAACCCCTGGTGTACCTGATAATGGGAACCCATGTCTCATTCTGGGGTCACAGCCTCTGCAATATCTTTAAACAGTCAACAATTTCTCCTTAACACATGCTGCACTTTACCCAAAGGCCTGTTCATTTCCCCCGACCCAGCACTTTTGGGGAAGATTCAACAACCACCATTTAGTGAACACAATATACTGATGTTATCATCCTAAAAGTTACAGACATTCTCTCTCTATTCTCTCATTAATGCCCACATCAACTATATGAAATGGGTACCATTTGGCCCTGTTAAGGCCAAAATTCCTAAAACTCTGACAGTATTGATAACACCAAATTTTCCATTACAACCTGCAATAGTATCAAGGTATACTATTGCAAGGTATCAAGTATAGTATCAAGGTCAATTAAGAAAAACAGAATCCAATGTATTTTCACACTCACCTTTAGTGAGGGTTTGGCTGCAATGTACTACAACCAAATAGCTACACACTCTTATCCCACTTTGCCATGGCAGGGCCTGTTAACAGACAGTAAAAATGGCTTAAAAATGTCAAAAGTGAAGACAAGGCTAGTCTTCAAGAATGCACAAAAACAAGCACCTGAATAACTGAACTCCTATCACAGAACCACTGACTGTTTACCATGTCCCAGACACAACAATGCACTACTGTCCTCACAGCCTTTTAGTTCAAAACCATTAGACTTCTTACCACAGAGGGGATATGCACATCAAAAGCAGCACACAGCCTACCAACACAATCTAACACTTCTGTTTGTCTCAGCAGTGATACCAAGTTTCTTGATATATGCCAGGAATGTCACTCCTTTAAGTCATTTCTCATTTTAAACTAATAATTTCTTACAAAACTAATTTCTTACAAAATTGTAAGGAAACTGCATAGTCACCTTGCAAAATTAGTGGTGGCAACAATACTTAAAGGCATTGTCTTAGGAAATGCACTTTAAGAAACATGAAATAAGTGTTCAAAGTATAAGTTTACAACATAACCAGCCAAAATTAGTAATCATAGCTTTTAATAACATACTTTTTATCCCTTAAAAGACAGGTGTCCTTATATAACAGGGCACAAAAGAAGTCATTACTTTTTCAAGTACACTTGCTTGCTGATATTTATTTGCATACATACATATGTGTTCACGAAGGGCGTGAGTATGTAACAATATACTATTTAAAAGCACAATTACATAGCAAGTATAACTTACTAAGGGCACAATAATATAGGCGAGAATGAGAGCATAGTTTCTTAGAAACAATAAGATTTTTGGCTTTGATACACTGACTTAGATAAGGAAAATGGTTGCTTTGCCAAATACTAAGAAAACACTACTCTACATGTCTGCAGAAGCAAGAGGTAAGCCTGGAACTGAAATTCTTGCTTTGGTGGTGTGAGAATGAGAAGGAAAAGTGATAGCATTTCTCATCCCCTCACTAGACTGCTTCAGACTTCATTAGGCATTCACTTTGCTTGATTCCAACAAATACCTTCTGCCTCTCTAATTGAAAGTAGATGTATTGGTTTAAAATCAAGGGGGAAATCATGCATTACTTGGTTTAAAATAAAAAAGAAAATATTTATGTGATGCTTTGCCAAGAGTTAACAAAGAACAGCCAAATGACCAGGTTCACAACTTCCTACTCAAATGTGTTAAACTATGCCAGGTGTTATTTTATCAATATATGGAGGCTGTCAGTACTGGACATCCAAGGTCTGAGCCACTGAGAGAGGTGTAGGGGGAAACTGCCTAAGCAGAGTTCTGTCGTGTGTTTGGACAAATCAGTAATGTTCCTTAGGGCACTTTTTAAAAAACAGCCAAATTGGTTTATGTTAATTAGCACATAAGAGATACACTCATTCATTTATTTTAGCAGAGTAGAACCATGTGCCAAATCCTGGGCTAATTTAAATAATTAAAGCCCTATCTCCACCTTCAAGTGTGAATTTTCATTCTTTCATCCAGTTTAACTGATGTGGATTAGCTGAAGACAGACACATGAGATACTTCCAGATGAGATGGGCTGCAAGGTGGAAGGACTGGGGAAGTGAGCTAAGGAAACCTTCTTCTAAAGAGAGTCATTATACATGTACAATGTGCAGAGGATGCTGGTCTTCCAGCAGTTTCATCGCCACACACATAAAGTGTCTGAAAGTCACATCTAATTCACAAGATAACAATCACTCAGGAGGGTGTGTGCATATACTCGTATATGTATACATGTGTATGTGTGGAGGTGGATACATAGGTCTACGGTTCTGCCTGTGCTTAATATTCCTACTTCACCTAAATGAATTGCTAGCCAATATCCTCATTAAGACATAAATGAATAAAAAATTAACATGATAGTATTAAAATGCTGTTAACAAAAGGGCAAAACCAGCTTGCGTTACCTTCTTACCTAACTATAGCCCTCACATTGAGCCACAATAGATGGTCTATTTCCACAAAAGCTGGAGACCACAAAACAAGGAAACCCAGGTGAGCCTGTGCAATCCTTCTAATAAGCTAAAGGAAGTGAAGATATAAAATCAGAAGGGATTCTGGTGACAAAATCATCCAGATCTGGGTGGTGCAGGGCAATACTGGCCAAAAACGAGTTAGGGGAAGGGTAGTTGGTAGAACCCCGTTGCATTCGTAGCCCAGCCCCCACTCTTGTCAGAGGAATACTAAAGTGAGAAAGAACATGACCCCAGTGAATAATGAAGCCACACAGCAGCTCCATCACCCTTCATAATAAAATGTCATGTTGTTAATCTAGTAGTAGAAGTCCTTGTACTGAGCTAGGTGGCCAAGAAAGACCGAATAAAGAAATAAACTAAAGGCCCCAAGGAAAGCAAGATGTTTGCATTATAGAGAACAATTATATTTGGATTCACCCCGGGAAATCTACCCACTAGTAAAAGAAATGTTCTTCCTTAAAGGTACCTTTAATTTAAAGTGAGTACATAGAATCCTTGTACAATCTTGAAGAAGTAATCGAAGAAATTTTGAAGATAAAAGCTGAATGACTTATATCATACAATATAAAATTCACCACGAAGCTTAGTCATTAATACAGTGTAGCAATGACACAAATGTATACAAAATAGACCAATGGATCACAGCAGAGAGTTGAGAAACAAATTCACACATAGATATTTACTTGATCTGTAACGAAGGTGACAGACACTGTATTGTACTGAGTAAAGGATGTCTTTCTGATAAACGAGTTGGATTAATTAGCTATCCATATGGAGAAAAGATAAGGTGACCCCTCCCCCAACTCACACATACTCTACAATGCGCTTGAAGTGAATGTTAAATCTAAATACAAAAAGCAAAATAAAGAATTTAGAAGAAAAGATAGCAGATTATCTACATGACCTTGAAGTAGGCAAATTACTATAAAAGGATACAAAAAGCACTAATCAAAAGGGGAAAGAAATGATAAGCTGGCCTATTACAATTAAGAACTTCTTTTCAAAAAAAGAACCAAAAAGAAATAAAAATCAAGTCACAAAAGATATTTGCAATACATTTACTCAATAGAGATTCATATCCTTAATATATTGTATAAATAACTCCTACAAAACAATCAGAAATCAGAAAACCCAAAAGGAAAAAAAAGGCAAAAAGTCCATTACATTTTTTTCCTTAAAATAAGAGACCTATTTTTCATTTTCACCACTAACTATTGATTTGGGTATCCTGAGTATGTCGGCTATCTCCCACTATTGGTTTCTAGTGGGTAAAAGCCAGAGGTGCTACTAAACATTTTCCAATGCATAACATAGCCCCAGAGCAAAAAAATTATTTGGCCAAAATGTCAATAGTCCCCAGAAACTTCGCAAACCACTGTTGACACATTCAATCAGTCACAGCACTTTCTCCACACACTGCAAAAATCTTTTTGTGTTCCAGTTGCGTTTTTACCTTTCTTGAAACAATAAACCATAAAACATCGAAAATGTTGCATATTTTCTTCCATCTTCAATATTAAAATGGCTGCACAGCAATTCACCAATTTTGATACTTTTTTGAAATGCATGATGATATAACAACTGTCACATACAATCTAAAATAATTATTTCAAATGGAGTTAAAGCCAATTAAGCTCTACTAAGAGCCACTGCATAGAAAAAACAAAACAAACTTTTTAGCCAACCCAATATTTCATAAAAGATAAGCAAATGGCTGTTAAACATACGGAAGGGTGCTCAACTTGCCTACTTATCAAACAAATGCAAATGAAAACAACTATGTGATACCACTATCCAGCCATCAGAATAGCTAAATGAAAAGATTAAGAATACCAAGTGTTGACAAGGACATGGAGCAACTGGAAGTCTAATGCTACAGATAACAGGAATGTATATGGGTACAATCATCCTGGAACATTCTTTGGTAACGTCTATGTCCTGGAACTGACTCAGCAATTCCAAATCCTAGGTACGTACTACAAAGAAATGCATGCTTATGTTCACCCACAGGCAAGTACAAGAATGTTTATATTGGCATTATTTATATTAGCCAGAAACACTCAAACTTATATTAACAATAGGATATATAAACAAACTGTAGCATATTCATAAAATGAAATATTCTACAACTGTGCTGTCCAATACAGTAGCCACTAATAACATGTAAATTTAAATGTAAATTTAAAAAATTAACTGAAAGTAAAAACTCAGTTCTTCAGTCACACTAGTCGTATTTCATGGGCTCAATGGTCACATATGGTTAGTGGCTACTGTACAGTACAGTACAAACATAAAGCATTTTCATAAAGTTCTGTGGGGCACTGCAATTCAGAACAATGAGAATAAATGCATTACAAAGACAAGTAACAACATGGGTAAATTCCACAAATGCTAGGCTGAGTGAAATAAACCACGTACAAAGGAATATATACTGCATACTTCCATTCGTACAAACTTCAAAACTAATCTGTGTTACTCAAAAGCCAGATGATGATGGTCCCCCTTTGAGGGCTAGAAGTCCAGATGAGAAGGGAGCATAAGGAGGCTTCTGCACTTCTGGCCATGTTGATCCAGAGCAACAGATCTAGATGTAGATGTGTCCACAACAGTAAAATATATGGACTCAATAGTGGTGATGTGCGTGCTTTCCTGTATATAAAAATTACATGCACCCCCCACCCAAGAGAAAAGAACACAGCTTTAGTCTACTGCCAAGTCTTTCTTTGCTGCACAGTCTCCTCTGATGAAACTGAACTCAAGATGCTTGTCATTCTGGATAAGTAATAGCATGCCTTGGATTAGAGATTAATTTTAGCCAAGAAAAAGGGATTTAAAAAATCTCATATTCATTGTCTATTTTTACATGACTGTCATGGATACAAAATGAATAAAGAACTGCAATGGGACATGGATAGAGTAAGGAGAAGAAAATGTGGCTAGGAAGTGTTTATAAGATAGTGAAAGAGAAAGGAAAGTCTTCAAAGGGATAATGAATGTTGATATAGGTACTAGGGCATCAGGGGTGAGTCAGCTCCTAATAAAAGTCCTAAGAGAAGGAATAAAGTGGTATTCAGCAAAAAAGGTGGCTGCCAGACCAAATCAGTCATCAGAAGTCTCTAGATTCCTTTAAACTATTTATTAGCAAAAAAAAAAAAAAACTCTCAAAAATGTATAGAATCAGGAGTAAAAAGTTTCCCTATGAAAAAATGCAGGCTGTCTTTGTTGGCTAGTTGACAACAAGCCAATTAAAATAACCATCACTAATAATAATACCCATAAAACCTGCATCTGATTTTCAACTTTATCTGGTCATGCTATTTAAATTATTTTCTATTTGTTTTACTCTAATAAAAATGGAAGATTCATAGTTTTCATTTTCTTCATGGTGACAATTCATCTTATTATAGCTTCTAAACTGTTTTTTAATCACTGATAAAACATTTTCGTATACATTATCTATTTAACACTTGAAAGAAAGCTGTCCCATTTTAAGATGAGGAAATTTAAACACAGGGAGGAGATGTGACAATCCCAAGGTAACACAGCTACTTCCTTCATGTATAACTGTTACTAAAATCACTAACTCCTCAACCTCCTTCTGCTCCCCATACTGAATAAGTCCTGAATAAGCCCAGAATAGGTGGCTATACTTTAGGACAGGCTTAGCAAATGCTGAGCAAAATTGAAGGGTTTGCTTCTACAGAGAATTCACGTGCCAATTTATTTTCTAAATTGATGGTGTGCTTTTGCAGTGGATAATTGTGATTTGTGCCAGCATCATTCCCCTTCTTCTACTAATTGTACCCACATCTCCCTCAGGGACTGTCAATCAAATTGCCCAGGCTTGTCTAGAAAGCTACAGCACAGAATCCAGACTAGACCAAATCAGGCAGGTTTTCCCAGGAATTTGAGTCTGGAGTGCACTGACAGAAGATTGAAAACAGTCAAGAGTTCCTTTGTCTCACAGATGAGTTCTTCCACCTGCCCTGGTTTCCAAGAGTTAGTCCTTCAGCATCTCCTCCATTCTCAGGGACCTCACAGTCCCGTAAGTTCTCCTGCTTCAGTTCGTCAGTGTCAGCTTCTGTTTCTCACAACAGAGAACCTTGACTGATACAACTCTTCAGAGGAACAGATTAAAATATATACTGATTAGCTTCTGCTTTTATTCTGTGCTTACTATATAGGTGAGAAATACTAACATGAAACCAAGCTCTTAGCATTTTGTAAACTAAGAAAATTCCTTCATGGTGAAGAAAGAAGTATAGCAGTTTCTTGTTCATCTGATCAAAGGCAGGGATAAGTTGGCAAGTTCTCCAGAATCTTGGCTACATTTTTCTTTTGAAAATGGCTTCTGGGCTTGGATTTCTTAGGAAGCACAGAAAATTCAGAAAGTTGTAAATGTGTTTAAGGAGGTACTTGCCCTGAGACAAGTCCTATCTTAGAGTGTACAGAGGAGAGGACAACAGGTATTGTAGCAATATGTCCCTGGGCCTGTGCACCCAGGAGAAACAGGAAACCGTGCGAGGCCTGCACACCGCTGGCTAGGCGCTACACGAGCCGCGGTCATGAGTCTAAAAGTGGGAACCAGAACAGAGGAGGTGACGTTGGCTCCCCAACACGAGCATGAGGCTCAGATCTACTGAATAACTTCTTGAAGAAGCACCGCATCAGATTCTTTTCTGTTCCTGGGATTGGCAAAAGGCCTGTTGATACTTTGAAATCGCCATAAAAAACACCTTGATTTCACAGTTCACAGAAATTCTGAGGCAACGATAAAGGGATACCAGGATCTGCATCTGGAGTGATCCACTCAGTGAACAAAAAGCTCCTACAACGTTTGTGGCCTGTTGTGGAGGAAACAATGAATCACAAAACCAGAAGCTCACTTACCGAAAGGCAATTTGCAATGTGACTGACTAATAGGGCGCATGCATGTAAAATACAGCAGACGATGAAGGAAGAATGCCCACTGCCAGGTACAGACAGCAAGTACATAAAAATCAAGGGTCAGGACCTTATGAACTACTTCCCCAGGTAGACCTTCAAGGTAGTTCTTAGCCAGTTAAGCACAGAAACTGTTCATCTCTTTCTTTTTATTAAGAGCTGATTTTAGCATCAAAGCAAAGATCAGAAGAGTACTTTTATATAAGGCAGAAAAATGAAAAATAATAGTGATGAAAACTCTCCCTTTTGGAAAGGAAGGAATGATGCAATAATCTCACCATCAAATGCCTTTCACCTAGTGGCACCTTAAATGTAAATGTCTGGTTTGACTAAGTGACAAGTGTTTAGTCCCTTTCAACATCAGCTATCAACAGTTGTATTTAGGGAAACCACAAAGTACCATTTAGGAATAAACAAACCCTAGCTCACAACATACTCAGAAGTTCTCTCATGTGTGCTGAGTCAAGCAGCTCACCTACAAACATAACTTGTTTGGCAAAAATATCCAAGGCCAGGATGGTGCATACACACTCAGGAAATAATTAATCTTTATTTTGGTAAAATTTTGAAATTTATCACAAGCCATTCCCGAACTGGTGATCCCTGGAGCACTAAGTAAGGTCTATGAAAAGTTACGGGGTGCCACGCCACCTCTCGGGGCAGGGGTTGTGGTCTGCACTCCGCTGACCCCTGCACCGGCACCTCGGCCAACAAGAGGGACTCTGGAGTCAGTGCAGGGACACACAGAAGCGAAGGAGACTACAACATTCTGGGGCGGCATTCCGTAGCTGGAACCATTTTCAAAGCAAACAAAACTGGACGTAGTTTTCTGGTTAAGAACAAGCCATATCATTTGTAAATTATGCTCTGCCTTATAAAATAGATGAACTTAGAAGCAAGTACAAAGTTAGGCTGGACAGTACTGGAAAATCTTAGGTTTTATTTATGTTACTACTACAGGTTAGGACCAGTTAGCAGACAGAGCAAAGAAGCTTTTCAAAAAATGAAATGGTTATTTATTTTATATCTTTAGTGTCAAGAAATAATATAAATCACAATGCACTGCTTCCCAGCAATTGCTAATAAAATGCACACTAAATCCCTTAAACTATTTATAAAATATAAAGCATACTGTAACCAAAAACTTCTGTAGAAAATTCTAACTAAAACATAAAATATTATTATTAAGTATCATAAACATGAGAAAATAAAATTCAGATTTCTTAGCCTGGATTCAGAACCTTTCACAAGCACATCCTCTACCACATTTTGGTTCTTATTTTCCATTTCTCCTCTGGAAGAATTCTGCTCAAGGTAAACGAGCCAATTTATACACTGCATGCACATTCCTTTTTCTGAACATGCTCTTCGGCCGTCCCTCCTCTCCAGGGAGCCCCTCCCTCATCTCTTCCGGAACTGTAAAGCTCTGCCTAGCTCTGGCTAGACTTCTCTGCATCCCTGACAGCACAGGCATTTATTCTCTTATGCAGACAAACGATTTTGACAGCTATCTGTTGATATAAATAATCATCTCAAGCACTTTGGAGGTGAAAGAGGAGACTTTCTATTGTTTAAGCTTACAAATGATTTAACTGTTCACACAACAAGAAATTTTTTGAGCCTCTACTATGTACAAGACACAATGCCAGGGACAATGAAGAATACCAAGATGGAACTAACATAATGTTCACTTTCAAGGAGCTCAGTGGAGTCTAGTCAGGAAATCAGATCACCACCAAAATGTCATAATTAACACAAGCCAGACAATTATAAATAATCCACGACAGGTTCTGCTGAAGGAGGGTGGGAAGACTTAGTACTATGGGGAGAGCAGAGAAGAACTCTGGGAGGCAGCCGCAGAGGGGTTGAGTAGGGGGGAAACGACAGCATTAACAAAGTCAAGGGGCAGGCCGAGCTCAGGAAGCCAGTGAAGCAAAGGGAGTGTGATGCATTAGAATATAAATGTTGTAGTGAAAATGGAACAAATGTGAAAGTAATTTCTATTATGACTTAGAGGGGATTAAACATAAAAGGACGTTTAATTCAGAGGTCAGCATAATGTCACATTTTTAGGAAGTATGTTAAATAACAACGAGACATGGGAGATGTCACAGGACAATTAAGATATTTCAGAAAAGTCATATTAATATAATTTTTATGATGTTGATTTCTCACTGAACGGTATTCACAGTAAAGTCTGCTTAACTAGAATTGATACAAAGAACTCAAATAACACACACTGTTAGGTATTCTTCAAGGTGTTTTTGAATAACGCATAAATTCCACACCATTTTCTACAACTACATGACTTTACAATAAATGATCTTCATATGAAAATCTAACATCAAGGCAAGATCCTGAAGGATTCTTCTGGAGCATCCAAGAAAGATGACTTTTTTGGTATAATTTAGGGAGACTACAATAAGGTGTAAATTGGCAACATGTGTCTGTTGTCACACAAACACACACACACACACCAATCACAGCACACACAGTAACTCAGCCAAAATTCATCAGGTCATCACATTATCCACCAACTGTAGTTTGGAAAAGTCACTGGCATTAAAAAAATTTTTTTTCCTTCAACAGAACTGTCTCACAACTGCAACAAAACAAGCATGTTGTCTATTTCAGAAATTCATTACATGAACTTTCTTAGGGGGAAAAAATCCTGACCCTTTTCACAATTCAGGCTCAGATATCCGTGCAGCCTCATCTGGTTCAGGCGTGATGGCCCCAGGCTCGCGTCCTCCCAGATCTTTTCACTCTTGCGAATAGAAACAGGAAGGAATATTTGTGGAGGGTCTCTCCATTATTTGTGAATAGACTCTCTTGTTGCCATTGAAAAAATAAGTGTGAGGATATCATTAGATAAGAAACAGCCAGTTGATTTCAAGGAAGCGTTTAAGAAACAGAAATGCCTGATTTTAAGATGATTTGTATAGTCAGAAACTTCTAGACAGTAACAGAAGTGAAGGTACACAAAACTGCTTTGTCTTATCTATAATTCATTTTTGTGAATTAAGTCTGTTCCTCAGTCACACAGGGCATGCCAACTCCTTGCTGTTAGCTATTGAACCTGGTATATGGAAATACCCTCACGAGGACATTACCAATAACACTGACAGAACGAAGTTCCGACGAAAGACCCTAAACTAAATGGAGGTAGAAATACATTGTTTTGTCAACAAGAGGTAGGATTTTGCTGGCTGACTATAAGATCAGTACCTGTAAGCCCTCAGGAGTAAGACTGCGTCCATCAGTGGAAGTACTGGCGCATGAACAGAATGGAGGAAATCAGACTACACAGACATTCCCACAAATTCCAAACAGAGCTCCCTTCCCTCGGGATGGGGGCCCTGCACAGGGGTCACTCCCTGACGTGCGGCAGCTGTTGCCTCTGAGCTTCCGAGGGGCACCTGCAGTGCCACTCGGACCTGGGGCCGGCGCCACACGCGGCAGCCTCCTTGGAGATCACGTATCTGCAGCATCTGGAGGGTGGGCAACGACGGCATTTGTTTCCACCCAAGTGTAAGCCTGGTTTTCTATTTCAACTAAGAGAGTGTGCTGGACATGGGACAAGTGAGCTGGTTTTCTAAAAAGCTGCATATTTCAGTGTTTTTTCCTAACTCTTTATCAAATGATTTTAGAAATTTCCATAACTTTAACACAACTACAGAGAAACATGTCTGAAAGGTTACTGGATGTGGCAGATGGACCTATTTTGAAATAAAATAAAGCCTGTGGTACTTCTGAAAGGAAGTCACAAAATCCAAAATTAAACTGGACAGAATGGTCTTCTGCTATTTTCATTCTTTTTTCAAGGAAGCACAAGGAGTGGGAGGTTGAAGCAAGGCTACCGCCTCTTCTCCGAATTCCCTCGCTTTGGTCAGCTTATCTTGAACTTACAAACTGTCTTCTCAGTGGAATGTGTGCCCCTAAATTTTAAACTTCCATCTATTTATCACTGCACATCCAAATATGTCCTTCGTTGACGACTAAGAACACAACTCCAATTTTTTATATATGTGACTTTAAATATTTAAGAAAAAACATCTAAAAACAACTTATTAGACCATTAGAAGTCCCATTGAGGATGAGATGAAAAATGTCCATTGCAAAAACCCACTAGGCATCCATCCCAGAGGCGCGCTGTGGCCGGCTTGGCCGGGGGTTACCACGGCAGCCATGCCTACCTTATTGTGCTCGTACTTATAGGGGATCTTGAGGGTGTCCATGGCTCTGATCATGGCCTGCATGGCCGTGAAGATGTTCTGGTACACCAGCTTGGTGAAGCCCCTTTTGTCTTCATCGGAGTATCCCGAACCGTGGATGATTCTCATCTGCTTGATAAACGTACTCTTGCCACTTTCTCCTGTCCCTGAAACACAGACAACAGAACTTCATCAGACCATGACACCTTCCCAGTCTCCCAGACCACTAAACTAGAAATGGCAGCTTGCACTTGACGTCCCCCAGCAGCCTGCTCAAAGGAGCATCCCAGGAGAGCAGAGTGGCATCACCAGAGGACGACGTGCCACCCACAGTAAGCACTTGGCAAAATTAGAGAACGAGAGTCCATTTCAGAGGCAGAGGAGCTTAAAAAAATTACCTGTCATCCCCTTGGAAGCCAACCAACATGAATTTTGATGGTGATGTGTAACCATGTATCTTCTAAGAAACAATGGTTACAGCATCTTCTGAATAGAATAACACTGGATAACGATCTCTTCCCTAAGGAACACCTGCAACACTCGCAGGAGGCTAGGTTGTTTAGCCAGGATCTGGACCTGGGAATGACAATGCACTTACACAAATGCTGCTCAGACAGCGATAACAGAAAAACGCCTGAGAGTTTCCAGACACTTTCTCTTATTTTAAAATGAGGCATATGGAGAGCACAGTATCCAGATAAGAATGAAGATGTTTCTGGACATCAACTGTGTTGATTTCTAGGGGTGTTGGTTGGCAGACTATAATCCCAGTTGTGAATACTGAAAACAAATTATCTAAAAAGTAGCATCTCTAATCGAAATAAAGCTATGAAATCATTTCTCACTATCAATCAACAATTTATAGAAAGAAACTAGTACCTGTACTTTCCCAAGCAATACAAAGTAAGTAGTAAAAAAAAAAAAAAAAAAAAAACCATACAAAACTTTAGATTGCTTCTTTGCACATTATCCCTATCATGGAGGCTTGCTCTGAGAGCCCAACCACAGAGCCAATCATCTAATGAGAATCTCTGCCAGTTTCTTCCCACAACAGTAACAGAAATCTCAGTGTGTGAGGTTAATGGTATGCAAAGAAAAGGAAAGCTAATCGGGCAACAGTCCCTCTTTCTCCTGGCCATCAGAGAAACTTCTGTAGATTCATCCCCCCAAAAATGAAAAAATAAAAATGCAAACGTAGGAGACGAAATATAAACTACACTGGCTGGTGTTTCACGGAAAGCATGCAAGAGTAGTTAGTCCACACTTGGCAACTCTTTGGACCCAGTCACTAAGTCCCCAGGCTACACACTATCACAGACTTCCAAGAATGTGAATCGGTGAATGAATGGGAAGGAAATTAACAGTTAAGAAAAAAGAATCCCAAAATCAACTCCAAAGTAAGATAATTTCTTGTTGCTTCAGACACCCAGAGTTACTCTCCCAATTTTCTCGTCTTGCTTGGTGCCCCAGGAGGCCAACCAGCAAGGATTTCATAACATTTCTCTTGTCCTCAGTCTTCCACTTGGATTTAAGTCCATGAGAGACACCAGAAGGAGACCAGAGAGCAGGAGAATGAGGATGCAGCATTTATTCCCCCAGCTCCCTCCCTGCAAGAGCACCAACATATGCTGTGTTCCCTCTAAGAAGGCCCAGCCCCAAGTGGGTGGCCCTCTCCAGGTCCCTATAACTCCTCAGTCACCTAGCTTAAGTGTGCCACATCACACTTGGGACCCTGACTCCTACAACACCAAAAAGCAAGACAGGGCAGCTTAATAAGATGAAGGAGCAGGAAGGCAAGGGAGTGGAGGGTACCCTCTTCTTCCTCTGACCTTACTTTATAAATCTTATTTATAAAGCACTGGCTTCTAATCACTATCTCACACTCTTAACACTCTTCTGAAGGCCGATCACAATGAAGAAATGATAGGGCCCCAAACAGAATCCAGGCTCCTGACTCTCCCCCAGAGTACTAATAAATCCAGCATTGGTCCCCCAGAACAGGCATGTGCACCCATTCTTCTGTCCCCTCCCACATCCCATCTCACAGTCAGGGGAAACAGTGGTCTCCATCTCCTGAATATCCTCTCCTCTCTCTTTCAAGGAAACCAGAGAAATCTGTGTTCAATCCATTAAACATTGCCAAACGCTTTGAAATATACTGTCATTTTAACCTCTCAAAAATCTGTGAGGGAGATGTGTTTATCCTCATTCCATGCAACGGAAAAGGCCCTGGGAGGGGAGGCATCGTGGCCAAGACAACACAGCTAGTAGCAACCAGCATGAGTGCTCAAGCCCCACCTTCAGCCACCCAGTCTGGATTTGTCACTACAGGTGACCCAGGACAACATGGGTTTGCACTGCGCAGACCACTTATAGTGGAGCAGTTCATACCCCACCATTCCAGGGTCAGCTCTGTGACTGGGAGTCTGCGTTTGCAGAGGGGAAGCTGTAGTTCTGCATGGAAGGTCAGCACCCCGAAACACCCAAGATGTTCAAGGTCCCACTGGTCAGAGCTGGTCACAGCTGCCACAAATTCAGGTAATTAATTTCTACTGCCCACAGTCAAAAAATGTCTCAACCTGGCTTTGACCACAGCCTGCTTTTATCCATTTAACCTAATTTTGAATTTCTGAATGCTGTTTTATTAATGGGGACCCATTTTGAATCTTGGTGCCATATTCCAATTGACTGGCCACCCCTCCCGGTAAATTTCATTCTTGAGCTTGCTGTTCACACTTTGATTTAATTATACAAATGCAGCAAATTCAAAATGAAGCCAAAGCTTCACTTAGTGAACAACATTAAATCCATGTGATGTAAATGTTGTAGGCAGAATGATTAAAGTAGTTAACTAAAATAGTATTCTGTACTAATACTGGATTTGATTCAAAAGAAAATATATGAACTAAACCATCAACCAAGCAAAAAAAAAAAAACACCTCAGCTTCTTTATTCTGTAGAGATTTTTATCATGGAAATAAATGACTGCTTCCTAACAAATGTATAATCCAAAGAGCATGGACTTCTCCTATTTCTATAGACGCATACAATATTCTCAGCAGTTTGAAAGGGACATTTTAACAATATACTCAGGATTAGTATGAAAAAAATATTTGGTACAATAAAAAGCCCCAGCTATTCCCAAATTACATAAAATGGTGTTTTTTCTAAGGCCACATGAAAGTATAATGAGAGACTTCACAATTCTTCAACTCTGAATGAAAGAAAGCAGACTTTCCTGCCAGGAGACTGCTTCATGTACAGCAGTGATGGCTAATCTCTTCTCACCCCACAGGGCACGAGGAACTCCTGACCTATCTAAAGAAACAGAAATCTGTTCCCAAAGCCACTTATAAAATAAAATCCAGTGAGGAGCCCTGACATAAAATGTACCTGCCAGGGCAGGGGGTGGGGGTGTTTCACTTTTGCTAATTTGAATATATCTCCCAGCAAATTAATAACATTAATAGACATATTAATATACACAAGGGTGTGAGTCCCACAAAGCTCCCGCTTTTCTTGTTCAGTGGCTGAAACCCTCCCCCAGAAAAGTCATGTGTAGTTTTGGGCAAGTACTCTGCCTTTTCTTATCCCAGTTCATCAAAACACCCAGAAATGAGACTATTTAAGGATCATGCTATTAAAAAGGCCATTTCATGTAGCATGCACAACTGGCTTTGAAGCATACTTAACTTTTTTTCTTCCCTATCCAAAATAAAGCACAGAGATCAATCCCCCAGTCACTTCACTTGTCCTTCCATCAGAACATCAAATGTGAATTTACTTTCCTACTGTGGAGCATCACTTTGTAAGCAGTTAGAAAACAGCATACCACTAGCTAGACATACACACTCTCACACACAATCTGATGCTTCCGCCTTAGGCTTGGCCAAAATCCTTCAACACAAGAGGATTTCCACATCCAGCCTTGGCCACAAATCCATACTTACTTCATATATCCTGCTCATACCTGTGGTTCCCTCCAACAAACTCTCCTGTGAAGCTGGGAGTTTCTCCCTCGGTCACAACCCCTACAGGTTTATACCATCAGAGGTTTTGAGGCTCTATTTCCCCACACTGGAACCCTGGGTTGTGCCATCTGTCTCGCTCTCCAGTTGTTCCTCCCAGTTTATCCACAAGCAAATGTGGGACCTCCCACTCCACCTGCTGCCTTGCTGTGTATCCTCGCTGCCCTGGCTGCCCATCTCCACCCCTCCCACCAGTCTGAATGAATGCTGCTTCTTTAACTCCTTGATTGTCGGACTTCCATACAGTTCGATTTTCTGGCAGTTCTGGTTATTTTTTGTTTTTAAATTTGTTGTTGTCCTTCTTTTCATTATACAAGGAAGCAAAGTGTATCTATCCATGCCTCCATCTTGGCCAGAAGAATAATACATTAACTTCTTAATGACAATTAATTATTATTTATTGTTAAAAGCTATCATGGACTCACTGGTTCCTTCTTTCCCACATAATTTGGCTTCTTGTACCACCATTTTATCAAAACAGCGATGAAATACAATCTATGTAGAATTGCTCTGTACCCCTGACATGTTAGTTACTACTGTCAGTGCCCTGAAGAACGCTGGTGTCCCCAGTTTCCAAACAAGGGTGCAGCAAAACGAACACTGAACACTGCACTGTCAGGAGCTTCAAAGGCCCTTGTGGGCCATTCTCTTTATCCTGAAAAAAGGTAGAAAATACACCTTTCCTGGGCCTTTTACAAAGGCCTGGAGACACCCACACCACTGCCACTATTTTTAGGCCCCCAAGAATAAGAAGAAATGCAAAACGGAGTTATAAAAACTGTGGTATTTAAAGTTGTACAATGAAAATACTCGTTTCATCCTGACGGTGCCTCTGATGACTGAATTTGGTTGGAGATATCATCAAACCATCAGAAGCCTCCATCTGAAACCTTTAATTAATGTGCAGGCTCAGGCCAAGTGACCCAGTCCTGCCCTCTGGATTGGCCAACACCCAGATAAAGAACGGTGAAGAACAAACCCAAGTCTCATAGAGCTCAATTATAATTCAAGTAACTATACTTTTAAGGTCCACTGGTTTAGGCCAAGAGTCTACAATATGGAATCTCAGCACCACCAAAGCTGGACTTGGGCTACTTCCACACAAACTTGGACACAGAAGAACCGGAATTTTCAACCCACATGCACATCATCAACCCACACCTGCAAAAAATTAATAGCACTCAGATAAAAATGATTTAATAACGCTGAACCAAAATACGATCCATGTGTTGTCCACGTTCCAGGCCACATGCTATAAAATACATGTATTCAGCCCTCTGCATATTTCCTTCCATTTAAATTAGAAATCTGAACCTCAAACTGAGTGGCTCTAATACCCAAGTCACCATAACTTTGTCTCCTTTAAAGACTGTCCTTCGAGGGCAAGGGTTGAGGACACTTATCCCTTTAACCCCAGCAAGGTCTGGCAGAAAGTCGTAGTTTTTAAAAGTAGCATGTATTTAGTGAATGCAGTAGCTCTAACTGTGAGTGAAAACTCAATAGATGGGTAAGTGAGTAGTAATCAGGATTATTAACAACAACTTATCCAGTTAAGTTGTTTTTAAGGGAATGACAGGCAAAGTGCACTGAAAATGCAACTGTTAAAAATATCTAGAAAATCATCTAGTCCTGGGGGTCTCAAAGTGGTAAAGTCCTCCTAGGAAAGTACCTAATAGTGCTTCCAAGGCTACTCAAAGGTGCAAGAGCATTTTCCTGCAAAATCCATTTTACCATGGAGTATCCCTGGCAAACATCTCTGTATTACATACCGGCATTGGTTGGTTCTACAATCTTCTGAATTTACTTTAAAAAAAAAAGCATTAAAATGTACATTTAAAAATGGTGGATTATATGGTATATAATTATACCTCAAATTTTTAAAAAATTTAAAAACTAACATCAGTACAGTTTGGAGAAGAAGAGAAGCTCACATAAACTTTCATGCTAAAACTTTTATAACAGGGGGTGACTTTGAGCCAACTTGCCCAACCTCCTCCTATGCTTTCCTTCTTGACGAGTGATGTTTACTCTCTTCTGTCTCTTGAGTGTGCTTCAGAGAAAAAGTTTGAGAAGTCCTGAATTCACTTACTTTACAATAGGGAAAGTGACTTCTTCAAGGATTCTGCTGGTTGATAACTAATTAGGAAGAAGATGCTAGACTCTACCAAGGTCTCCTATCTGCCCAGGGCTCCTCATCTTCTGTCCTCACAAACTTCTTTTTATAAATCACTTTTCAAACTCATAAAAGTTATAAATATGCATCATGCATTAAATGGCGGAGATGCAGAGATTATTACTGTAAGACTTTCTAATAATGACAGAAATGCTTATTTTACATTATTAATCCTAGAACATTTATTTAAATATTTAAAAATAAAAGCCAGCTCTGACCTAAATAAGTACCTATTACAGAAAATTCAGAAAAACAGAAGAATTTTCAAAACTGCTAAAATTTAAACATTTTATTATATTTCTTTCCAATCTCCTTTTCTAGGAAAATGTACTTTTTGTGTTCTTTTTCTAAAACTGAAATAATGCTGTGCTATTTTTCACTTACCATATTATGATAATTATTCAAAGATACTAATTATTCTTCAGAAAGTGTTAATAATGAATGTGTGAAAGACAATCATAAAGGTGTGTGATTATTGAAGAATTCCCCTGTCAAAACGCATTTTGAGTACATCTAATTGTTCAATTATGAAAAATGTTGTGATAAACATATCCACAAAAGATGAAGGAAAGTCTTAGCCTGAACTTCCACATCCTTAGAACGCCATACAAATGGAACTGGGTGCGTGAGTCACAGAGGCTCCACCCTCACAGCTGCACCAGCTGTCCATCCATCAGTCCTCTTCACCCTCCCCGTTTTCAACCAACACTATCCTTTCTGCTGCTTACAACATGGGAGCCAAATAAACTTTTGTCTTAATTTACATCTTTCTTATGAAACTTGTTTCGTATTTAAGTTATTGCATTTCTTCTGCAAACGTGCCTATTTTTTTTAATTTGAGGACTGTGTCTTTCGTATTGATTTCTTAGAACAATTGAGTTTTTAAAAGAAAGTTAATCCTTAGTTACAAATATTTCCCCAACTTGTCATTTTATTTTCATTTACTGGCAAAATTTGGTACGTACATTTAAAATTTGTATTTAATTCATCTGTGCTTTCTTTTGTGATTTCTTCAATTGATTTATGCTTTTAAAAAGTCCCACAGATGTATTTTATTCTAGCTTTTATGACTTTATATTTCACATTTAACTAATCTCCCAATATTTTTATGTGTGGTGTACAGTGATTCTTTTAATAATCCTAAAACATTTTCCCAAAGTCATTCAACACTTTAAAGCTATTTGTCAAAGAAACATTTCTAACCATAACGGAGCGTTTGACCCAAACACGTGGTCTTCCATGTCCCCTAATGCACTCCCAAACGGCGATCCCTGAAATGTATGGAACGTCCTGAGTCTCCCAAAGCAGCTCACTGATATCCCATCTGTCCCCTCCCCCTCCACTTCCCTACCCAATAGCAGACCAACCTTTCCCTTGCTCACTGTATGTTTAAAGACCTCTCAAGAATGGTAGAGAAAATACGCAAAGATGTCAGCAATGCGATTCTCTCTCCCATTTCCAGGTCCATTTCTACCCATGTGACTGACATATTCTGTGTGTGCTGCCTGTCCCAGTTCCTCCTTTTCACAGCTCTGTGACCTTGGGTGAGGTACCTGTCCTCCCAAAGCCCCTTTCCTCGTCTACAATACGACTACTGCCTGCTTTATAGCTCTGCGTGAGTTTTCTGTGAGTTAATCCAAGTAAAGCACAGTGTCTGTTACATGTAAGAAGTCAATAAATACTAGCTATAACTTACAATGCAAAATCAAGTGGGAAAATGAGAGAATAGTCTGATACAGGGCTGGGGGGGCAGGGCAAAATGTAGTAATCAAAAGAAATAGCATTTTGATGCAATACTTTTAAAAATCAAAATTAATGCCAAAATAATTCATGATGAACAAAATACCACAATTTTAAACAAAGACAGGATTATAACAGTGCCGTGCACCATTCTAGCATCTGAGAAGCTGCATTAAATACTGTACCCATGGCAAGTAACTTACTCATCTTACCCTAGTCTCAGCCCTGATTCTAGTTCTCCAACCACCAAAATACTTAAAGCCATAGTGCTTGGAGATTTTTAGCTTAAATTGTTTATTCATAATTTTATTAGGTGTGCATTTCCATTCCAGTCATTCTTCTAGGCACAGGATACAGGACACATAGTCCCTTGCTCTCACAAAGGCAACATGTCAGTGTGAGAGGCAGATGACATTAGATAAATAAATAGATGAATAATAAACTATCAGGAGATGTACGCTGTGCATTAAAGATTTAAAGAATAATGAAACACAAAGTGACAGAGCAGCTACTTCAGTTTGGGAAACCAGAGAAAGGCCTTTCTAAGAAGATGATTTTATGCTGACACCTGAATATGCAAGATCTAGCCACAAGAAAATTAGAAGGAAATAGCATTCTAGGCAGTGAACCAGCTGAAACAGAGGTCAAAGGGGGAGCAAGCTTGGCTGGCATGTGGGAGGTACAAGGGGGCCAATGTGGTTGAGGCACATCAGGTGGTGGGAAAAGAGTCACATGGGGCATAGTATTTCAGGAAACCAGTTTAAATTTTATTCTAAATGCACTGAACAGCTTTGAAGAATTTTAACCGGGGAAGTAAAACAGTTTGATTTTTACTAAGTAAATAATGAATTCTAAGGACAATCTAGTAGGGTAGTTCAGCAATCCGAGAAAGAGATAATGGTCATTTGGACCAGAATGGCAGGAGACTTGCTGGAGTGAAGCAGAATCATTCAGGAATTAGTCTGGAGATGAGAAGCAGTGGAAAGGGAGGAGAAGACATGAGAGTAACTCCCAGATTTCTGGCTTGAGTAGCTAGGTGGATGGAGATCCCAGACTCTTAGAGAAGCCTGTAGATGAAAAGATTTGGGTAGAGACAAGTTTGTTCAGTTTGCAATGCTTATTCATTCCGACCAAAAGCACTTTTTGTATACCTACAAGGTCCAATGCCTTGAGGTGCAGAAGACACACAAAACAGAAGAGACAATTTGTGTCCTACACTCTCCAGGCCTCCAACAAAAAGGCAAGGACACAGCCATGAATGACGTCCTTGTGCTAATGGATGAGTCAGAGCAGACTGCAGAACCAGCACTGTAATTTCATTTCCTATGAAATGAAGCTCCTTACGTAGGAAAGATATGAAATTGTTTAACCTCTGAATTACACACACACACCAATTAGTTATATTTATAAAGTAGTGACAGTGCTACATGCACACTTCTTTAGAAAGAAAAAAGACTTTGTTGAACATTATTTAAATGCATAAAGATACCATAAAATACTAGGCCATAATAATAACAACATTTTAAGAAGAACCCTTCAGAATAAATATCTACCCACAGATTTTTCAACATCATTTCAGATAATAAAAAGCCTGAGAGTAAGTGCTCCAGATTTTTCAGTTCCACATAATCATAAGCTTCAAAAATGCACTGGGTGGGAAATAATAAGATGCACTTTGGAAAGCACTCTGAAGCCCTCAGTCAACCAGTAAATAACAACACTTCCTCAGGAAAGAATGGCTCACGGGGCCCTCCCTATGGGAAAGCAACAAACTAAATTTGTACAACAAGAAAAGGTCCAGGTTGATCTGAAATGCCATTTTCGACCTCATTTCATGTTCATCGGGGGATGAGCTACAGGCAGGTGTGTGGCGTGGAAAGAAAGAGCACCAGTGGATGTGAGGGGCCCTCTGGAGCCGGCCACACCGGAGACAGACCTCTGCATGTGGTCATTTGGTCTGAGAGCTGAAGATGAGGAAAGTGGCCTGGGTAACCTCAAGAGTTCCCTGTGGCTTTCAGATTTTATGATTAAAAACCATTTACTGTATTTCTCATAAGGCAGAAAAAAACACCCAACCTATTATTTACTGTGTATTCAAATACTAATTCAAAGGAGTTGACTAAAAACTGTCAAGTTTTGTTTTTGCTTTTACTCATGTGGCTTCTTCACTTTTCACCTCTGAAAATAATTACCTTCTGAGGTAGGGGAATTAAGGTGCTGGAGGGAGGGAGCAAGTACTGCTCCAATTAAGAGGAGTTGCGATCTGGGCTGTTTCACAAAATACATGGGCATTCAGAGTGAAGAATACTGCATGGTTTTTTAGTTAATATCACCCCAAAATTTCAAATAATGACATTAGGAAGACTAAGGAGATCCTGTATATGTTCCATATGTGCCTAATAAGCATAAAACTATGACAGGATCTTGAAGAGAGATTGTGTTACGGAAAATACTAGTTAGTGATTCAGCTCACTGCAGGTGGTTATCAGGCTAGTAGGAACTTTTAGAAATTCACTGTTCCTGTAGCATCTGAGATTTAAATAAAATGAAAACTAAACTCAAAGAAATATTTCCCTTTTCTGAAAAGAGCAAGAATTAAAACACACACACACACGCAAGCCAAACATATGCATTGTTCACATATCTAAAACCTTCTCTTGGGAGGAAATGTTAACATTGATCAAAATCGTAGTACCTACTGAGGGTCTCATTATTAGCACGAATACCACCAGCAAGGGCTATTGAAGCTAATCATTTTCAAAAGGATAATTTGGGAGGATTCAACAACTACCCCATGGAGAAATGCAGTAGAAAATCATTTGGGTTCTCACTTCCCCTAGAAGCATAAAACAAAAATAATTGTTAAGATTCAGCTTCTTTAAAGAGTAGGGACATTTACCAGCGGAGGGGGAAAGAAGCTCCAGTGTAATCAATGCTCCAGGAACTTTGAGGACACAGCCCTGAAATGCTCTTGCTCTTTTCGAGGTGAGCAAGTCCAAAGCGACCCAATGACACACCTTCGGCATTCACACGCACTGTCCAAAGGCAGGACGCAGCCCACTAACTGATGTCAAGACAATCCAACCCCCTCCATTAAAGAGTCGCCCCCCCCATTTGTTTCATTAATTTAAATTCTGCACTCTAATTTATTTTGCCTGATGGCCATGTTTCTCCAGCACTCAAGCCAGTGACAATAACCAACTTGCAACACAGTGGTGACTAGCAGATTCTCCCTTCCACTTTTTGCCCTCTAGTTTGTTTGTTTTAAATAACAATAGTCATCCTGAGTCTCAAACAAAAAGGGCCTTTGTCCATACTCTTAACTAAGTTGCCCATGGAAAATGCACCTTCTTCCTGAAAGAATACAAGTTACTCTTTGCTCAGAAAGATCACTCCTAGAAATGTATAACCAGCAGGCAGGAAAAAGAAAAGGACAGCCTGACATCGAGATTTGATCGTTGAGGAAGTAAAAGCAGAGAAAAGCACATTGGTGCATCTTATTAATGTTTAGTAAGCTTGCACATATGATGACTTCCTACCATTTGACTGATAAAAGGGGAAGTGAAACTAATTACCCCCTTAATTTAAATCAAGCCTTTCCTCATACTAAACAATCCATGGAATTGTTCCAAGAAACAAAATTAGAGTTAAAGAGAAAGAGACTCTTGGAATGGGTCTTGATTTTAGGTCACATGACCCAACAAATGTCCAAATTATCAATACATTAGTATATACAATGATGCAATTTCTTTAACACTGACCTAATAACACTTTAATATAGCATTTGAGGCTGGATAATAATAGTTGTTTGAGTAAAAACAAAACAATCAGTAACCAACCATTATTCTTTGCAATATTCTCTGAAGTATTCCATCACAAAAAGGTACAACCGTCATTAAAAACAATGCTTGCATCACCTAGACAGTGCTTGCTTACCTGAACCAGTAAAGAAGTTGGCAGAAATTAAATCAACAAAATGCAAAATATTAAAACAAATTTTTTAAAAAGAAATGCTGAATCACTAAACATCGCTAAAGTGTAGTGACATTTTAGGCACTCAACAAAACCACGTATATAAACACACATGTGCGCACACACATACCATCAAGGCAGCGCTCCAAAACCCAAACGCTTTAGTGTAATGCTGACACTAGAATAATCACTTCCACATCCTCTTGTCTTTCTATGGCTTTCCCAAGTACATTCACCATTGACTTTTATAAGAAGCCTGTTAATATACTACATATTAAATGGAATGACTTACAATATCCTAGATATTCCACAAACAAGAGTTGAGAATACAGGTGAGGAAACTTCCCCTGACTGTGTATTCTTACTAATAAATATTATTGCTAAGTTGATTAAGTCACTACTTATTGCCTGTATTGTCCCATAACAGAAATAGGAATTTCATATAATGTACAATACACTTTTTTAATGACAGCTTTATTGAGACATAACTAATATACCCTACAACTTACCCAATTAAAATGTGTAACTCAGTGGTCTTCAGTATAGTCACATAACCATTACCACAGTCAATTCTAGAATGTTTTCATCTCAGGTAATAAAACTGTAATGAGTTGCCAAATATCTAACTAGCAAAAACATCAGACTACTTTGTTAGGAAAGCTTTCTACCAAACGCATTCCCTTCTAAGTACATATTTATATTTTGGTTTTGTTGTAGTTGCTTTGTTCTTTTTCCACTTAACACATGCTAAAGAGTTTAGATTTGATTCAAGAGCCTATAAGGAGCTATTGAAAATATTCGAGGAGGTGTTAACTCTATCATGGGAATACATTACGAAAACAGAGGTACATAGCATAAGGGGACAGTATGGATTTTATAGGCGAGTCAGGTAGACCAAGAAGGGAAGAGGGTTGCAACCCAGCATCAAAAAAGTGGAAAACATACTATAAACGTGAAAAATACAGGACATGGAACAAAAATGAGTATCAGGGCTAGCAAAGAGACCTAATGTCCCGCTGGTGCATATTACAAGGTCAAGAGCTAGAGATGTTAAAGTGACATTTACCTTACACGGGAGACTGGGATCTTCAGTCTTACACTACAGAGAAAAGCGGCTTGCATTAAACAGCTGTGCCCTCTCATAGGTAAGGCCTCCCTTGGTGATCACAAAAGAAAGTAAGAAGACTAATTCCATACTGAATGACTGATCTGGTCATCTTATAAATACGTAACACTTTATAAAAGTATTAGTAAGTAAAACAGTCCCACAGAAATGGGAGACCTCGTGAACACACCTTTGTGTCAGCTTCTGGAAGCAATTCTACAAAAAATATAAACTTCCATACTATACAGTGTATTAAAAGTAGAATTGAACACACAGGGAGAAAATGTTTGCAAAAATATACAAAGAGTTCACAGTAATATGTATAAAAAGCATTTGTAAATCGTTTTTTAAAAAAGAAAAATTTCTGAATAAAGAAAAAGGCATAAAAAACAAACTTTAATCAATTAAAAAGTAATTTAGCCTCACTAGTATTCAAAATATTAATTCATATAATAACAATATTTTTCACTTATTAAATTGGCAAAGATTGTTTTTAAGTGGTAATATACAGGACTAAGAAAAACAGGGGGAAACTTGCATTCTATACCCATAGGGGGAAATGCAAAGAGCAACAGCTTCTCAGGGAAATTCAGGAATAGCTATCATATACTATAATGTTGTATAGACTCCCTCCTCCCCCACCAGCATGATTCCGTTCTTGGGGTCTTTTCCCAAGGAAATAATTTTAAATTTTGCAAATGTTAGCTATGTAGGATATATATCCCACAACTGGTTACAAACATCAAAAAATTAAAATCGAAAACATTCAACATAGAGGATGAATAAATGAGACTATGCAGCCATGAAAAATTGATATTTTATTACCTTTAATATGAAAATGTTCATGATAAATGAACATTTAAATGGAAAAAGTGGATTACAAATCCATGTACAAACATCACACCAGTTCTTAAAAATTTTCATACACAGACACACACACACACACACACACATCTTGAGAACTTTTCAATCCACTCGCTCAGCACTCTCCCTCCCTCCTCCTCTCAGGGCATGCAGCACCTTTCCTGTCCCCCTTCCCTCCCCACAAGCACATTATCTTTGCCTCTCTCCCCAAAACTCCACGGGCCCTTCTTTTGCTTTTGTAGCTTGTCTCCCGAGCCTACACAGCCCAGCTGGCTCACTTTTACTGCCTCTGTAACTTTCTAAGTAAACTTGAATAATTTGAGTTCTTGCCCTGGCTGGTGTGGTTCAACTGGTTGGGCACCATCCTATAAACCAAAAGGTCAGTGGTTCAATTCCCTGTCAGGGCACATGCCTGGGTTGTGGTTTGGTCCCCAGTTGGGGCGTAGACAAGAGGCATCCAATTGATGGTTCCCTCTCACATCGATGTTTCTCTTCCTTTGTATCTCCCTCCTTTCCCCTCTCTCTAAGAATCAATAGGAGGAAAAAATTTAATAATAATAATTTGAGTTCTTGGCTCTGAATTCTTTCTTTACCAAACTCAGGAGCTATGATCCAATTTTGCCATCAACATTGCCAGTAACAGTCTATATACAGAAAGTAGGGTGAACAGATTTACACTAGTGTTAAAAGTAATTAGCTCTGCATGGTGGGATACGCAACTTCCCTTTTCGTTTTTGCTAACTTATATATATATTTTTAACATTTTATTTATCTCTTTTGAGAGAGAAGGGAAAGGAGGGAGAAAGAGAGTAAGAGAAACATCAATGTGCAAGAGACACACCAATTGGTTGCCTTTCACACACCCCCAACCAGGGTCCTGGCCTGCAACCCAGGCATGTGCCCTGACAAGGAATTGAACCAACAACATTTTGGTTCACAATCCAGCACTCAATCCACTGAGCTGCACCAGCCAGGGCTAACTTACATATTCTTAATTCTACAAATTGAATGATTATTTTGTAAAAAGAAAAAGGACGTTGAAAAAGAAACTGAAAAAACATACTCTACCCTTATAGAGGACTTTATATCACAGATAAAACAGAATCGATGATAGAGCTAAAAGAATACTGATCTTTAAGTCAGAAGACATAAAGAAGTGAGGTAGTTTAGTGCCCTATTTGAACTTTCCCAAGACCACATATTCTAAGGACAAAAATGAGATAAACTACAGAAGAAAAACTTAAAGCATGATCATGTATCTTACAAGGAATGATTCTACTAGATGGTCAGCCTTGAGCAGAATGTGTAGTTCGGGTTTTCTTACTAATTCTGTAGTGATCCATCAGACTGCTTTCTGAGTGTTAATGGTGCATTTGCAAAACAGTTGGCTGAACAGAGTATAAAGTGAACTGACATGCTGGATTAAAACCCAAATCTGAGCTCACTTCATTACACCTTGTTCTACTCAAAGGAAGAAAAAAATAATAAGACATTTTTAATAGGTTTCCTGGAAAATTCACACAAAGATAGGAAATGCATCAATCCCCACTACGTATATTAATAATAGTCCTTGATCTTAGGACCTGGAACACAGTAGGGGTTCAAAGAAAAAAGGTCGATCAATAATTATTTCACCCCCAAAATTCATGCATACAACTGTGGGGGTTCAGAGCTGGTCACCCCAAGATGTGCTTCTGTGGTTAAAAGGACTGTTGTGAGCTAATGGCTCAGGAGAAACTTCTGTCCCTCCCCTGAGTATCTGAAAAACTTGAATGAGGGACCTTGCCCGTAACGGGAGACAAATTCCTACTTACTAACCGTCTGCTCTTCTTACCATTCTGCTCCATCTCAGAATGGTGTGTATACCTCACTTTCCCTTCCCGTTTCTGAACCTCTCATGTGTGTGGGTCACAGAATCTTTTGTGTATGCAAGATTCCCAAACATTCAATAATATTAAATTTGGTTATTTTCTCTTGGCTAATCTGTCTCATGTCTACTTGATTATTAGGCCAGCCCAAAAAACCTTGAGGGAAGAGGAAAGTTTCTCCTCTCCCATACAACATTTTAAAAAATAAACAATGAAATTTACAAAAATGTTACCAGTAGCTGTGTTTGGGTTGTGAGAATGCAGGCAATGCCATTTCTTTCTTTCCGTTTTATACATTTTGAAGGAGTAAAATTTTGAATTAAGTTGCAAGCTGTCTTTGCAAATCCCAGGACTCTACTGCACTTGGACCCAATCGCTGGTCCAACAGCTGGTTACGTAACTGTGAACAAGTCTATTTACCCATCTGGGTTTCAGGGCCTTCAAGTTTATCAAGGAAAGGGCTAGAATTCATGTGACTACTGATTAAAGACATTTAAAGTATCTAGCATAATAGTAGACAATGTTTTAAAAGTGATAACTTTTTAATGGATAGGAATAATATCTATGAATAAAACATCATTTGTAGTAGTTCTACTAGTTACAGTTAGCACATAAGGCTAATAACCTCAAATAGCAGATATTTGGCATTGTAGAATCCATTTCTGACCTTGCAAGCTCTCAAGCCAACACAGATGTGAAGATTATTCTAACATGTAGAACAGGAATGTCAAACCCATTTTCACCAGGGACCACATCAGCTTCGAGGTTGCCTTCAAAGGACCGAATATAATTTTAGGATTGTATAAATGTAACTCCTCCTCAACTAGGGGCAAGGAACTCAGTACTGCCATCGGGTAGAAACAAGGTTCCAGGCCAGATAAAACAAGGTGGAGGGCCAGAATCGGCCCTCGGACCTTGTGTTTGCCACCTGTGCTGTAGAACCAAAGAAATGGCTCCCCCTCAGGGATATTGGTTCAGGAGCCAAATATAAGCCTCAAGATCATTTTAAAGCCAAACCACAAAAGACCCCCAGAGATGTTAAGTATAATATATGCTGTCACATGTTCAGTGCATCTAAAGTAAAGGAGTATATGATATGTCATATTTCTCAAGCATGGTATGATGTAATGTGCAAAGAACACCAGGAAGGCAAGTCCCTTTTCTGCCATTACAATGTCTGACCTTGAGCCATCACATAAATATGGCCCATAATTCCCTTTATGTACAGTAAGAGAGTCAGACTAGAAAAACTCAAAAGTACCTTCTATTTCTATGATGATATAAATCTCTAATACCTACATTTACACACAGCCACCCTTAATTAAAGCTTGGTTTTTGCCACAGTGCAAATCGGGGGCGGAGATGGGGGGTGGGAGGGATCAAGTACCTTTACCATGAGAATGACTAATGTCTTATTTTAAGATTATCCCACATCATGTTAGGCAACTATCAAAGTAATGCTTTAAAAATTATTCTAATAGAAAGAGGATATATTCATGCATATATTAGAGGAGAAAATAGCCAGCAGGAACAAATGATACTTCTAAAAATCTAGTGACGCATACAGACACGTAATATAAGTAATACAGTATCTGTGGCAATCCTAGTGATTTTTCTCTTATTCTTTTCTGTATTTCTTAAAGTTGGTACACTGAACATATTTTTAATTCAAAAGTTATAATATTAAATGGCACTTTAGAATTATTGTAACCAGACTCACAAAGCTTCAAATGAACAAAGTAATCTGGGCTCCATTCATCTTCTTTCTATTGTAAATTCATTCAGAAGCCAAGAGTTGGGTTGACCAGAAAGCCCATCACTGTTTTCCTGTATGATGTCTCTAGCAGTGCTTAGTTGTCTTTAACACCTTTCGAAACAGTTTTGTTAGATTGCACTGTGATGGCTGTCATATCAGCATGCATTTTTAAAAAAATTATCAAAATTGTTGTGCAGTCATTTTAATATTGAAGATGGAAGAAAATATGCAACATTTTCAGCATATTATGCTTTATTTCAAGAAAGGTAAAAATGCAACCGAAACACAAAAAAGATTTGTGCAGTGTTATGGAGAAGGTGCTGTGACTGATTGAACATGTCAAAAATGGTTTGCAGAGTTTCCTGGTACTACTGACATTTTGGCCAAATAATCCTTTGCTGTGGGGCTGTCTTATGCATTGGAAGATGTTTAGCAGCACCCCTGGCCTCTACCCACTAGAAGCCAATAGCAGGAGATAGCCAACTTACTCAAAATATCCAAATCTATAAAGTTATTGGTGAAAATGAAAAACGTGTCCTTTTTAATGGAAAAAAGTACCGGACTTTTGGGCCCACCCGATACATTCTCCAATAGAGGCTATTTTATGAAGCTGTGCCTAAGGCCCAAGTTGTCACCATTCTCCCAAGGCCCCTGGCCATCTCTGTGCCATCAACCTGCCTCACCCCGTCTACCCTCTTTAGATCAGACACCAAACTGTGCCTCTTTCCTCCTTCATTGAACGCAACCATTCTGCAACCCATTCCTTGAGGTCCTTTCTGGACCAGCCAGTGACGAAGATGTCTGGGGGCAAGTGGATCTTCATGGACCCTTAATATTAACCCTTGTCAACTGTCATCTCTTCTGTTGAAGCATTTCTCTCATGTCTGTTGGTCTGCTGCTGTGACTGCAGTTTAGCTTATCCAGAGTAGGATTAACCAAAGTGCTGTAACATAATCGATGAATATCATAAATATGACGCACTGCCTCTTTAACTTAGCTGTGATTCCATGCCTACCTGTTGATGACTGGAGTGACCAGAACACCTAAATAATCCAAGTATTCAACATCTAAATACCCCATTATGCACCCAATTCCTAGGAGGACTTAAATTAAAAGCAGTGGGAAAAGAGAGAGAATTACTGAGCACAGGAGAGATGTTTCATCCCAGAACACGGAGGGGCTTGCCCACCACAGTGCAGAACAAAGCACAGCAGCTGGGGAAGCTGGGGTCTACCTGTCAGCCTTCCAGTTCCTTCTGAGTCTGTCTTCACAGTGGGACTTCCTTATTTGTTTGAAGTCTTGTAAATTCCCAGAATATCAGGCACACCCATACGCAATGGAAGTACAAAAACACACTGCAAAGCCAAACACCAACGGTTCCTTGGCTATTAATTTGGAGGCCACCCATCAGATAAGGTTAATTTTCTTTCACATGTTTAATATGGCACATTCACAAAAGAGATAAGAACACTTTAATGAAAATCTACTTGCCAGCCTTGATAGTTAGCTCTCAAAACAGATATGGAATGGCTGTAAAGTTGCTTTACACAAAAAGTAGGAAAATAAGTAGTAAACCGAAACCAGATTTTCTTAAATTCCACACTGCTTTGTTACCACTAAACTAAATTTACTGCCTTCGGTCATTTTTGCCTGGGTTATGATCACATGCAAAGCTTCAGCCAAAATTGCTCTCCATATTTTATTCATGTGGCTTTTCAAGAAAATGCAAAATGATCTTTATGTTTATTAGGAAGATAGAGAAAGCCTCCCCACTTTGGAAAATGCTTAATTACCTAGATTAGAGGTAAGCTGCATACGCAGAAATGAAAAATAGATCCTCTTGGGTGGGGGGGAACGGCTGTCCTAATTATACACGGATGATCTAATTAAACTGCCATTCACAATTCATTAAAGCTATTAATAAATTGTAAATGGGAAAAATGGATATTATAGTTAAATTTACAGGAGTGTTAAAACCTATTGAATGTAAAAACAGCCGAGAACTGGCGGTGAAATTTCACAAGAACACGAACTCTAGACCTCACTTAGGTAGGGAGCCTTAAACGCCTCTTCTAAAGGCTCCAGACCTACACCTCCTCGTGTATAAATGAGGAAACTGAGGTCCGCTAAAGATAAGTGGATTGCCCAAGTTTACATCCTCCAATTCTCCCGGCACGTCTGTGGTTGCCACACTTCCTGAACTGCATGTGTTTCTTGGTTCCAAACAGAAAGTGCTAGCATGCCTTGCTGCTGCCAGTGCAGAGGAGGGTTAGGGTCCTGAAGCAGTTCACAGAATGAGTACCAAAAGGAAAGTTAAGTGACGCAGAGGAGACAGCACCCAGTGCTGAGGTGGTAACATCACCGACTACAGAGTAACAACCATCCCGCTTGCCAGCTGGTATTGCATGAAAGAAGTGTCAGAAACTACAGCAAACAAAAAATCTTTATGAAGTCTGATGTGTCTAGAAAAAGGGTTCCTAGGAATTTCAAGGTGAATAAAATATCTGTATTACTAATTTACCTATTGACAGAAGAAAACTTCCACTTTAACAAGATAGTATCACTGTACCAAACAGCCAGCAGAACTATCCTTATGTCAGTAAAAGGATTTAGAATTACCATATTTTAGGACTATAAGATGCACTGGACTGTAAGATGCACCTAGGTTTTACAGGAGGAAAATAGGGGGGAAATTTTTGAAACAAAAAATGTGGTAAAATATTTAATAACCTGTGATCCCGCTCCACCGCTGCTCCCCTCTACAATGTGTCAGGAAAGCTACATTCGGACTATAAGATGCACCCCCCTTTTCCTCCCAAATTTGAGGGTAAAGTGTGTCTTATAGTCTGAAAAATACAGTAACAGAATAAATTTCTTTTCTAGCTGTAGGAATCATGTGCTGCTTTCTTCTTAAGATCCCACATTTTAAGGGAACCCCAAAATTACCTAGGTAAGGAAAATGCCATCGAAGACAGCTCATGCTGCAGTATTAGTGAGTGCCTGAACCCCAACCCTTGCACCCAGACCTGAGAGTACGAACCCATGCACTCCCCCTCAGGACTCCTGGAAAACTAGTCTCTCTTAAAATGACCCAGAATCAAACGAAAAAATAGGACATGCTGTGTATTAGTGTGCACTGCATTCATTTTACACATTAGCAGCACATTTATGATAACTTCTAAAGTACTTGCTAAAGAAACTGCTGGTGCCACACGGGCTCTCAGGACAGGCAGATCCAGGTGCTGTGAGGAGCTGTGTGGCTTGGGGCAAGTTATCTATCCTCCACTGTCACATTCATCATCTGCAAAATGAAGATAAGCATGTCTATCTCACAAGGTGTTTTTGCAAATAAAACAGATGTAAAGCCCTTAGCAGACTGGTTGCCACATAGTGAAAATCTTGAACTATATTATGGTAAATAAAGCCCAAAGCAGTTCACTAGGCAGCCTCATCTCCCATCTCTACCCCCACACTGGCTATACTTTGGACCACACCCCCATGCTCCTCCACACTCCCCCATCAAGCAGTGCTCTTTCAGACCTGCGGGCTTTTTTCTCCTAGTCCCTTTTTCCCACATGCCTTCTCTGCCTGGCAAAATCTCCCTCATTCTTGTCCTTTAAGTTGGCCAACTCCCCTGAGGCCAGCTGGCCACTCCTTCTATGTCTATTATGTGACTACATTTGGATTATAATTAATTATGTAACAAGAAAGAAATGTATTTACTGGAATGGGGAGGGTAGGGGAAGACAAGGACCAGCAAATCTGGGGCTATTTCCATGAGGCAGTGGGCTCTCAGCAGGGACCAGGCTGGCTGCATGTCCCAGGGAGCACAAACTTTGGGGATGGTCTCAAAATGAATGGAAGGGAGGCAAAGATGCAAAAAGCATGAGATGTGACTCCGCCCTGTGTTCGTGATGTCCCCATCTCATCTCCAAAGTTACTAAACCTCACAACAAGTTGAACGATTGTGTGCGTGCTTGTGCGCACAAGGAAAGACAAGAGACAGAAGTGGGCCATGGCGATGTTTGGGAAGGGCTCCAAAAGGCCCTGAAGCACTCAACGCACATTCAGGCTAAGTTTTACCTGAATTTCAGAAAGGCAGGAAGTTTCCATGTACCGTATGAGTTGTAAATGTTTATATGCCCATTTATTTCCCCCATTATGAAGATCTCATGGCTGAAGAGATCATAAGGCAGAGTGGTTTAGAGCAGTGCTTCTCAAACCTGACCAGGCATTAGGATCACCTGGGGAGAGTATTAAAATGCACATTCAGATTCTGCTGTGCTGGGGTGGAGCCTGAGATTCTGCTTGTCTAACCAGGTGCCACATGATGCTGATACGGTGAGATCATGTAAGCACCAAGAACTCTTGGGCACACGTGCTAAGAGCCAGAGCACCTGTGTTCGCAGCCTGGTCCTGCTACTTAATGGCTGTGTGACCTCGAGCAAGATACTTTAGCTCTCTGGGTCTCTTCCGCCCCCCATGTGTACATCAGAGTACCTACTCGTAGGGTAGTTACTGAGAATTAATGAACACGTACGAACATGCCTAGAAGAGACTGTGCTAGATATTAGCTATTGTTATTATTATTAACTTCTATCTCCTGCACCTACAAGAGTAGAATTTCAGAGAAAGCAGAAATCAATGTTTTGGAATGAAATGATATTTTTAAATAAATTGGGAATATGAACAATAAATAAAACTCAGTATGTACATTAAAATCTTGGAGAACACTGCTGTAACAAAACACGGACAGAATTTAAACTAGTCATTTTAAACCGATAAGGAGGTGCATCCAGTATCTTCCGTCTCTCAAAATCTCAGACTCAGCTTCAGCTCACTATCCAAACTCAAGGACACAAGTGTTCGTACTCATTGGCCAGGGTGGCCTTTCACCCTTTTCTAGCCAGGGGTGGGAGGCTGAGGCCTCACAAGGGGCTACCCAAGAAGGTGGGGGCCAGAGAGTTCAGGACAAAGGCAGGCATGGAGTTAAAGGTCTGAAGTGGGGGCAGATGGCCGGGGTTCAGCCAGGAGGGAAGCCTCAGCCACACAGGCAACAGCCATCTCTAGCGATGGTTCAGGCCCTCAGCTGCAAGAATTAGCACGGAGTCCAAGTGGGTTGGCACAGCAGAAAGAATGATGGTATGGTCGCTGCTACTTACTGAGAATCCATTATGCACCGGGCCCTAGTCCTAGTCATCCCATTCATCCTGACAGTGACCCTAAAGGTTAAGTTTTATTATCCTGTGTGCAGCCTAGAGGCCTCCCAGCATTGTTTGGGAGACTCATTCATTACCCATCCATAAAATGAATAATCCACAGCAGCTGACCCTGGACCCTCACAGCACAGGGAGAGGAGGAGGAATGAGGCAGACTGCCATGGTACCTCAGTGGGAACCTCTGCAGAGCTCAAATTCTGAAACGCAGCAGTGACCCAGGGAGCAGGGGGAGCCAGAGGTCAGCATGGACCACACCACAGGTCAGCAGTGGCGCCAGCCACTCAAATCTAAAGCTTCCGGCTGGGCGGGGCCACCACCACCATCTCACCCCAGGTCACAGCCTTGGGAAGTGGGTTTCGGGGAGCTACAGGAGGGAAAGTCTATTGCTCCACCTGTGGGGAAGGTGGGGAGCTGATTCCAGGTCCGACAGAGCTCGGAACTTCACTGTATTTTTAAAGAAAAACATGAAGCGACTTGTATGCAAACTCCCTTTGAGGGCAGGAAACGCTCCCATATTATCCATATCTTTATTCATAACCAAAGTCAAAGAGAGCTCCACCTTGGCTCAGAATCCTGTTCTCTGCTTCCCTCTTGAATTTCCTAGAGTCTGGTTTTTGTCTCAAACCCTAGGAAGAAACTACCCTCAGAAAACATTCCAGCTTCATGTGGTCAACTCTTACCCCATCTGGTATAAAACAACCCTCTCCCCACCACTACTTCTTCCTGTATTTTATTTCTTACAGATTTCTTCCTATTTACCCTGACTCTTTCGTATTAAAAAACCTCATCATATCTGGTTTAAACTACATGCTGTAATGTTCTCACCAGGTTCCCTTCCTGAAACGATGCTCCTCTGTCAGCAATTATAAATGATCCCATTCAACTTGCATCCATGTGTTGGTCAGCTCCAAACTCAGCACCGAAGGCTACAAAGGGAATTGCCCAATTCAGGCAACTACATCGTTCCCTACCTGCAACAGGTTATGCTTGCTCACGTCTTCTCTGCACTGATTCTTTCTTGGTTTGTTTCTGTCCCTCCACACTAGAGGGCTGTCACTTTGAGATCCAGGAAAACATGTTAGTTATACTGTATCTAAATCCTGCTTCTGAAATCCACACCAGCAGCCATGTGCTCCAGTAAACCTTCCCCGTGAGACATAGAGCTACACTCCCAGGACCATCTGCATGCCACTGCCCATCCATTCCACACCCTGCTTATTTCAGTGTCTGCTTTCTTGTGTATTAAAAACATCTGTACAGATAAAGCAGAAAATGTGCACAAGCAGTTATCTCAAGGCAGGGAATGGGGGAAGGGAAGGCAGCCTTCTCCCCTCATCTTTGCTGTGTGAAATATTTTATCACATGCATATGCTGCATTTATTTTTCACTACTTTTAATAAAAGCACCATATAATGTGTACAAATGTATGTATGTACAGGAACAGGCACTGCGGTGTTCTCATGGATGGGAAAAAAGGGTGGAAAAAGTAGGTAGAAACTGGAAACATCTAAATCAATCAATAAGGTTTTGGTGCAATAAGTCAGATTACATCTAAAAACCAACAGCTGCCAGCTATGGAATATATTTTATTGTCAATGGAAACAACCACAGTGTATTTTTTAAAAAAGGTTATAAAGCAACTCTTTCAATCTGAAAAAAACCTCCATTCTTTATGTAAGAGTAAAGTACTGTGGGGCAAGATGTATACCTTCTATCTACACATTCATCTACATAGTAGAAGGCACACCTATAAAATAAGAATGCTGAACGTGCCAGACTTTACCAGAATCATCTTCACTCTGATCAACTGGCCTTTGCTGAAGATGTTTGGACTCACCTTTTGCAAATTCCTTCTGAGTCAGCTTACAAGCTATACAACATGAATTAGCCTCTGGGCTTTATAGTTTACTTACTTAGCCCTTTATCTAAAATGATTTTATCTAGATAAGCAACCTCTTCATGTAAAGCCCAATCTGTTCTCAGTCCAAGGTTGGAATGAGCCCCTCACTCAGATACCAGAGAAAAGGTTTCCTTGAGGGGAAGAGGCTGCAAAGATGAATTCCAAGGCCCTTTGTACCACGTAACCTTATAATTTGCCACATTCGGTTTGTGGAAAAGACATTTAAAAGGTTTATCTCAAAAAATCACCAGATCTTAAAGATCTGAATGATCTCAAAGAAAATTTACATTTCAAAATTTCCTAAATAAACGTTTTCGGCATTCCCTGTGCTCAAAGACCAGCCAACGTAACACAAAGCAGGTCTACGCATGCGTACGGGGGGCACACTGACCGCAGGCGGACACGCAGTTGCCTGATGGAGAGCGCGCTCCTCACCCCTCCTCCCAACTGCCTGCCTCAAGGCACTTCCATGAGCCTTAGGGCAGCCATGAGTGGGCACAAAAAACCATTATCGCAATGTCCAATTCCTGATTTGCTGAAAAGCCTCTGGGCAAGGCTGAAATTATAATACCTGTATTTTGTATTTCTCTATCCCACATAATGAAGTGGAAAAGCATGCCTAAAGTCAGGTTGATTCAAAGCAGAAAATATATTCATTTTTGTATTTAAGATGTTTGTGTGGTGGTATTGTTTTCAAACTTGCACTGGGGTAGAACATGACCCAACAATTCTACAAAAAAGAGAAGAATATAAAGAAACCGTTCAAAGAACTTTCCCAGTATATGTCAAATCTAAAATAAAAATAAAACAGCATGTAAGACATAGTTTTATAAAAAAAGTATCTTTCCCTCCTCCCACATTTAGTAATTCTATACAAAAGATATCAATAGTACACAAAAAATAAAAAAGAATCTAAGCATATTTGCAGAAATCAGCTATGCCTTTATTCCAATGGACTCCTAAGTTTATTATATTTTATTTTCAAATCATTAACTTAGAACAGTTAGGAAATGAAAAATTAGGATTTCAGAAATAAATTGTTTCAGCTTTCATAAAGTTAATCTTTAAATTACTTATCAAATTTTAATACAACATAACCAGTATGCATTTAATGTAAGTTTTCCAAATCCGTGCACCATGCTAAATGAAGAAATGTGTCACTTGCCTACTAAAATGCCACATTTGTTTCATTCCATCTATTGCTTAATAATTCATAGGTAAATGTCTAAGAAGCCCATTAATAAATAATGAGCAAAACCAAAATATTAGATGTCATGCTAGGGACTCAAACCAAAAGACAAGCTCCGACTGGGAAAACATGAAAAGCACTTCCAGTGGAGAAAACAGAGAAGTGATAATTATAAGAACCCAATCAAAATGAACAATTCCCTATGATTTACTACAGAGAGGTTTTAATAAACATGAAAAAATATTTATAACACAATGGAAAAAATCATATACCCCAATAGCAGTTGCATCAGGGAGGGCTCTCCAGCATCACCTCTGCTAAGCCCACCAGACAGACACCACGGCTAACAACTTGGGGGTAAGGTCAGATGAGGCTCAGCACTGCTCAGCTGCTGTTCGGGAGTCTCCCCAGCCTGTCTGACACGTGCTCTCCCAGGGCCCATCCCAGGAGGTGGAGGGCTGGGTGTATTTTAACAAGTTCTTGAGATGCTTCTGATGTGTATCAAAGTGCAAGAACCTCTCATTATTCCCTGCTGTCTCTCCACAAAATCATTTCTGGGTGTTTATTTTTATTTCCATGTTTATGATATAAAAAATAATAATAATTTGTGTGCTTTGAAAATCACTGAGTGTTTTTAAGGCACTATCTGAAAGCTGGTGTCAATGATATGAGAAAGCTGCAAGGAGAAAGGCGAGGCCTCCCCTTTGCCCTTTCACAGGAGGTGTCTGGTGGAGGCCCAGCCAGCCTTGCAGGGTGCACATCTGACCACCTCAAGGGTCTGTCTCCCAATAGGCCCTTCCAGGCACTGAATCCTTGCACACCTAAAGCCAGACACAGACCGTCTTTTCTTCCTTAAAACAAAAACAAAAAAACAAAATATGAGCAGAGAGTTCATGTGCGACTGCTTTGTGAAGTGAAATAATCCTCTTACAGCATTTAATCAGCCTGTGTTTGAACGGCTATCAAAACTCAGGAAGTAAATAGAACACAGCTGGCTGGCAACGAGACAGAACCAAGTAACAACTGCAACGAACTCCTGCACCACTGCCCTAGCTTAATACCTGCTAGGGCACAGACCTTCCCTTAAAGCCCTCTTTGGCTCTTGGAATTTATCTTCCCCCATCACATACTCACTGTTAAAGAAACAACCAATTAAAGTGTTATCCCTCACTGTCAAAATATTTGTTTAATTCTCTATTCTCATCAAACTCAAAAACCTGGTCACAAATATTTTGTATTCCACTTAACTGAGTGGCACAACACATTATGCTTTCTTCCAGAAAAAGGTTTACGATGTCTTGGAGAGCCTATAACAAAAATTGCTTAATTTACTTATCACCTTTGTTCATCGAGTGATCTTAAAAAGTTCAGTTTCATTCTTTGCTTGCATCTGATACCAAAAAATGTTAATATCATCACAGAGACAGGGTTCAACTGGGTTTCAATGAAAGAGCCACTGTAACTAGATTTCCATCCTCTCTAGAATAGGTATTTTATCTTTTTTTTTCTTCCTCGTATGTTCAGCTCAGCCATATGCCAAATGGTTTCAAAGAATTCCAGTTTGCAGAAAGTCATCCTCTTTTCATTCAGTAAGTATCAAAAAGAAAGGTGTGTCTAATGCATCGTCACCTTGGCCACAGTGCCACCATCCTAGGGCTTAAGAAACAGAACTGAGAGCATCTGAATTTTCAGACTTGTGTTTCAGATGCATCTTGCAGTTGGATCCAACAGAATACCGACCCCGAGAGTCAGGCTCAACAACACTGTTGAGCAAACCAACTGTGTGACTTCCCCTGCATCTCAGATTTCCTGGATGGTTTAAGGTCACATCCTAATTACCTACTGTAACTCAGATCAGCACTGAAGAGAGCTTGTCATATTTCAAAGACTGTTAAGAGTTAAAAGGACAGCCCTGGCTGGTGTGGCTCAGTGGATTAAGTGCCAGACTGAGAAGCAAAGGGTTGCTGGTGCAATTCCCAGTCGGGGCACATGCTGGGTTGTGGGCCAGGTCACTAGTAGGGGGTGCGCAAGAAGCAACCAAACATTGATGTTTCTCTCCTTTTCTTTCTCCCTCTCTTCCCCTCTCTCTAAAAATAAATAAAATCTTTAAAAAAAGTTAAAAGGACACAAAATATTAATCTCAGAATTGCAAAGGGACTTCAAGATTGTCTATCTCAACTCCTCATTTATTGCAAACACATAAATTGAGGCCCAGAGCTATTAACAGACGGGATTAAATCCACAGCAAGCTAACGGCAAAACCAGGCCTGGTAACAAGGTCTCTTGATTCTTGCCAGAGTGCTATTAAGCTTACAAAATGGACCCATCATCATTGTGTTAACCAGCAACACAGTAACAAAGTCCTTCTAAGGAAGGCAACAGTGGTGTCCAGAGAATACTTCCTATTAGTGCTCTGGATGGTATGCTTAATTTTCATTAAATTTGGTCCAAACCACTGCATGATTTCTGTTAAAGCAGGTCTCTCCTACATAACCACAAAATAATAGCTGGCCAGCTAATAAGCCTGAAACAGTGAAGACGCAAGCATGACACGCTTTACTCTATCAATGCTGACGATGTTCAAATTCCACAGCAATTGCTTCAAAGTAAGTATGAGGCTGAGGGGAGGCTTTCTAGAATCTTTACTCCTTCTGAAGTCAAAGAAAAATATGTTTATACTTTGTTTCTATTCATATGCAAAGCAAATCTGATTAACTATAAGTAATAATAAATAACAAATGCAAAATATAGTAAACCGTTCAACAATTTTGCTCATTAATTTTCAGAATGTTTAAATCAGTTCTTCCCACCCTCCTAGAGCCTGTGGAACCTGGGGAACAGGACTTCTACAACAACAAATATGCTTGGAAGGCTGTGGTCCAAGGTCATTTTTGCCAGCTGGAAGTGGGGTATCTGGAACCAGAGGTTACACACAGCTCTTCTGAAAATTGAAGGTGTTTATGCTCTAGATGAAACTGAATTCTATCCAGGCAAGAGATGTGCTTATTATGTGCACAAAGCAAAGAACGCCACAGTGACTCCTGGTGGTAAACCAAACACCGCCCGAGTCACCTGGGGAGAGGTAACTCATGCACATGGAACAGTGGCCTGGTGCGTGCTGAATTCCAAAGCAACCATCCTACTAAGGTCATTGGACACGGAATCCGTGTAATGCTGTAGCTCTCAAGGGTTTAAACTTATTGAAAGCACATAACCAGCCCCGACTGGTGTGACTCAGTTGGTTGAGGGTGCTCTGGCAAAGCGAAGGATTCCGGTTGGGGCACATGCTTGGGTTGCGGGTTCTGTCTCTGGTCGAGACGCAAAGGGAGCCAACAGATGAATGTTTTCTCACATGGCGATGTTTCTCTCCCTCTCTTTCTCCCTCCCTGCCCCTCTCTCTGAAATAAGTAAATAAAATCTTTTTTTAAAAAGTAAAAAATAAATAAAAAGTTTGAATCAATTTAGAAGTATAGCTGGTATAAATATGAAAGGAGTAAAACAGGTATTTAACTTGCCTACTTCAAATTACTTGGTTGATGAATTTTATGGATTAATCTCAATTTCTGTATAGGTATGGTAAACATGCAGGTTTCCAGGGTCATTAAACCTAAACCTTTAGATATAAAGGAATAAAGGAAATGCTCTCCAGTAATGACTTTCCCTAAAACAGTCAGTAAACTCTTTGATTTAGTTTGGTCCAAAATCATCATCGCATAAACGTGTTGGAGACACTGATGACAGGTAACCACTGCCTCCACTCAAAACCGAGAGGTGATGTCCCCCTTCTTCTGATGACCATTCCTTGGCCACCTTCAGTGGGTCTATAAATAGCCACATCCATGCTAAATAATACATTTCCCGTGAAATGTTTTTGATCCCTTTTTCTAACCAAAGGCTGACATTTTTTATTATTTAATAGTGACAACATGGGCATGGAGCACTTCCTGCCTAACTCATTTAACCCTGCCAACAATCTCATTAGAAGGCACGTGATAATACTCTTCTACACAGAAGCCCAGCATCATTCCACCTGAGACTTACTGGACCCCCACACTGAGGGAGAAATGTGCAGTCCAAAGACAGAGGATTTGAAGGTAACCACTAGGAAAAAAATCGATTACTTGTGCAAATTTAATTCCCTACCACCCTGCCATAACACTGCATGATCCTGTTATACACGACAAAGGTCCAGTTTCCTCTCTCATGTCCTTGGAATGCAGGAAGAGCTAAGGAAATGGTTTCAAACTCCAAAAGAGCCATGTTTTCCTTTTAGTACAAGGACTCCTCGCTTCCAAAGCCATACACCTCAGGAAAAGATCAATTTCTAGGGCAGACACTGTAACCCTCTTGGGTTAGCACAGCTCAGTTACAGAGTCTCTTTTCAGCACTCTGAATTCTAGTTTCAACCTCTCCCAATGCAATGGTAAGAGCCCAAAGAAGGATGAGGAAGGAAAACACGCTCCCACCCAGCTCAGTCAAAGGCAGAGAACATGCGCGCGCTCACTGCAGGTGAGGGAGTGGGGGGCCGTCTGCCTGCACTGCGACATGCACTCAGCTGTGTTCAACATTAAATGAGACCCCCTGCATGCCCAGTGCTGGGCACCAGGACACCCTCTTTCCTTAAAGGCAGAAGGTTAAAGTAATAAAACACCTGAACTGCATGACAGGAATTGGGTGAAAAAGGAGGATGTTATAAACATTCATACAGGGAAGCATCATTTATTCTGGTTTTGAAGTAGGAATAGGTGTTTCTCAAGTGGCCTGGGAAGATGGGTAAAGAGGGATGGCATAGATATCACTCATACAGAGATATAATAACGTTCCAACATAGTACTCTGAATGAAGACAACATCTAATAAAGTAATCTTGTGAGATACAGCTGGGGAAGATAGAAATAAATGTTAGCAGTGTAAAAATAAAATAATAATAATATCTGCAACAGTAAGGCCTGTGTCCCAGTCCCTGGGGGCATGCATCATGTAACTATTTGCATACAAGAAGGGGCAGAATCACTCTTGCATGGGAAGCAATTAATGAGAAGTGAACGTTCTGAAGGTAGGGGAGAGCATGGGGAATTCGTTTGTTCTTTTCCAACTAGGTCAGGTTCACAGAGGCGATGGGATTTCATGAGTAACTTGAATGAAAGAAAGATCGGATATCTGCGTGCTGAAGAGGTAAGGAAGGAGGAGGCTGGAAGCATCAAGGAGCCCACCTTATCTGACATGGTGTTGCTCTGGCCCCTACGTCACAGCATGAAAGAGGAACAGTGTGTCCATTAGGGGTGTCCAACCTTTTGGCATCTCTGGGCCACACTGGAAGAAGAGGAGTTGTCTTGGGCCATGCATTAAATATACTGTAACACATAATCACAAAAAATCTCATAATATTTTAAGTAAAGTTACGATTTTGGGTTGGGCCTCAGTCACAGCCACCCTGGGCCACAGGGGGCCCGCAGGCCGCAGGTTGGACACCCTGTGAATTTGATGGAGCTTCAGATGCATGAAATTTTCTTCTGATTTACCTTTTCCATGTCTCCGTTGTACGTGCCATCAATTCAAAGAGAATAAAGATTAGTTTGAACAACTGACCAAATAAAATGTAACTAAGTGTATCTATCATCCCAAGCCATAAAATATACTACTGAAACAACAATAAATAACTTTCAGACTGTGTGATACTGTGGATGACAATGGCCTATTCATTAACATGAGAAATTTAGGATTTCCTTTGGAGGTTATGGAACTGACAAAAAGTAAGAATTATATGTAAGACTGATAAATATTTTTAAGGAACCACCTTAGGTCAAATTGTTTGCTAAGGTCAAGGATGTATTTTTTAACTGAGTCAGTTTTTCTTAGTCAAGATATTTGTCACTAAGTTCCTCTAAGGTCAGTTACAGTCTAATGCTAGTAATAACCAGCCAGGTAAGGCAAACACAGGAAGCCATGGGTTCAAGGCCACAGGGAGTGGTAGGGATTGTGGCCAAGCAGGCAATGAGATGCAAAGGGAAGCATGCAAATCAAAACATGCCTGAATGCTGATTTCAACCCACAGGCTAGCAGTTTAAAATCTTTAATAAATGCCTCAGTTTTTTTTATGATACTCCTTTTCCCAACTCTAGGGTACTCAAACTGTTATCAGTGATTAATACAGCTCAGTGAAAAGAGAAATAAAGCAACACATCGTCACTCTGTTGTAGGTGCAATACAAGCCTCAATGTCACTGCTTTTCAAGGTGCGGTGTACAAACACCTGCATGGGACCTGGCAGGGAGACGGCCCCAGAGTTCAACCTTGAGTAATTTCCCAGATGACTCTCCAAACGCTAAAGAGAATCCTCATAACCCCGTAATAATTTACTTATTCTGAAAAATTTTTCTGTTCTATTCATATTGGTTAGGTTCTATCATTCCAAAGTCTCATGCTTGATTTAAATTGCTCAACTTTCATTCTATAATAAAATATTATTTTTTTTTCTGGTGTATTCTAAGTCAAAGAATCACTAGTTTGGGATCATCTGTTTTATCTCATTTTCTACACAAAACTTTTATTTATATAGGTTTTATTACATCTTTTATACTTAGAGATAATGTGAAAGTTCTAAGTATTAAATGTATGATAGTCAAAATCTCAATAACATACAAATACATCTTGAAACAAAAAGAGAAACTGCCATCACAAATCAGGATTTTACAAAAACAGTTCTGCACATAAAATTTTAAACGACCACTTGCAAAGCGTACTTTGCCTGAAAGTACGTGTTTGAAGAAGCAACACAAGTCAGCTCTGAGTGTTTACCCCAGCTTGACAGCACACCACTTCCCCATCCACCGCTCACTGCCTTATCCCTGCGCTTATTTTCTTTACCTCTGTGTTAACTCAGAATCACTGACGTTCTTCCATCTTCCTACTCCCCGCAAGATTTACTATTTCACAATTACGCAAAGGAAAGTATATTTCTTAAAAAGTTAAGGAGTCTCTCCTTTCCAAATAACTGCTGACAAATCTAACTATACGCTAATCAACTTTTCTATGGCAAAATTCTTGAAACTAAGGCTGACAAGACTTAGACCCAAAGAAAAGGGAACACCACAATTCCGGGAATCCTGTGTGCTCAGCCAGGACCCCGCCCTCAGTGGTGGAACCTGCAGGTGAGAGCCTCCCCCTCCCAAAGCAGGGCAAAGGTGGAGAAGTGGAGTCCTCGCGCCTTCCTTCAATGCCATTCTTATTTGTTGTCAGGGATAACAATGAACTGAATGTGATCACTGTATTTGTCTTCTCAGTATTAAAGAATGGGTATAACTAGTTTAATGACTAGGGGTAAGGAAGTTTTTCTTCTACTTAAAATGCTCTATCTAATCTCCCTGCCCTTTCTTTTCAAACCTTTCTTTTCCTTCATTTTCTCTACTCCCTTCATTTCCCTCTCTTCCAACTCCTCAAAAGCAAGAGATGGGCAAAGTAATGGACGTTGGTCAGTTAAGGTAAGCATCTCTTTCTTTTTCTATCCAAATCCGAACTTTATTTCAATATATCCAACTGACTGTCCTAAGAAATATATGTTTAATACTTTTGAATATAATTTTCACCTATATTTTAAAGTGTACCTGGATTTTGTTTTTATTCAGGTACAGTGAGGCCAACATCAGGGGAAGGCTGCCACTGAAAAGACTCCTGTTACTCCCAGTTCCCAAGAGGAGGGGCACGCCACACCACCACCCCCCCACCCCCCCGCCCCCGTCCCGTCAGGTAGGGCCGGCTGGGAAGCACCACGGTCAGTCAGGAGGCAGAGGGAGCAAGGAAGGATAGGCCTGGGCCTTGACCGTAGTTTTCACAGGAAGGAATGGGCAAGACAGGGTGGGGAGATGGAACCGGCCAGTATGAACAATTTCCCTGGGCTCTGTACTATACATCTCCCCTAGCTGCCTGGTACCAGGCCCGCGGATGATATTAGGGCAAGAAGATAGGGGCTTGAGCAGTGAGAGGCTAAAGCAGGTAGTTGACAGATATGGGCCGTGGTTTTTGGGCTGGTTTGCACAGGAAAAGCACGCTCACAGGAGAGCAGTTTGTTAACTCTAGGAATTAGCCCGCCCTTGAAGGAACAGTCTTTCCAGGATCTGCAAGGCCGCAGATGCCAGATCATCAAGAATAAAAAAGAAAATACATTTAATGCAAAATGTCACTTGTAAAAGATGCGATAACCAAGCTAATCTAAGACTACAGAGAATTCAAAGTATTACCTCAGTCCATTACATCGACATTTCCTTCACTAACTCTGAGAACACGTAGAAAAATAAGAAATAAAAGAGTTCACTTTCTTTCCTTCATTTTTCATGCCTATTTTTTAATGCAGTATTAAGGAGTGCAGGAAGCCTGAAAATCATACTGTACAAGCAACTATTTCATAAAAGATGTCTGAGATCATTCTCTGTATGAGCTATCTTTAATACATGTCATTGTTGGAAGCACAGTTCAGGATCCAACAAACAAAACAATTTAAAATACTGCTCCCTTCTATGCACTACAAACAACAATAAAACAAAATACTCTTTCCTTTAAAAGTGATAGATGGTAATGTTTTTATATATAAAATTAAAATGACAAAGACAAATGCTTTCAGAACCCAATCAATTATACCAGAGTTCAAATTTACACTCATTACTAAAAACAAACAATGGGAAACAACTAGGAAACCTAATAAAATACACAAAACAACTGCTTTAAGATGTTGGATAACAGGCAACACAGGGACACAAATAATAAGGTAAGAGGTACGACTGCCCCAGACAACTGCCTGAAAGCAGCTTTACACAGCGGGGCAAGGACAGAGATGGGAGCACAGGCAGGCTAAAATTTGCATGAATGCGGGGAGGAGAGAGCCGCACAGAGAGAGAGAGAGTGAGTTCCGCAGGTGTGCACCCCCCTGGAATTCCTGGCTCGGTAATGCTCTATGGAAGAGTAGGGTAACACTCCGTAAGATCTGGAAAAGAAACGCTAGAAAGCAAAGTCTGAACATCAGATCTAGAAGAAAACATAGAATACTGGCGACCCTGGCTTAGGCAAATATTTATTAGTTATGACACTCATTGTATATCCCTAAAAGAAAAAAAACTGATAGAATGGATTTCAACAAAATTTAAAAACTGCTTTTCAAAAGACACAGAATAAAAAGGCAAACCACAGGCATAAAGGGAAAATATTTATGAAGCATATATCTGGACCGAAATTCATAAAATATTAAGAACTTTTAAAAGTTAGTAAGAAAATAAGTAATTCAAATTGGAAAAAAAATGGGCAGAAGATGTGCCTCCTTCACCAAAGAAAGAGATGGCAAATCAGCATGTGAAAAACTGCTCCCTGATATTAGTCACTAGGGAAATACAAAGAAAAACCACACCAAGATACCTCTTCACACCTACGGAAACAACAAAAATTAGAAGGACTGACCACGCCCAGTGCTGGCAAGGACACTGAGCGATGGGACCTCTCCCACACTGCTACTGGGAGTGTCAAATGTTACAGCCACTTTGAAAAACAGCTTGGCGGTTTCTTAAAAAGCTAAACGTATACCTACCATGTGTTCCAGCCATTGTACTCGCAGGTATTTCACTCAGGAGGGTAAAAGAAGCACATGAATGTTGATCGGAACTCTCCTGTGGTAGCCAAACTACAACCATCCAAACATCCATCAGCAGGTGCACAGATTAAGACAATGTGGCATATCCACACAATACAATATGTCTCAGAAAAAAAAGGAGCCAGCTACTGAAATACACAACAGTATGAAATAATCTCTTAATTTCATAATTTTACTGAGTGGAAAGAAAGGCAGAAGTGGACATACTGCATAATCCCACATTTGTAAAACTCTACCAACTGCAACTTAGCCCATAATAAGAATCAGAGCAGCCGGGACAGAGGGAAAACAAGCAACTTTTCAATTTGGTGGATGTGTTCATTATCTTGATGGTGATGAAGTATATAAATGACAAAATTTATTAAATTTTACACATGCAATGTGTACAGCTTACTGTATATTGATTATATTGCAAAAAAACTACCATTACAAAATGTTATAACAAATGCTAAGGGCCTATCTACATCATATTTTACTGGGATCATATTATATATAAGCAGAATATTTTTGCTGTAAATGTTTTCTTTTATGATAGGATTTTCCTAAGTTGCAAAGCACAGTTTAAACTTTTTAAAGGTTATTACAGTTCCCCAAAGGAATAAAATTCATTTTCCTTAGGCCTGGTTTACTACAGCAAAGCCTCACGATAGCACAGACGCTGAATCTTATTACTAGCCAAAACTTCACCCGAGGGAAAGTAAACAGGGCATTAATACACATTAAAACAAAGTTTACTCATCATAAAGTCTGGAATTTCAAAGCTAAGAGACCCATGAGGGGGAAGAGGTAATGAATTTGTGGAAAATAATGTGTAACTGCAAAATGCTTCTTGAAACGTCCGTTTTCCAGTTCCAACCCTTGGCACTGGCGCTCAACCGTGGACCCCACCACCCTCCAACGGTCTATGTTCTTTCTCCGTGGCTGGACACGCTCTCTCAGTAGAGGCCAAAGGCCTTTTCCTCCTCCTGGGCTCCCTGCCTTGCTCCCTGCCTCTGCCACGGTCAACACTGGGCGCTGCCCAGGTCCTCCTGGTGTCTGGGCGTGGTCAGTGCATCAGCTGCCACTTCTTTCCCAGCTGCACAGTTTCCTCCAGATGCTCATTCTTCAGCATTCTCCCTATGGGATTTTCTTTCTCAATTCTTCTTCTTTTTATTTCATCTTCTTTTCATAACTTTTCCATTCATGGAAAGAGGATGCAACACAGGAGTTGCCGACTGAGAAGCTGCCCCTGTCCCCAGGGCCCTGAAACCCCTAGGGCTCCAGCCACAGCACCTCCTTAGAAAAGAGGAATTCCATTCCCAACCATGATTCCTACACACCACCAAAGGCCTGTGTCCCCATGCTGCAGCTTTCCATATGTGAATGTCACCGGCACAATTATTAGGCTTCAGCCACCTGTTATATCTGAAACCAGCCCCTCTCCTCAAAACCTAGGTCCCAGTCTTGTAGGCACAGGCTCTCCCCACACTCAGCAGTGCCCTCTAGTTTCCCTTTCCTAGCCCCCATGAAAAGGAGTGAAGTACCCATACATGCTAGGACACGGACAAACCTTAATGACCTGATTATGACAGGGCGCAGAGATGGACGCAAAAGGCCACATCTTGTACGAGTCCATTTACATGAAAAGTCCAGAACAGGCCAATCCACAGAAAGTAGACTGGTGGCTACTGGGGGTGGAGAGAGGGAGAAGCAGAAAGGGACTGCTCTTGGATGACAAAGATGTTCTGCAACGAGACAGTGGTGACAGCTGTACAGCTCTGTGAATATATTAAAAATCACAAACTATACACTTTATTTTTTTTGACTGTCCACTTGGGTTTTTTATTGTTATTTAATTACAGTTGTCCCCATTTCCCCCCCATTACTCTTCCCCTGCCCTACCCACTCCCATCTCCCACATTCAACTATACACTTTAAAGTGGTGAATTTTAATGTTATGTAAATTATATCTTCATGTTTAAAAAGATGTCTCAATTACTGAAATTGTATAAGGACAGACACAAAAACACCAAGGATGCCATTTGCTTAGAATAAAGTATTCTAAAGCCATTTCCGATTAAAAAAATTAAGTCCCTATGGGTTATACAAACCACTACATTGAAAAGGTGAATTATTTCCCTTTTTTCTCTGCAGAAGAATCAGCGATAACCAAAGATTCCCTTAACATTCCAACTCTTACACCAATGACAATGTTTATCAAAATATCTGAGTGCTCATTGCCATACGGTTTCCTTCCTCTTGGACTCTGAGGTCTATCTGGAACAACCTAATGCAATAGCAAAGGGAAACGCCATTTAAATTAGGCTATTAGACAAGGCAGTGACATTAGATGCATTTAATGTATTTCCCAGACACTATCTCAAATGCTTCCCATTTCCTAATCAACAACCCTGCTCTGCTCTAATAGATCTGGCCATCAGTGTAATTGGCCTTCAATTACATTCATTCCAAATTAATCTTCATAAGTGTATGAAACCAAAGGAAAGACAACAGTATCTGCCAAATCCGAGACCCGGATAAGCTGGGCTTCTTAAAGAGAACTTGAGGGGGAAGACCAGAGCCAGCGCTGACCGCGTGAGTAATTCCTAAGTGCGGGGGTTTTACAGGAAATCACCTGCTGCAGGCACGCGTGCCCCTCTCTCACAGAGCCTGGGGCAAGTGAGGCCACCTGCATCTGCACCCCCAAGAGGACAGCATTCTTCTCCCCAGGGAGGCATAACTGCAGGACGCAAGAGTTCACTCCGAATAAAAGCATTTTGGACAAACCATGGTAGAACAGCCTTTTTCTCCCCTGAAGAAATTATAGTATATTTACTTTTACAGGTTCACTCAGTCTACTCCCCAGGTCTGTTATTTCTAAGCTCTGGGAGATAGAGTAATTCCTCCACAAGGCAGCCAAGCAGCCCGTTCAGTCTTATTCGACCCCTTGAATGTACTCCCCCGCTTTGGCCTTGCCACCTGCAGGTGGGAAATACAACTGTGGCTCTCCTAATGATTTTACACCCTGTGATTCCCTGTAATTTCTTAACACACCCGAATTACCATCCAGGGCCCTAAAGCAGCAATTTAAGAATTTCTTCTGGCCTGAAAGTTAATGCAACCATTGAAGTTTCCAATTTAAACTCAGGAATTAGTTTGTTTATTGCCCAAGATCTGGCCTCCCTATATAATTAGTCTGATCTGCTGGTTTAACACTGCCTGATATTGAAGAATAAAATTAAGGCCCACTTGAAAATGGAAAAGTCATAAAATGTAGTGTCCACATCAAACAATAAATAACTGAGATGCCCACAATCCTTCATTTGTTGAAGGAGAAAAGTGGCAGAAGAAAGATAATACTAACACAGATATATCTATTTGTAAAACATGTAGTTTTACTAATATACTAAGAATGTTAAATATCGCACAGCAAAATGTTTTTTAGCAGTTTCAGTAGCACTGGAAAACACCCCAGCTTACTTTCTAGCCCCATCAATGGTTCAACTCTATGAATTTTCAAAGAAATCGGTGGCAGTTCTATGTTTAAATACATGAAGGCATCACATTCATGTACTGAGCACCTTCTGAATGTAAGGCAAAAAAAGTAATGTGTTCTCGGTCTCAAGCACGTGTTCCACAGACACAGGGAACCAGCCACTCTGATCCCCAACACACCATCAAGTTCTTCGTGAAGTCGGAACTCGGGGTTTTGGCAGGGTGTCGTCCTTCTCCCCATCTGCTGGTTTTATATACATACGGAAGAAAAAGCATACCCCACCTTCACTTTTTTCAGAAAAAACAGTAAGATAAAAAGGGGAATATGTTCTTGTTCCAGATGTCCCACTTTCAGACCCATCCAAACCACAGTGACCGCACTCCTGGAACGCCTGTGCCCCATGCCCAGCAGAGCCAGAAATATAACAAGGTGACCAGTAATTTCATTTAAAAAGTTTGGACTGAGCAGGTGTGTCCCACTTCTTGAACAAGCAGGTTTTTCTGAGCTATCTTTCAAAGTCTAGAACATCAGAATTTAGTAAATGTACTAGTATAGAGCTTTTTTTTTTAAAAAAAGCCCGCTACTCACGATTTTTCAGGTTTCAGTGATTCCCCTTTGTCAGACAGAGCTTTCCACAATGACTCGTGTTATTGGCCAGTCTTGGTCTACATTCTTTGGTAGTGACTATCCGCATGTGACTGTTGAGCACTGGAAACACAGTGCAACTGAGGGACTGAATTTTTAATTTCAATTAATTTAAATTTAAATTGGCACCTGTGCCTGTTGGCTATCATCTTCACACAGGTTTAGACAGACACGTCTGGTCCCTGAAAGACTGGGAAAAGCATCGTGAAAACAGACCTGGGTCCATTTCCCAGCTCTGCCACTTAAGACCACTGACCTTGCCCACGTGTAAAACAGCATGTTCGAGGGAGAAGTGTCCGGAAATTAAATACAGTGAAGTAAGCAAGGCCCCTTTTCAGTCCATGCTGGTTTCCCTGCTGTCACTGGCAGAAGAATTGAAGACATCTGCCCTCACATTTATGCTCCTACAGAGAAAGCCACCAACCAACCAAAGCCTGGAATGGTAGATACCAAACTGCGAATGGCAGCTTGTTTCTGGGAAGTGAGGTTGAAATTTTCCATTTCTGTTTTATATACTTCTGTACTCCCTGAGCTTTTTTCACTCATTCATATGTACAACAAATTTTAGTTTGATTTAAAAAACACAAAGAGAATTTTTAAAGTGCTGCTCTAAGGTTTTAGCTTTTCCTTCTGGTATTCCCAAACACAGTATGTGGCAAGGCAGATACAACAGATGCTGGCTCGCAGCCTCGACCAGGTAAACGGGACAGGAGGACGGACCGGAGTCCAGTCTAGGAGCCTCTGAGGCCCAGCTGGATGCCCAAGGCTTATCCTAACAACAACGCAGTCAGTGAGGTTGACCAGGTTCGCCTCTGTGCCTGCACAGCTGGAGTTTCTCCTCATCCTCTCCAGTCAGGGAGAGGAACCCTCTTATGGTCATGATGAACTAAACAACCAGCAGACAATATCCCTTTTTGCTTTACAAATTTATCTGTGATCATTAAAGGTCAATGACACCTTCACACACCGTAATATGAGACTATATAGAGAAATAAGTCATCACATAAGTCAAAGTTGGACAATCAAATAATCATCTCAATACATATGTACTGACTCTATTCCTGATATTAAAACAAAGTAATTCTAGTAAACCAGGAATGAAGTACCTATCTGTGATGCAATTTTTAAAAATCTTTCTCAAATTCCCAAAACTTAAACACTAAAGGTATTCCCATTAAACTCAAGACCAAAATAAGGACTCCTGCAATGGTGACAATCAGGGACATTCCAGTCAGAACACTCAGGAAAGATTTAAAAGAAACAAATACTACAAAGGAGATAAAAATTGTTGTTTAGTGATTATATAACTTCTTTTCTTTAAAAAGATAAGAGAAACAACTGAAAGATTCTATAATAGAACTAAGAAAGTCAAATATTCCACAAATATTAATCTAGTATTCACCATGGTAAGTCCTGAGGCAGGTGCTAGGGATACAGCAATGAATAAAAATAGAGACCCAGGGTACATTTCGGAGCATAACAAAATAAAATGAAAATAGAAGTTTCTCATACTCTTTGTTCTTATGTTCATAAACTGTATAAATGCAGGCGACTCAGTCCCCATTTTCAGGAAACTCAGGAAACAGGCCGCACAAGCCCACTCACGTCTGTACGAAAACCCACAGCTTTTCCATAATCAGCAAACTCCAGTTACAGTCTATTCACTACAGCAATCAAAAACAACATATAAAACATCTAGAAATAAACTTAACAGGAAACGTGTAGGACCTACATTAACAAAAGCAAAATATTTCACTTACTGAGGTAAGAGAATGAGAGGGCATTTCTTTAGGAAAAAAAAAAAGGAAAGGAAAATAAAAGGCACACCACATTCCTAGATTGTAAAAGTGCAGATTTCCCCCCAATTAATCTATACATTTAGCGCAATCACATTTAAAATACCAATGGGATTTTTTTAAGAAGCTGACAAAATGATTCTAAATTTCATTTGAAGGATAAATGGATGAGAATAGCTAAAATTTTTTCTTTAGGGAAAACATGAACTTCAAAAGACGTCATGACACCATCCACGCATTCTCAGGCAGACGTGGGCTGACAGCCTGGCTCTGCAGCAAACGGCTCTCCTCGCCCTGCCTGGGCCCCTCCAGACGCTGGCGTGGATTCTGTAATATGCAGCCAGTGTACGGCTTTATCTCTGTATGAGCCTCGGGCCGGAGCAACTCCCCCAAGGCCTCTGAAGCCAGATGTGTGTGCAGTCAACTAATGTGTAGGGGAGACAGCTGCCAGCATAGAGACCTGAACTTCCTTAGGAAGGGCTCAAGAGCATACTGAGATTCAAGTCAATTCTTTGATGAAAAGGAGGGTGGAACCTACTGAGGACGCATTTTCTGCATCTCCATGCTCAATATTAAAGATTTCCAGGAAACACAAAAAGTGAGCAATAGATGAAAGACTTTACTGGGCTATTACAGATAACATGGTCAAAATTTAATTTTCTCACATGACGAATACTATAGATTCGAATTCCTATGAAAACCTGAAATCAAATCAGTATTTTGTGGTTATATTTACATCTCACTTAATTTTTCATTTCAAAGAATAACTTACCCACCTATTTCCTGAATATTATCACCCCCAAGGGCTTTCCAAGAGGATGAAAATTCAGCACACAGGAAGAATAAGTGGTTAGGCCTGTTTTACAGACAGAGTAAGAGACTGGAGACCTTGCCATATATCACAGAGAAAACGAGCTGCAGCTGAGACCGGGGCTAGGCTTTCAATATCTGGGTCTGAAACAGGGACCCTTCCAACTCCCCCTTCCTTTTCCATAGCCACAAAGCTAATGAGGTCCAGAGGGTCTTAAGTCATGAGCTTCTATCCTCATGGGCACCGTCAGCTGTATTCTGTTCTGAAACTAACAGGCTAAACTAACAGGCTCAATGCCCAACCCTGATCAGACAGCAGCCCTTTAAATTTTAATACTGATGGTTCTAAGAGGGACCGATGATAATAACGAACACATGTGTGCTTACTCTTTGCCAGACACTGTTCTCAGGACTTCAAAGATACTCATGTAATCTTTGTAGCATGGCTTATGCCATAGACACCAATACAATCATACCCCAATTTACCTACGACAAAACTGAGGCATAGATAGAGAAGCCAACTAACTTCCCGAAGGCCACAGGGACCGCTAATGGATGAACTCAGGGGTTCTGCTCCAGGGCCTGAACTTTCCACGGAGATGCAAGGCTGCCTGGCACCACGCCTGCTAACACAGCACTCCATCTCTCTGCATACCCCAGGGCCAGCTAAGAGCACTCTCTGTAACAAGAAAATATGCGTATGATGGCCCAACTTAAATTACCAGTAACAAAGTTTAATTAATATAAATTGCAAAGCATGGCTAATTGTTGTTGTTAAATCTTTGTACTTTGTTATATAGCTGCAATATTCTCATAGAGTGTTTTAATTACTCACACAATACAATTCTGTCCCCAAAACAATAAACTTGACCATCACCAATGAAATCTTACTTTGGTGTCAGCCCACTGTGACAACCCCTCTCTGAATGGCTACAGCCTACCTGGGATGGCCCTTGGCGCACACTGTCCTGTACCTGTTTATCTCATTCACCAAAATGCAAGTTTCCTGAGAGCAGGGGCCATCCTAGAAAACCTTGCAAAATACTTTGTACATAAGTACTTAAAACTATGGTTACAGAATACCGTGGAATAAATAGTTTTATTGTTGAAAAAAAAAGCATTTAAATCCTGTAAATAAATCTCAGACAGCCACGTTTAATCATTTTGACAATTAACTTCTCCTGCTAGCAATTTCTCTAATTTGTCATGGTAATGGAATGCTGACAGAGAACCAGGAACTGCAGTGAGACAAACCAGTGAAGCCACACAATTGTCCTGAGTGATCACCTACTTCTAATTTATATTATATTACATTATATTATATTATATATAATAAGAGCATCTTTAAAATGCTTTGGGAACAAAGTGGAACATAAATAAGTGCCCAGTAGCTCATTTTCAATGAGTTGATGTGCAGCTAATTTTCAACAATTAAAACAGACAAACAAAATCGGGAGACAGAAGTCAGTCCTAAATGGGGGGTGGGAGTATAGAGTGGTGTCCACTCAAGAGGCTTATTTTATTTTTAAAGTCTAGACAGTAGTTTTAAAATTTTTTTAGCAGTTGGCAACATTTAAAATCCAAAGATTTCACATAAAATCCAGATTCCTTGTTTTTCTTGAAAAACTGGAACCTCTGGCAATCCTTTAAGCCTGCTCTCCATACATGGCAACATCTGAAGCTGAACAACAACTTCGATGGGCCAGGGATTTCAGTTTGCCAGAGTCCCCTGCCAGAGGGTGCCACTCAATTAAAACCACCCCGCCTAAATTGCCATGGCATTCCACTTTGCAGTCCTGGACTAAATCAACAAGAAATCAATTCCTGACAAAGAAGTGCACAGCTACAAATATTAGGCAGAATTTTCTAGCTGCTGGGGGATCCTCAGATTACCCCTTTTACCACCTTTATTTTATAAAATGAGATTAGTTAGATTAGAAATTTGGCTAGGGAGGGGCAAAAAGGATAAAGGCATCTATTTACAAAACCTGCTACGCCAGGATACATCCTTGAGATGTTGGCACTAACTCCTTAGTAAGTCCTTTCCCAGCCTCCATTCTCCACCCAAACTCCCTCACCAAACTGCTGTCCCTGGGGCCACAGGGACTAAGGCTAAAAGCAAAGGTGGCACAATCCAGTCACCATTCTCCTGGGGCTCCAACCTCACCAAGATGTCTTTCCTTGACCACCCACCTGGAGGCGCCATGAACACAACAATCTTCTCTCAAGCTCACACCAAAACCAAGCCCCTTCTTGAAAAACAACGGTTGCAGCCATTGTTTAGTCCAGAGGCATTTGGAGTGTTCATACAGAAAGTCCAAATTTCCCTTTGCAGGAAGTTCCTGGAAGGAAGTCGGTGCCCTGAAGCTCAGCCACTCCTCAGACCAGAGAAAACAAAGCAATACAGGCACCCAGCATCTATCTCTTCTCCAGAAGGGCTGCAGAATTCTGAGGCCGTGGCAGCCTTAGTGAGGGTGCAAGCTTTCTGGGCAGGCTCCAGTCAGGAGCGCCATTCAATTTGCACTTTTGAGGAAGAGCAGTGGGTGTGGGGCCACGTTCTGATCAGGATCCAACCAAGAAAGTTGAAGATTCGAATGGGATTGTGGATGTCAGTTATTTGTTGCCCTTCCCAATTTACTACTGTCCCAATTCTTTGGAAACTAGAGCGCCCCACCATTGGCAACAGCGGTACCAGCTGGCCAGGCACACATGGAAAGTTATTCCTGTCACTGTATATCCACCACTGCTGAAATTCTCTTTTTTCTTACATTATTTTAAAAATAATGTGTGTGCATTTAAATTTTTCCCGAGCAAAAGAGATGGCAATAAGGAGTAAGTAGCCTATATTCCCCATTTCTACTCTCTTCCATTTATTTGTATTATTGTTAAACTGGTAAACTTGGGTGCTTACCAGTTTAACCAAATAACAGGAATGTATCTCTTCTTGATTCGTCAACCTGGGGAGAATCTAACTCATTCACAGTTCCTTCACCTCTTCCTCTCCAGTTTTTTGGATTATGTTGTATTTAGTTCTTCAATTAGGTAGCTCTGCTTCTTGTTTCAACAGCATTACACAATACTTCCTGACAGCCCACCATGTGAGAGAAGGAAACCAGCACCCTGACATTCCCCTCCATCGCCCCTTCCCCTCCTGCCCTGCAGCCTTGGACTGTTGTCAGCTTCTCCCTGCTTTTTGCACTGCCAGGCTTTGAAGCCTTGGTTTGTTTTCTCTGTGGTTGTAATTACATCTTCCTTGTCTTGTGCGGAGATTAACCGACAAACTGTTTAGCAACACTGACATTATGATCACGCACATATTACTTCCTGTAGATCCAATACCAGTGCTCAACTCCTGGAGAAGGAAACAGAATCCTGTATCAGTGAACCTGGCTAAACCTGTCGGTCAAATGGGTTTTCTTTTCTTAGATGCCATTAAATGCTCAAAACTATACCACTTTAGTTTAATATTCACATTTGTAAAAAAAAAAAAAAGTATATGAAATGACTATTGGATAACCCACCAGTTCTAGTCAGTATTTATGTCCATGTGGTTTTTCTGAATCAAAACTGCATTATATGACCTCAACAGTATAGTGTTCATCCCTTTCTAATAAAGAAATGCACACTACTGCAAAAGCACAAGGGACCAGTTATTGAGCTAAACAATTAAGTCAATAAAAAGCACCCTTGTGGCTCCAATGTTCCAAGGCTTATGCCCAAGGGGAGAGAAGACACCAGGTGAAGAGATGACTCAGTTAGCATGGCTCTTTTTTCTTTTCCTATGTGCAGGCTGGCTATGTTATTTAGCTTCTTGGCTGACTTCTGTTATTGTTTATGTGCTTAAAAAATAATAGCAACAACATGTAAACAAAAACATGCATAGTCTTAAATTATTTATCTGGCAGTATTACAACACAGAGAATTGGTCATAACGCCTAACAGAGAGTAAATTGCTTGTTTCAAGATAAACTGACTTCTGAAACAGGCAAAGTTACAGGAGAAGTAATGTTGCACAGCAGAAAAAGCACAGTTTAGGAGTAATACAAAGTTGGGTTTCAATCCTGGATAAACTACTTTCCTTGCAGGCCTTGGGAGAGTTACTGAAGCCCTCTGAACCTCTGATTCCAGGTGTTTAAACAGGAAAAACACCACTCTTGTTGGAGAGGTCCTGTGAAGATGAAATAAGACAATGTGTATAACACAACCAGGACAGCCTCTGGTGCTTACAAACCAGTGCTTAGTAACGAACTACACATCCAGGCTCAACTCTCTCTGAAATTAGCTTTAGTAAGTGAAGACGGGGCATCAAGCTTTATTTATTCAGGTCCTAGGAAGCAACAGAAGAATGGAGTGATAGACAGGTATTATTAAGAATCTAGTCATAAAACTAAAGAACAAAACGTATAAAATGCAATAGTAGGAAAAAAATTGGTCAAAGATAATGTTACTACAGAAATCTCTTATAATTAGACTTCCTGGAAGATATTTTTTAAAGGCCCCTTCTTTGATTGTAAGTCTGAACTAGACCTTTGTACCTTAAGATGTTTTACGAGCAACGTAAACCATACTGTAGATAATTAAGAGGTCATTACAAAAGACACTACTAGTAAAAAATAATGAAAATCCATAATTTATAATTTATCCAAATTTATGGGGTTTTAACAAAAGTGAAAGGCTTTGTATGAACCACTCTATAAGTCAATTACAGAATTATGAATTCTAGACCTCTGGATGATGACCAACCCCACATGCTGTTGTACGTGTAAGAACCATGCACAAAAACACAGCGTCACAAAACGTCTTCCCCAAAACCATGCAGATATTTTGAGATACATCCCTCACAGTTATGTATCACTCTCTGAAACATAATTAGGATTTCACTCTCTGAAATCTTAACATTCCCTTCTTTAATTAGTTTGCACCTGTTTAATCCATGCTATAGCAGTGATGGGAATTTAAAATTATTTCTAGCCAAAATGATATTACTAATTTATGCTTACAAAAATAGTTTCTACTTGAAAGCGAGTGGTGAGATGTTAGGATGGATGTGGACTGCCATTGACATGCACAGTATTTTCTGTGTGTATTTAATTGTCTTAGTATGTAATATTATTAGGAAGCCTCTTCCTGCATTATGTCATTGGCCTTTCACTGTTTCTTTGTAAGGTTAATGTTAAACCCACTTTGTATTTCTACTCACTGCCAATATTCTGCCATACAATACTACTTCCTTTAATCAGTCAAGATAGAAAAAGAAAGGTATTTAAAATGCTCTCTTTTAACCATCAAAAGATGGGAAGGGACATAGAAGTCAATAACCAAAAAATACAACTTAAAAATGGGCAGAGAATCTAAAAAAAATAATTTTCCAAAGAAGACACAGACAGCCAACAGGTACATGAAAAGAAGCTCAACATTAGTAACAGCAGGGAAATGCAAATCAAAACCACTATGAACAGAGTATCAAAAGGACAAGAAGTAAGTGTTGACAAGGATGTGGAGAAAATGGAACTTTTATGCACTGTTGATAGGATTGTAAACTGGTGCAACCATTATGGGAAATAGTATGGTGGGTTCTCAAAAAATTAAAAATAGGATTACCATATGGTCCAGCAACTCCGCTTCCAGGTATTTATCCAAAGAAAACCAAAACACTAACTCAAAAAGGTATATGCACCACCACCCACATATTCACTCTCAGCATCGTTTACAATAGCCAATATATGGAAACAACCTAAGGTATATATGGATAAAGAAAAGGTGATATATATGTGTGTGTGTGTGTGTGTGTGTGTGTGTGTGTAATCTCCATATATATACATATATAAAATATTATTCAGCCATAAAAAAAAGAATAAAATCCTGCCATTTGCAACATGGATGGACCTTGAGGGCATTATGCTACGTGAAATAAGCCAGACAGAAAAAGACAAATACTTATGATGTCATTTATATGTGGAATCTTAAAAAAAGAATTAAAAAAAGAGCTCATAGATACAGGGTGGGTGAATGGGAGAAGGGAGTCAAAAGGTGTAAACTTCCATTTATAAAATAAGTTAAGTAATATGGATGTAATATACAGAATGACAAGTTAATAACACTGTACTGTATAGTTGAAAGTTGCTTAAGAAAACAGATCTTCGAAGTTTTTATCACAAGAAAAAAATGTCTGTAGTTACGTACAATGACTGATGTTAAAGAGACTTCTCGTAGTGATTCATTCACAAAACTGCATACAAATACTGCAGCATTGTGCTGTCCACCTGCAACCAATGCAATGCCACATGTCCATTACACCTCAATTTACAAGGAACAGACACCAAAATCAGTGCTTCTGCTTATGAAGGTGATATTTTCACCTATTTTGGAAATTCCCTTCAACGTATACCTTCTGAGCACTTTCTCTGCATGAGGCAATTGACAAAATCCTGTCCTACCGGGAAACAGCCAGGAGCCTTGGTGGCAGGCGGTGAAGAGAGCTCCAGTACCCCAGGACAAGTCAGAGTGAAGTAGGTTTGAAGGCAGAGGCACAAAAACAACATTTACTGTGAATCAGATAATTTCATGGTTGGCTGTCCACCCCCAGGTTGTATGTTCTGTTTTGCAGCCACCTAAAAGTCCAATGGACTGAAGTGGTTTGAAAACAGTCACCCCCTAGCTAATCTTTTCTTAAATCTCACTTCTCCCAGATCTCATGGTTAGTTCTGAAATCCCTAATCTTCAGGAAAGCTATTAGGCCCTTCTCAAGGCCTATGTCATTACTCTAGAGCCCCTTTTCCCATGGCACAGACACCAGAAAGCTGCTGGATTCTCACTCCGCTGCTCAATTTCACCTTGATTCTAAACCCACATCACTTCCACATGGCTAGTTTAACCGCCTAGCCATCCGTAAGAGTGATGACACCTCATGGAAGTATGGCCCTGACAAACTGACGGGGTAGTGTTGGAGGACAGTGCTGTGCTTCTGTGTGGCCTCCTGGAGGCTGGGCCACCTCTGCCCCGTCCCAGGCTGATGACTGTTGATTCCTGACACAGAAAGGTCACATAGCCTCTGCAACGTGACTGCCATTACTCACTCGTAGAGTTTCACACACACCCATCGTGTCTGCCTATGTGCTTGTAGAAGGTCTTGGTTACAGAACATTTTCAGCAAAGCAGTGTCACTGTTCTCAGAAAGAGCTTTGGAAACAGGAAATGACTCTGGTCCTCATAAGGACTGGGCTCAGACTCCACCTGTGACACACGCCACACTGTTCAAAGAAGCAGGGAACCATCTGACCGCTGATGTTGGCAAAACGCATGTGCACACACAGAAGCGAATCCTCGTATCCAGGCAGTGGGCTGGTTAAAGACCACTCAGTTCTGGTAACGGAATCACGGGCTACTGAAACCCCACCCCAGGGATGTTTCACGGAGAAACTACATCTTCTCATGGGACTGGCAAAACGTAAGAAACAGACAATAACATGGGGGAAAGGGAAGACTACAGCCATGCCTTCCAGTGATTACACAAACACTAGGATTTTCTGAGAAGTAATGTGAGCCTACTGGAAAGCTTTTGTCAAGGTATTTGCAGATAACAAAAATGTCATTAAATATTCATTGCAGAGTAGTGAAAAATGTATTGCCATTCATGAATCCTCTATCAGGATTCATTGTTTGATTCTGTGTTGTTGGTGGGGGAAAAAAAGCCCAAACCAGTACAAGTGTTAATAAGATAGATGTTTTTAGAAGCACTGTTAAAAAAATACACACATGGGTCTCTAATTAGTACCTATGTGATGGACTGATGCTTGAATTCTTCAAATACCTACACTACCCAGCTCTCTGCTGGGCTGATGTAGAAAAGACTGACAAAACTGTGCAAACACTTCCTACACAGTGACAGGCATTTTGTTTTTAACTCAGTAGCTAATTCCATGTAATAGCACGAACTCACATGAAGTACATACTTATGGAGTGCTGAATATCAACATCTTCTCTTCATAGAAAGCAACTGCATTTTTTAAAGGGTCTTATACAAGAAGGCCAAACTGTTAGTAGCCAGTTCATACTGCTAAAAATCTAAGAGAATGTGTGGATGTGGCTGTTTTTTGGGTAGCCTCAGGTTACCCCTGTAACCTGCTCCAGTGGACCCCGAGAGAACCGCTGTGGCCTTGCGCCTCTCTCCAGAGCTGTTTACCTCTGCACCGCTGCTGGCTGTGTTCTCTGCTTGCTCTCTCAAGGCCCTCCTGCCCATGTACTGGATCTGGCTGTTCTATGAGCAGCTAGCCCGTGCTCACTTTCTTACACTTTACAGAAACCCAGCAAATGTATTCACTAGTGTCTTATGTGTGTAAAATCAGCATTGCTGGCATGCCTGATGGTGGCTTTGGCCCCCTCCGAACTTGGTGACTCTATTCCACTCTCTCAGTGGGGGAGATCCATTCCTGGGAAGACACCTCAGGGACAGCAGGGTGGATGGGATCCTGCTCACATCAGTCATTTTGCTCAGCATCAGGGGTACAGAAATAAAACAGCTACCTTTTATCTTTTCATCCAAAGACTATTTCCCTCCCCTCAGAAGACATACGGGATCACTGCTGTACATGCAGATAGAATTTTGCAGGTAAAAAAGCAGCAGAAGCAGCAGCAGCAGCAGCAGCTAGCTGGAGCTATCAGCATCCCAGCAGCAAACAACAGGAAGTGGCTGAATCTCAGGTGAAGTGCATGTAGAGCTGTGACTATTCGGCAATGCCTTACGGACCTGATGAAATAACTAACCAACTCCTTGGAAAACATAAGATTCCTAAAATGATAAATTCATTTTATTTTTATTTCCCTTAGAACTCTTTTAAAAACTCGTATGTCTTGAATATCTTTTTAAAACATCGTGGGAAAAAATATTCCCTTCATATAACATCTCTAAAACTTGACCCATGGAGAACAAACAGGTAAATGATCAGCCTACTGTAAAAAGAATTAAGACAAAATTTTTTTTTAAAGCCTGCTGTGAATAACTTTTTGGGTAACATTTATGAATAAGAATAGGCTAGAGGCCTAAGGTGGACTTGTTCAAATGTCACAATTATCACAATAATGTGCAGATGAAATCATGGTAAGTATGTGGTCCTGATGATCTGTGGGAACTGATCTGGGATGCTGATCCCTATCTGGACCCTAGAGTTTTGCTTTCAGAAGCTCTGGGCTTGGGCCCAGAAACCTGCAGCTTGAGCAGAAGCATCCCAGGGGTTCTGGTACAGGTACTCTGAAGCAGGGGTTCCTTCCACACTTGGAGAAACTCTGCTTTAAAGGACATAGAGCAAAGCCAGGGAGAGAAACTACTTGGCTTATCACTGGAATTGACAAAGGGACAAGTTCCCAGGGCAATGACAGAGCAATCCTCTAACACAGCCAGATAGTTAACGGCTGTGGGGAAAAGGCAGAAAACTGCAAAATTAAAGTACCATCTGAGCGTCCCAATGCCATGGCAGAGAAATGGCAATTCTACAGCATGGACATATACCACTTGCTCCAAAATGGTTTTCAAAATAGCCTGTGGAGTTTTGTTTTGATTTGCTTTCCTCGTCTGGAAACCCAGATCACATTATATAAAGAAAGAAGATGAAGAAATTAATGATGAGCAGACATTTTTGAAGAAACTCACATTCTATAGAGTAAAGGATAGCTGTATGCCATTTAAAATATTCCCTACTATTACCAAGTACAAGGGGTTGCCATGACTGGGTGTTGCTTAGATTAGTGCAAGTAGGATTTTTAAAAACCAGCTGTCATTCAATTCAAATTTAAATGAACTCTGATTTCTTAGTAGGGCATGAACATGAAGACTTTTTTTTCTATTTTTTTTTCCTAGAACAGTTTGACTTTATATAGCCTTTCTATTTGAAGCTCAAAAACTCCTTAACCAAAAGGCGTAAGCCACCTTGACTACTGCTGCTACTTCCCAGCACTGCCATAGTTTAAAGTCCCATAGCAGTATTTGCTTATTCTTCAGCCATGTAGATTACAGCACCACCGCCCTGCCTGCAAATCCTGGTCACACCTGCTGCTTGCACACACACTCTCCGTGAAACAGAATCCTGTTGCTCCAAGTAACACTGTTAGCCTAATATACACAGCCATTCTCTTTCTAAGTAACCTTTGAATCTCACCGAACTTCCCACTATGGGGGTAGCCTGTTGCAGAAATCTGGATTTGACATCTGAGGCTCACCCTGACTGCTGCTAGTCAAGGCAGGACTCTCACACCTAGTCACAGGTCAGACCTTCAGTGTAAGTTCCTAGGAGAGGTCCACACTGGCCCTTCCCACTATTACTCCCTCTCACACTGCCTAATTTTGTTCTTTTCCTTCAGAGTTTTAATCATGGTTCTTTATTTATCTATCTCCATGTGTGTATTGGTTAAAATATGTTTTACCCACTTGTTTGGAAGTCCCAAGAAAATAGGGATCTTATTCTGCTGTGTGTCACCATATTCCTAGCACTTATTAAAGTACCTGGCATATCAACAAAGATATTTTTTTAAATGATGCAAACTATTCAAGAAACCAAAGGTGCAAAGGTCCAGTCCCTCAGAGCTGGTTACTGCCATTGCCACATGCATCTTCAGTCTGCCCACTTGTTTCTCCTTCCTTGAGGTACTTAGTTTTCTCTTCTTTGCATGTCATCATGCTACTGGAGTAGCAAAAACAATACTAATTCCATATGAAGCTCTGCCTTCATTTGGCTTATCATCTCCAAGCAGCACCACACAAACTACAAAAATGTCAATATTATCTTGAGTGCCTCTCTGGGTCTGCTGAGTCATTGGCACATGAAGCTACTGGTGACTGCCTTCAAGACTTCTAAAATGCTTGAAGTCAAGAAGGCTGAAAAACTTTTCTTGCAATTGAGAAGTATACCAAGGTCCCATGTTTGGAGGGATATCAGAGTAAAACATGCCAAACAAAATGAGACACTCTGATTCACTCTTGATGGGAAAAAGGACTGGGCACCATCAACAGGGTAAAAACATCTAAAGGAGCTTTTTTCCAGTTGAGGGATGCCATGTCCTGTGACTCTCTCTCAGGACTTCACCTCCTTGATCACAGTCATTTCTCTGTCTCCTCTGTCTACAAAGGAGTCATTCATTCACTCATTCATTCAGTCAACAATATTTACTGAGCTTCGCCATGAGGCCTGCCTCCATTCTCAATACTTGGGGTCTAGTAATGCACAAAACCTCTCATGGAGCTTCTACAAGAAGCCAGAGACTGACATCAGGCAAATAAATGTACAGGATCTAAGAGTACTGAAAACTCCTAGGAAGAAACACAAGAAAAGGATGGACTTGGGAAGTGCTATGGGGAATAATGGTGAGAGAAGTCCTCATGCAGACGACTTAAGGTTTACAAGAGAGGAGGGAATGAGCTGTGCTGAATCCAGGTGGAGGAGCTAACTGTCCAGGATGAACATACCTCAAGGGCAAAGTCCCAGAAACAGAAGGGAGGTTCTGGGCTCAGGAAACATCAAAGAGGATCGGAGCAAGGAACGGAGTCCAGAGACAGGAGAGCAGAAGATGGTGTCAGAGAATGGAGGGAAGCAGGAACAGAGCAGGCAGAGACCAGTAGGTCTTCCGTGATTTTAGCTTCTACTCAAGGGGAGATAGGACTCTCCCAGAAGCTTCTCAGCAGAGCAGTAATATAGCAGCCTTGTGCCTGAACAGGGTAACTAACAGCTGTGCGAAAAATATACTGGGAGGAAGGCAGGGCAAGAGAAAACTTCCTTTAATACCTGTACACTGAAAACTGTATCATTTTTGTGCTACATGGGAACCAAAAGGCACTTTAGAGCATAGTGATTCATGTGTTGAGGGATCTGATTGGGCACTTTTCCATCAATAGGGGACAGAACTGTTGCTTTCTCATCTTTCTTCTGTTGAAGAAATATGGTATAGAGCAGAAACATGGGCTTCAGGGATAGACAGACCTGGTTTGTCTATCTTGCTTCACTTGTAGAACAGGAAGCATGGGCAAACTTAGGTTTCCTCCTTAAAAAATGAAAAGAACAAACTACCCACTGAACATGGAGCCTGAGTGTGCGGGTGATGAATGAAGGAGGGCTGTAACCATTATTATAGTGAGGATGCTAAGAGACCACAAGGCGTCTGCCAAAAATCTGCATGCTATAGAAGGTCTCTGAAGACACAGTAGCATCTTCCTCATTTACTCATCTCAACTGCCAAATGCTCTTTAAAGTTCAAATATCAGAGACTTTTTCAAAAGCCAGTGCAAGTGCAAATACTTGCATTCCGTTGAGATATTAGTTCATGAGATTTTGCAATGATGGCAGCAGTTGTACTAAAAAGATCAAAGATATGGACATAGAACTCCATTGTTCTTGGTGAGGGAGATAAATGATATTCAATCCCAACCTTATGCCAGATGCTACATAAAAATTCCTGAATAACTGGTGTGTTTGGTAAATTTTTCAAAATAAATACTTTTTTTTTGCAAAATCTATCCTGTTTACAAAAGAATGAGTATATTTTTTAGTAACCTAGAAAACTGAAAGTTTCACTGAAGAGACATTTTTCATAATGTTTTCAAAAATCAGTTCTTTTCCATCATTTTCTGTTTACCAGGGCAGATACCCAACATCTACTCCCCTTTACCTTGCTAGCAAAGCCCCAATTCTGTTATGGCAACTGTCCCTTCCTTACACACTTCAAAGGATGGTCAGTGGTTCTGCCCTCAGTTCAGGTGTGAATCCTGAATCCTGAATGGGATCATCACTGCATCCAGGGTCTGGGTCCCCTTGCCAGCGGAGTGAGCTGAGCTTTCAAAGCAGGTCTGACTCAGAGACTCAAGGAATGACTAAATACTAATTCAGGAGGTGAACTACGTATTGGAGGGACTTTTGGGAAGTCTGTCTTGCTCCCAAAGAGGGAAAGACCTGAAAAAAGAGACCTACATTTACTGCACTTGGATATGGAGCTAGAAGCCCTGTGGCAGGTTTGCGAACTGTCTATGGCAGAAGAATCCCAGAGAAGCCAGAGGCCCGAGCTGTCACATCTGGAGCATTCCCTACCTCTGGTTTAGTTTGTTATATGAAAGAATTAATTTTCTCGGCCCTAGTGGTGTGGCTCAATGGACTGAGTGCTGGCCTGTGAACCCAAAAGTCACTGGCTTGATTCCTATTCAGGGCACATGCCTGGGTTGCAGGCCAGGTCCCCAGATAGGGGCATGAGAGAGGCGACCGATCCATGTATTTCTTGCACATCCATGTTTCTCTCCCTCTCTTTCTCCCTTCCTTTCCTTCTCTCTAAAAATAAATTAATAATTTTTTTAAAATACAAAGAATTGTAAGAAAATATTTAAAAAAGCAAAAAGAATTAATTTTCTCCTTGCTGAAGACAATTAGAATCAGGTGTCTCTGCTACCAATAGCCTGATAAAACTTGTTTTAATGAGTGATTACTAATTTTCTTTTAACCCAGGATTACAGTTGAAATTATTTGGAAAAATGACAACATACTGGTACAAATGAATAAACAGATGACCTTTCCCCTTGTATTTACTGCTTTTCATCATAAGTGTTAATACACATTCCCTTCTGAAAATCGTTTTAAAATCTCATAAATGTGAGATTTCTTAAAAATAATGTCTTCATTTTTATTAAACTTACACATATTCTGGTTTGGTTACTCACAGAAGCAAATGAGAACTCTTTGCCCATGTATGCTTATGGTATTTTGGTAACTAGAAGGTTGGAAAGATTTACTGCAACCTCGGAGCTCTGCTTTCATTCTGTAGCTATTCAATGCCTCAGGAACTGCAGGGTTTTTGTTGAAAAGCGGTCTATGAGCCTTTTTCTGAGTCCTTCCCAAAGGCATCAATCGGGCTTCTAACACTTTTCCCTACACAAGTGTCTCAAGAGCCCTGTGGGGCATATGTTTGTATTCATGTATACATACAAAAACACGCATGCGAGAATCTACCATTATTAGAATTTCTTCCGTGGAGACAACTTCAGTATAAAACGGTACAGGAATCTAAAATTTTTCCTAAGCACTTCACTAAATGACAGCTTTCCTGTAAAACAGATCCACAAAAATGGAGTGTAGTTACGATATGCCAGTAACAGTGTTTCCTCCCTTTCAGCACCCAGAAATGTTTATTTGCTTGCTTTCCTCGACACACATGACCTAAGAACACATTCCTTGCATAACTGCATGTTGGCCTTTTTTATATGTACGAAAGAAAATCCCTACTGGAGTCACTCAACTCAATGCCAAGTGAATTTTCCTCAAAATGTAATTACCAGAGTCCTAGTAATGTCCGATTTCAAGGCAACTTATATAATCAACTGGAGAAACTGCTTTTAAGTGTCCACAACAGAAGCTGCACGAAGTGAAACAAAAAAATCTGGGTGGCAAAACTGCTTCCACACTAGTTTGAGAACGTTCCCTATTTACAGATGACTAATCACTTAGTCAGAAATCCCTTCAAAGCAAAGTGGGAGGGGGGCGGGGTTTAAGTGAAAGGTGGATGTTCAGGTGATTTCCAGGGCTCTTCAGGCTAAATCGGTCACTTGCAGGCATGTACACCAAAAGTTGGCCTATTTCTGTTTGACCGTAGCACTGATGTTTCTACCAGAGCAGAAAGAATATATTACATGTTAGAAACCATAGTGATTTGGTTTTTTCTGGCTTCCGACACCAAAAAAAGCATCAAGTTGAACACATTTCAACAATAAATACCACAGTCCTTAACTGGGACCTGCATGCCAACCAGCAACAGGAGACAGAATCACCAAGACTCACCGTTTCAACATCCCATCCTCCCATCTCCCCTGCCCCTTTGCCTTTTCAACTCCTTTCGGGACTCCCTTCCCTCACTGAACTTTTTTTCTGCACTTTTTTCGTATCATTTTCCTCTGCAATGTAGAACCACGTAAAAAACACTTAAAACGGGCCTGTCAATTACTTTCATTTCCACAAGAAAGTGAAAATTTTCTACTAAGCTTCTGGCACGGATGTCACAGGCATCCAGATCGGTCGTGGACTGGAAAGGCTATGGTCACCAAATTCTGTACCGCCTCACAGGCATGGGTTTTATTCTGAAAAGGAAGAATAAGAAACACTGAAACTTTTTTTTTTTATTTTAAGCCTCTCGAACTTTTGAGTGGCAGCCAAAGGCTTGAAAGTATAAGAAAAATTCCTAAAAAATAAAGACTACAATTTCTTAACCCCAGTAACCTCTACAGAAGTATGGGAATAATTTATTGTCTCAATAAGCTCTTCAAAGCTAGCAGCAGATTGGAAACCAAAAAGGGAGTAGGATGACTTGGGTGGAATTAATTTTTACTATTTTTCTATTCTAATTTCAAAACATTCCTTAACCTCTAACAAAACACATTCCATTCTTGTTAGCTTAAATGCCCCAACTATATTAACAGTAACCTTATATATAAAAATGGTGCCTTTTTTTGCATTAGAAGCCCATTAAATTCAGTGCAAGTCAAGGTCATTTAGCTCTCAGTATGCTCTAAAGATCTAAACTGCAAAATTCTAATGGAGAAATATGCTTTGGTATCCAATCTTTTCCATCAGTTGTCATAAAATAACTGTTGATAGATATTGAATTTGTTAGCATTTATCTATCTTTAGCATAAGCAAAGCAAACAACAAAGAAAATTAAACACACTTTTGACTTATGCGTGTATTGAGCTAATGAGGAAAAAAAGCACATAAAAGTGCAGATGAATTTCTAATTTATTATCAGGTAGTCATCTTTTTAATATCACTTGAAATCTTTCAACAGAAAAAAATTAAAAATTACATTTCAAAACTAGTTTAGCTACATGAACACATACTTGTCAAATATCATTGTAAATGAATTATTTAGAATTCTAGTTCATAAAATCATTTTAAATTAGTAAGGTATGAAAAAAATTGTAAAATCCTTATGAACTGAGGAAACATGTAGTTTTCCCATAATGAAGCTGCTCTGTAAACTCAAACATGTTGAGTTTGTTTTAGACAAGGTATGTCGGCAGTTATTTCAGAACACCAGGAATATGTTAACACTCTTTAAAGACTAATAGCCCTATTATTTGGCTTGCTTTCCCTTTCTGATAAAGAATCTATGAATGTGTTAACTATCCCTTCAGAACTGTGTGGGACATTTTAATCACCCTTCCTTCTGGGCTACTATCATTCTAGATTCCCAGATGTGTTACTCATTTCTAATACCCATATTAACTTCATTTTTACCAACTATTTCTATATCCACTTACAATACACCTCAATCAATCACTAACAACACTCCACACTCAAAACACATCTCTCTCCCTGAACTCAACACGAACCAATTTTCTGTTCTCGTCTAGACTGACTTCTATTTTTCCCTGCATGTGAGCTGACTTTTACTCCCTTCCCCCTTTTCAAAATCATTAACTTACCTCCTATGAGGACTTCTATAGATCTCTAGTTGAAAAATCTAAGGAATCCCCGATATTATAAGCAAGTACTCAGTTTCTTGGTTCTAGGCCTAAATATGGACCACGTATGACTAACCCTGGGATTAGCTGAAATTTCTCCTCTTCCTAGAAAGATAGTCTAACATTTGGATATCCTTATTAATAATAAGTGTTACTTGGTTTGGTGGGTCCCCATCAATCAAAACAACCCACTTTAGACTTTAAATAAGTGAGAAATATTCTTCTACTACATTAAATTACCAATAAATGCAATCTGTTTATTACAGAAGCTCATGTTACTCTATTTCAATGCTCTAAAATGAAAGTGAATATTACACAGTATTTACTATGTCCCAGACCAATTTAAGTACCCTGCACAAATGAACTCACAAGCTAATCCTCACAGCAATTGCAGTACAGGTGAGACAGGACCATTAATACCCCCAGTCTCAGATGAAGCAGCCGAGGCAAAAAGAAGCCTCGCAGCCTATCCAAGATGCTACAGCTGTCAAGTGGCAGGTCCAGGTACAAACTCTGGTTCTAACGCTCTACAGTCCATGCTCTTAACTATTGTGCTAATGCTACTTCTCCTAATTTTTGTAATTCAAAGAAATATTAATATGACCAAGGATGGTACAACTGGGGTAGATGATAGCTTTCTACCTGCATATAGAAAGAAGGCTAAAGAATTTACTTATAAAGGAGGTATCAGTTTATCTAACAGTTCCTCTGTCCACCAACACACAGTCCAGAATCCACACAAAAAAGCCCTTCTGAGGAGCAGAGTTGCGTACGGGGCCCCAGAGCCTACAGACTTGACAATGGCCAGGACACAAGAGCTCCTCAACATGCACCAAATATACCTTGCTGTTCCCAGGGCTACTTCCTACCTACTTCGCCTGAATTAGCTGGGACTTGAGGTTTGTTGGGGCTTTATCTTATTTTATGTTTGATAAGTTTACAACTTAATGAAAAATGCTCTGATTTTCACTACAAACAGGACAACAGGCACAAGTACTATCACTGAAGTCATTTGTACCCAGCTCTCAGAAACCAGCAATGGTCAGATAAAGATTTTAAGATGTCTTTCCTTTGCCCACAGACATACAACTTCCTTTTGTAACCCTTCTATTTCACAAAAAGAATCCAGACTCAAGGCTACACTTCGCTCTGATCTCATTAAATTAGTAAATAAGCCGTGGTTTTTACAATAATTGTCAACTATTCTTTCCTTCTATGGACGTGAGTCAGACATAGACCAACGGCTGTATCGGAATAGTAGGAACAACAGCTAATACTGAGTAACTTTTATTAAATATTTACTACTGCTGGGCCCTGTGAGAAATATTTAACACATATGATATTTCATTTATTCTTCAGAATAAGCACTGTGATTATCCCTCATTTTACAGAGGCAACTGAAACTTAGAAAGAGATAGTGCCTTTATCCTTTAAAACACGGATAACAAATGTTGATCTTAAGATTCAAACCCAGGCTGGGTGATAACAGAGCCCATACCTGTAGCCAACATACTCCATGCATCCTAAAGGATGGCTTGTGAGTTGTCTCACCAAAGCAGGTAAGAGTAACATCAAAGGAACCTGTTTGAGTCTCCCCAAGGCCTCCAGAAGAAGCAATCACCCTTTTACATAAACTAAATTGAAAGGGCTGGAGTTCCCCTCCCACATTCAACAAGCATATCCACCTCAGCCCCTCGTATTTCCAGAGATTCCTGAGGGCACAGCTTCCCTGTGTCCTCCAGCTTTGATTTCCTACTGCCACCAAATTGTCTGTCTCTGGGTTGCCTCTTGCCTGTGGTCTGCCATGCTCTTTCCCCATCAGGTGTCTCACCTCACCAGGTAAAAAGAGCTCAGTACAAGGTCCCCTTTGTGTGATCAAGAGCTGTGTCTGATCCCAGTACAGCCTCAAGCAGGAGGTTGCTGCGCCAGATCAATAAATGCAAGACCTGACAGAGGAGGCTGCGAGTCAAGGCTGGAACTGGCCTACATCCTCACTCGAGACCCAGATTTGCGCTGTCACCATGCCAAGCCATTAATCACAAGCACCCTGTGAGCAAGGGCGGTCCCCAGGCACCACTGCATTTCATCCCGAAGGGCATCTCAACAGGAGAGTTGGAGAGGCTCCTGTACATGATCATTACTCTGCTAATAAATACGGTTAGTGACTTCCTTAAAAAGAGGTTGAACCACATCATCAGATGACTTATGCCAGCAGAACTGAAGGATCTCACACACGCACACATAGGCACACATACACACACACGCGCACGCGCACGCGCACGCACCAGAGACCAGAACTAGAAGACCAAGCCCTCCCTCTGATGCCTGTGTAGAACAAGTGGCCATTTACTGAGCAGGAAGGGCAGGGTCAAGCCGCCTGGCTTCCTGCTGAGCTGCCTCCCGTGTCCCGACTCTGATAATGAGGACGCTCACAGTTCACCAACAGGACCAGATGCCACATGAAGAAAACAGCATGGGCATCTCCCATGCTGCCTTTTTTGTCGGCATCATTTTTATTAAAAATTTGTATGTTCCTACTTCCAAAACGGATTTGAAGTGAGAATTTGGCCTCCATGAAATACTCCAAACACAAACTACATAAACCACTGCCTCACACTGACCATCACTCTGTGATTCTCAGTAAATCAGTGCTCCAGCTATCTGAGAAAAAAAGGGACAACAGCATCCCTATCCTCCACATTTCCTCTTACATCCCACACCTGGACTGTCACTACACACAGCTCCGCCACCAGAGCCCAGAGCACTGGGTTTGAATCTGATTTCATGGAAAATTCACATGGACCATTTCCTTTATGGGAATGTCTTCAAATTCTCTGATGAGTGGTTATTTAGAAATTACTTTCTGCAATACATACAAACAAAAAAATATGCCACATAAGATAGAATAATAAATCAAAATATTAACGAGATTCACAAAACCACTGCTGAATAAAATGATCAGTATTACTTTGTACTGTGCAAAACCAAAGATGAAAGTGTTTACTAACTCTATTTAAGAACCACTGCAATACAACTTGAAGAAAAATATAAATTTGTAATAGAGGGTCATCAGTCAACTACCTGTAGATGTTTAGCATTATCCCCATTCTGAAAATGCAAACAGAATCAACAAGCAAATAATACTGGCTTACAAGATTCAATCATCTAACAAAAGAATTTACTGCATCCGGGAAGTGAAGGCCAGCTTAGATAGCTGGGAAGGATCTGAAATAGAAAGCAAATTTTTCTGATTTAAGTACTTCCCCTCTCTTCTGCTAAACAATCTCTTTAGGCTTGAGGGACAAATGTTTCTGCATTTTTCTAACCCCAGTCTCAGTATATCAACAGCTGATAGAGACATTCATTCACCCAAGAGTCTGCTGTCACAGAAAATGTTCTCTAATAGTGGGTACATTACATAATGACAATCTGCACAAGAACTAAGGAATGGGGCCTCCAAAGACAAAATTGGTATAAAGACCTCCTTTTCTTGCCAGGTGACTGAACAAAAAAAGACTCAAGCAAGCCTTTGGGAGCTATTTATTTTAACAAATATTTATCACTTCTCTATGCCGGACCTACCACTGTGCTAAGAGCCAAGGCTACAGAGATGAAAAGGAACAGCAAAGGAATTATCTGTTCTCATGAAACTCTCAGCCAACTCTAAAATCTAATTTCATGCACTACCTGATCAAAAGTCACCAAATACAAAAAATCAGAAGTCAGTACAAAAAGAACAACTTCCCATAAGTGGGTTAGTTCCCTACTGGGGGGAAAAATTATTAAAGCTCTAATATAAGGTAACACTTAATAAATAAGTATCTAGCCTTCCTTAAGCCAAAACACATTAATCCTTCATCAGTTTTAGATCATAATTTTAGAAAAAAGTAAGATAGAGTACTAATACTCTGCTTAGAGTATTAAAAGTACATATTTAATAGAGAAATTTGCCTGTAGAACAAGACACTTTTGTTCTATAAAACCATCTATAAAGGTTCAATTATTAGAGAACATAAACTATTAATAACCAAAATCTAATATACCACCTTTAATTACAATTGAGGGAAGTAAAAAGAGGTTGATTAACATCAATAATTCATTGTTGTTCCTGGATTGAAAACTACGGGATGATTTATAAGGAAACCCGACGTAAGCAGATGAAACACGGGCCTACATTTTATGTGAACAGAACTTAAAGAAACACCTTGGTCCACTGGTAAACCTGCTAATGATCCAACAGTTCAGACATAGAAACTAAAGGAGCTTTAAGGTGTGCTAGCACACCTAACATTAGAAAAGATTATGTAGCAGCTGTTATACCACATTTTCGTTTAGGAAAGACCTTGTGGCTGAGGGTGGGATTTGTGTCAATTCATGTGAAAGTGGCTGTGGTGAAATAACCACAACTCTAATGAGAAAGCTTGTTTGCTGATACGTGCAGGGGACAAAGAGAAAGCAAAAATGAATATATAATTACAGTGTGCCACCTCGCTGGTGTGGATTACACCAACAAGCATAATAATTTGCTAAGATTACGGACTGATAATTAGCCTTCCAACATGAGACAAATAATACATAGTTCCATTAGCAGTAACTTAAGATTATTCTAGAAAGTAACTATAAACATTTGCTCCCATAGAGACTTAAGCAGGAAACCAGCGAATTCTTACTATTCATCTTTTAATTTGGTGGAATTTACTAAAATAACCCTACAGAGAAAAAAATGTTTGAGAGCATGTAATGAGCACTTAAGAGCAAGAGATCTTCAAAACATGTCATAACTATGTACTCTTACCTATCAGAACACACCAAACAATTAGAATAAACAGGGTTAAAAACAGAAAACAACAAAATAATGCTGCAATAATAATTGTGTCTTGAATATCACATGAGCATGTAGTTCTGTCAGAATACAGAAACTAAAGAAATTAAATAAAGGTATTTATGTCTTTTTATACATATAATCCTCACCCGAGAATACGACGTTTTTATTGATTTTAGAGAGAGGAAGGGAGAGAAAGAGAAACACCAGTGTGAGACAGAAACATTGATTGGTTGCCTCCCGTATGCATCCCAACCAGAGATCAAACCCGCAACCCAGATAGATGCTCTGACCAGGAATCAAACCCACAACATTTTGGCATACAGGATGACGCTTCAACCAACTGAGCAACCCAGCCAGGGCAAATAAAGATATTTGAGTCTTAACTATTTCTATAAAACAAGAAACTAAGGGTCTTGGGTTTAGGTAGGTTATTACAATGCACTCAATAAGTAGAGCTGCTATCAGTGATCATAAATACATCTTAGTCAGTTGAACAATAAAAATAAACAGTTTGAATTTTCATACCTCTTTGCACATCTGTTTTCAAAAAGCCACAGGTTGAGCTGGAAGACCTAAGTTTTGCTGTGGCCACAGCATCTAATTAATTGGAGAGGACAGGAGAAGGAAACAAATATATACTGAGATCCCCTCCTTTGCTCAGCCTCATCATCTTTTCAACTCTTCACGACAACCCATCGGAGAATGTGTTATTACCCTTAGCTGACAAAACAAGGAGCTGTAGCTCCAAGGCCTTAACAACTTAACCAACATTAATGAGAATAATATATAGTAGGACTAAGATTCAAACTTGGAGGACTATACTCCACAGGGTCACATAATCTCTCTAGGCCAGAAGATGGGGACTGTGTGTTTATTTCATGACGATTTCCTATGTTTCCAATGCAATCCCACAGGTGGAAAGACATCATTAAGCATCATGACTGCATATTTATCCAGTAAGGATTTGTCCACATGGAAAGACCAGATACCAATTTTCACTAACTGACACTTTTTTCTTTGCATTCTTTTCACTTCTGCAGCTAACCATTCCATGTAACATTCAGGCAGTGATAAGAATGTATCAGAGGGAAAGGAAAACACGTGTCCTCCCCAAATGTACTGATTGAAAAACAGCTCCCTTATCACACTCACTCTTTCCTCTCAGTCACCTCACAGAAAAGATCTATGGAAAGAGGTTATACCGGTCGTGAAAGGCCAGAAAGAACCAAAGTCAACAGAATTATGAAATTAATATTTAAAGTATGTAGACACTCAAAAAGAATACAAAAAAGACATGCCTAAAAAGAATCAAGAACTCTGGTTTGGTTGCTGGTTTCACTGGAAGACAGAGGTGTCTTCTATAACTTTCGGCCCCATCTGGACACCGAACCAGACCTTGGGCAATGAGGAAAACAACGGCTGCAATGCCCTTGATCCCCTGGAAGTCTCCTCTGTGCCGGCCTACTTTTCAAGGATGAACCAGAACGCTGTCCATTCTCCGTGAAACTCCCTAATCACGCCAGCCCACAAGCACGCCCGTAAAGAAATTCCTGCCTGTGCCAGGATTATACCTTTCCAACTAGGAATCTGAACCCACAATTTACAAAAGCTACGAGGAAATAAACGAAATTAGGACTGAGTGGGGGAAGAAAAATCAAAGATATCCAACTGTCACTGGGCAGCCCCAAACACAACTGGTTTTCTATCATTTTTATACTGACTGTCTTTTATCCCCACCTGAATAAATTCTGGACAAAGAGAAAGTCTTATCCGTCTTTCCAATCAACCAGAGAACCAGTTTTACAGGAGGTCTTAAATCTTTAGTGAAAATCACATATAAGACCTTAGAAAAATTCCATATCATAGAAAGTTTTTTGAACACTGGATTTTATAAATCAAAGGAAAAATGAAATTTGGAGCAAAATAGTCCTAAGAAAAAGGGCTTTAACAATTTAAGAGGAAATTTAGCAAGCAAGTCAAAGATTTGTCTTAACCTTTATGATTAGAAAACCAAATTTTTATCTCCCACATAGAAAATCTGTTCAAATATGAAGATGTAAAATAAAAGAACAGAAATTCCTGAAAAAATGAATAGTATCTTCAAGAGAGAAAATTAAATCAAGTAGAATTAGCTACCCCCAAACATTCTTACCAGAATTCCTTCCCTTAGGCCTTTTGTGTTTTTGCCTTAAAATTGTTTAGGTCCTTAAAGAGATCATTTCTGCCTTCTTCCACGTGCTCTCCTCACTTACACCTGTTAACTCTGGCACGTAAGGTGCAGAACACTGTTCCGTCCAGGAATGTAGGCCCAGAAAGGAGGCTCTTTTTCTGGCGGTGCTTTATCTCAGACCATCCAATGAAGAACAACAAACCAGACTGTGTCACTGGACTCCACCATGAACTGCATTTGCAATACTTCGCCTAAGTGGAGAGCAGCAGCAATCCCCTCCTTCACTGCGCAAATCCACAGCCATAACATGTGTGAGGCGCTGCTGGAGAAGAAGGTGCAGTATACAGATCCCACTTTCAGGCGTGGCGAAGAGAAGTGCATGAATTACCATCATTACAAGATGGAACTGACTCTGACCCACCCAAAGCAGACTTCCAACTGCGCTCATCTGCACCTCCCTGCCCTTGGGCTTTGTCCAAGTCAGGGACAGCCACTCCACAGGTGAAAGGTCACAGGAGAGCCCTCAACTACTGACCATCCAGAGCTAGTACCCCAGATCCTTCACGTGGACACTGTTTTCCAAAATGCAGGCTGGCGACCCATGCAAGCCACATCACCTTCACCCAGGAGCTTGTGAGAAGTGCGGACTGTCAGGTCTCAGCCAGGTGCCCAGCTCAGTCCCAAGCATATTAAACTGGAGAAGCCCTGCTCCACACTGTCTCCCAGAGCTTCTTCCCACACCTGAGCTCCCACTGCCCACCGCAATGGCTGGCTGGCTGCAAGATGGCTGGTTGAATGAGGCACCTCTATCGGCTGCCTTCTCTTAGCTATCTCTTAGCTTCACTTCACTCTCCCACCAATGCTTCATGCACTTACCCTATAAACGCAGACACACGACAAAGATTAAGATGTCGTGGAATTTCAAAAGACTCCAACTAGTACAGAGATCAGAACAGTTGAGAAAGAGGTAGCATTTGAGATGTGCTTTGCACAGGCAGAGGGAGGGCATGAGACGGGAGGAGGTGAAGGAAGAGTAGCAGCAAAGATGTGAAGATGGGGAAGGGAAGGAAAAGCATTAGTGCTTGAGTTTAGCCAGCATCAGGTGTATGAAGGTGAAGAGCAAGAAATAAGGCTGGAGAGGGAGGGTGAGGTCACAGGAACCTGACTGACAGATGAAGATACCTGGGCTTTATTTGCAACTAATTGGAAGTAACTAACAATTGAACAGAAGACAATCATAAACAATATAAAATAAAAATCATCTAAGAGCAATGTGAAAAATGTAAGGAGGGTGGGGAGTTCGAGTCCACTTGCCCCCCATCGTCTGTCACTCTTGTAAGCTCAGCCCTCAGGGGAAGTGGGAATTTGCCCGGCCCAGTTAGGAGAAAGACACCTGATTTTACTGAAGAGTAAATGACTGAGTGTTCCATGAGTGCATGTCTGACTCACAGCAGTGACCAGAATGGCTTATGGAAGAAGAAAAAAAATAATATCACTGTGCATTTATTTGGAGAATGACTCGGTGTTTTCAAAGAGCTTTCACAAACATCATCCCCTGAGCTCCTCCCAACACCCTGGGTGCAGCCCTGGAGCACAGCCAGCCCGCAACACACACACCCTGACCCAGAGCACGCCACGTTAACTGGGTTGAGGCCTTCAGGAGTTGATGACGACAGGTTCCTCGTCACGGGTCCCCCTGCCCACCCTCAAGTGATTCACTTGGTGAACACAAAGAACTTGACAGACAGTACTCATCACTGTGATTTATTACAACAAAGCAAAATCAGCAAAAAGAAAAGGTGCAGGAACAAAGTCTGAAAGAAACTGGGCACATGTTTCCAGGGGTCTCAGTGGAGTCTTCCCAGTTGAGTCTCAAGGACACACTTAATTCCCCCAGCAAAGAGCTGGAACAGTACCTGGGAAATGCTGTCTACCAGGGAAACTCGCCTGAGCCTGGAAGTCTGGGGTTTGTATCAGGGGTCAGTCATGTAGGCACTATCTACCTAGCACTGCCCAGAATTCCAGACTCCCAAAAGGAAAGCAGGTATTCAACATAAACCACATTGTTTGTACAGACAATTTAGGCACCATGAACCACTTTAATCAGTTCTGAGAGTGATGAGATCTCTCTGGAAAGCCAAGTGCCCAAATGCCAGCCACTGGCCAATCCCGTGAGCAGGGCTTTCAAAGGAGAGCAGGCAGGCCTTCTGTGTTAACTCTTTCCCGCACAGGCTCACAAACGCATTCTTGGAGCTTTAGTTCTAGTTATACTATTGATTTAAAGCTCCGGCTACTTAACAGAAGCAAAGTACCACAAATAGGCAGGTATTTGGGGGGTTTTGGGAGCTTGGTTATGTTAAATACAAGGATATAGATACATATCTCAGTTTTACTTGGAAAAATGTGTTCTAAGCTGTCAGCTAATTTCAGGAAGTAGTACAATATAAAATAAATCCATTATGTGCGTATAAATAAAAATGTAATTACACATTTCTAATTGGCTGCTATTAGGTCAATAAAAAATGCTGTATATAACTCCTGTCCCCATGAAATCCCAACCCATTAGGATTATCTTCTTCCAAATATATCTGGAACCAACCCCCCTGAAAAAATGTTACTTTTCAAACACAAAAAAAAAATCACAGAGGGAAAAACTCTTACCAGACAATAGGATAAACTGACTATGCCTTCCTTCCCCTTCTCAGCATGTTCCTGATTGGTACTCTGAAACAGTAAGTCACCTGAAATCTCAGGACTAAAACATTCCTGAAACATTTAAACAGGGATAGTGCTTTTCCCCTTTCATTTTTATCATGCTTTCAGAAACAATGCTTACCTAAAGGTCTTCTAAAATCTGCCTTTTGTAAATTGCACAGTTATGATGGAAGTTGAAATGTTTACATATGTGCATGCTAACCTACAACCACCTAGAGTAACAAATTAAGAGCAGGTTTGAGACTCCCCTTGTAACTCACAAGGAGATGATTTTTGTGAGGTAACACACAATTGTCTTAACCTCAGAAACAATGGCCTTGGCTGGATGGGGTAAAAGATCTCATGAGGTGACTGGATGCATTTCTTGATCTTCCAGGAATAAATTTCGTTCTTTGCTAGTGAGGTTTAGCATCACCTGTGATGTTATTATTCCTCGTGAAAATGACAGACAAGCCAACCATTTTTTTTGCAACTGAGCCAATGCAGATTCCCCCTGCTGTGCAGTCAGGACTGATTTTACATTCATAGGCCAGAATGCATCTGTACCTAAAAAGCCCTGGTGCAGAAACCAAGTCTATGTTTTCAAGATCAGTGAACCTGCCTCTAACCTATTTATCACTCAGGGACTAAGATGAAAGAAACAATCATAAGGGAAAAAACATGCCAAAAAAATTAGTGCTCACATTTGTTCCTTATCTTTCATTTTCAGCTGGAAAAGAACACTTCAATCGGGCAATCCAAAAGACTGTATAGAGCAATCCAAAAGACGTTTTGTTTTGGTCTTTTGCAAACAAAGAACACTTATGAAAATGAAAACATTCATGCCAGAATATTTAAATTTAAATAAAAGAAATAATACAGTGGTACAAATACAGATTCTGATGATGATAAATTTATTACTGCATTCCCTTGCGCGAGTAAGCCACCCATTAGAAAACAAGGGAGACGGGGAAAAAAATCAAACTGCCTCTGCACCATCTGCTTTACCATATATTCTATAAATTTATATGAAAGAACTTACAAAAAGGGTTGGAAAAAGCACTCATGTAGCTATGCATTATAATTCCATTTTCAACAGATAATGAGGCATGGTTCATTTGCTCAAAGTAAATGTCAGCATAACCACATTTTTTCTTAAAAGGAATCTTGACCATTGAAATGACACAAGAAGCACATTCACAACGAAGCAGCTCCTAAAACAGCACTTCGGTGAATCCGGGATGTTTCTCCATGCAGCCCTTGCCTTGGGAGAGGCCGCACATCTTGGAACATGGCCATAATTTGTACATACGCAGTCAGCACATTTTTAAAAACTCAGGTTTGGCTTGTCAGGCTGAAATCTCCAGAAAGGTATGTAATATCCTATTAGCCATAACTGGGTTTATGACAGTTGTTGTAAATCCAGGTACAGCACAACTTTCAAACATTGGTTTAAAAGCCAAAAAAAATTTTAGAGTAATTCTCACGGGTAAGGGAGAAGGAAACAAAATGACCTCAGGCAATGCAACAGGCCATAACAACTGGGGCTAGAATAGAACACGCTCTGGTAAATTACTGAATTAATTAAAAATAAATTTACTCCTGATAGTACTGCTTACAAGCAGCAAGTCCACTTTTCCAACAAAGACTCCAAACAATGATGTTAAAATGCATCTGAGCAGCCTGAAGACCTACCTATACGCACAGGGACAGAAAGACTGCCTCTCTAAAGGTGACTCGCTCAAATCTTCACACAGCCACATTTTCTGTTAAAAGTTCTAGAAGGAGGCAATGTGCTCAGCTGACCGCTGTTCAGAAATCGATAACTACGCACCATGAACAAGGAACTTCTACCCATGGGTAAACAGCCACGTGGGCACAGGCCACTCAATTCAGAGATGGGGGGCAAGCGAGGGCAAGATTCCCTTCTCAATTTCTGGCTAAAGAAATAGACTTATTCACCACCAATTCCTCTCCCACCATGACCGACACCATCCAACTAGAAGAACTGAGTAATTTCATATGAAATAATCATACATGTATTAAATAAAACAACTTCCACTCAACTATCGAATTTCCTAAATGAGAAAATTTAATGTAATTGGTAAAAATGTGAGCATGATGTCAAATCCAGTAAAATAAAGCACAAGCTTCACCCACTATCCTGAAGTCGAGTGTTCCTATGACACCTTTCATAAGCCAAAATGGTGTCAAGCAAAGAAGCAGTTACCATTCATTTCTATGGAGCAAATTCTGAGCATTCCCAGACCCAAAATTCAACACATACAATGTCTTTATTTCATTGACCATAATTAAAACACTTAATTATGTCCAGTTTTATGCTAAGCAACACCCTTACACGCTCTCTTAGGCTCTCCTGACACCTTGGGACACATCTTGCTAATGCACAAAATAAATAGAGATAAAGCACAAACACAGTTCAAAGCTACAAGGCATGATGCTGACTGTGGTTCCAGAGAAGGAGCTGGACAGGGCCAGTCCCGCTGCTGGGTGCACACTGGGGGGTGCATGCTGTCTCTACAATGGCTCGGCCAGCTGCCAAACAAATAAATGCTGGACACTGTTTTCACTCCTCACCTTTTTTCATATAAGCAACACTCCTCTTTGGATTTCTCTCCATTGGTGACAACAGGTACAAATGCAGGTCTTTCATAAAAGCAAAGTGGCATAATACAAACTTTCAAAAAGCAAGGGATACCAATACACAGAAATAAGTTGGCTTTCTCTCTTTAAGAACTAGTTGCCCTACTGGAGGAAAACAGAGAGAGAGAGATTAAACCAATTTGGCTGTAAAGCATATAGGTACCAAATGAAATGTGCTTCCCACAAAATATTCCTTTTTTCCTACATGGAAATTAGAACTCAGAGGACAAGGAATAAGAAAATGATCCTTCCCTCCTTAATGATCATGACCATTATAGACTGGTTGACAACCTAAACTTCATTATGTAAGGAAAGATTAAAACAGACTACCCACAATGTGCAATGCCAAGGGTGCTACCACCAAACCCAGCCCCCTACAAGGCTGTGATGTGAAGACCCACTCAGGCAGGGCAACCTGATTTCCTTTTATGACAGGAGATGAGGCCACAGATGAGGAAGATAGAGCAGATGTGCCTTCTTCTGACTGATTTCTCTACTCCCTTTTATATCAACACCAATTAAATACTGAGGTCAAATTCAGGTAGTATATTTTGGGTTTATATCTTTTAGGTAAGTAAACAACAAAGTAATAACCAAAGACTGAATCAACTGGAGATTCATATTAAATAATGGACTGTGGAATCTTATTGTAATAAATAGGTTCATCTTACTTTCCTCTGGGAATTAAATGGGTAGGATTACAAACACTAGAAGTTGGGGGGAAAAGTTTAAATGATCTTGACCTTGGAAGGATGTTCCCACAGATTCAGGATGAAATTCAATAGGAATTAAGTACTCTCAGTAATTGAAAAAAAATCCATGCAAATACATGATAAAGGAAATGCAAAAATACAGAGGACTGTACCAGATCATGAATGGCCATAGGTCAAAAACAAGGCTCGCAATGTAATACTGTATTGAAAGTAAATAAGAACAATCAAGGCACACTGGTAGAAAGCACACTGGTTACAGAAGCCCTCTGGACTCAAAATTGCTGTTTCTTGGGATAATTTATTAAGACAAAGATTTCTGGGGTTTCATGTATCTCAGTTCAGGAGAAGATGCAGAAATATTACCTACTGTGACTTCATAAAACCATACCTCAAACGTTGGGTTCCATTATGTGTATCTTTTGGGGGGAAGAAAACAAGTAAGAGGACAAAGGACAAGATTTTATGCCTGCCTTATGAGAAATGATGGAAACAACTCAATGTTTCACATAAAGAAAGCAAGCCCCAGGCATGTCATGAAGCCAATGTCAGTTATTTGGAAAAGTAGATGTGGGTTCCAGAGTCCCAGCATCCCCAAGGGATGCAACCTGAAACTAGCCTCAGCACAGATTTCAGCTCAATATATGAAAAATTTCTAACAAAGACAGATGACCAAAGAAAATTAATTCCTCTTGGGGGATGATGTTCCCACCACTGGATGTAGAGGGGGAAAAACTAGCAATGCTAGGGAATGTTATAGAGGTAGCTCAAGCATGGGGCACAAGCTTGGACCTTAAAGCACATTCTTAACTGAGATCCTATAATTACAACTCTCTATAAAAGACTTCACATGTGTTAATTACAGTCATCAAGACTCATAAAGCAGACTTCCTGGAAATAAGGCAAACTGCTCTAAAAAAAAACCCAACAACAATAACAACTTCCTTTCTATCTTTCAAAATGTACAAAAATGGGGGGAGAAAAAAAATCCTCATCTACATTAATAATAGCAAAGGACTTAAGAGAACAGAAGCAATACCCACAGATCGAATAGAGAGAATCTGCTGGGGGTCTGTTCTCAGCTCTTCTGTCTGCATAACAGTGCACGGTGTTGAGGGAAGCAAGTGGCAAAGACTCTGAAAGACTCCCTGGTACCACTCAACTTTGAAGAGCAAGCTACATCATTTTGGAACTTACATTCCTACAGATATCAGCAATGGAGGGGCTAAAAAGAAACCAGACAGCCAACTCGTCCCAGTTTTTCCTCTGATCAGGGAGGGTGTGGAGGGCTAAAAGTATGCCAACTTTGCAAAGTAGTCTAAAAATGCAGAGAAATACACCCAATACATACACAGAACAAAAATCCCACCAACAGCGAAGCACCATTCTGACTGACTTCTCATCAAAGTGGCTGGTTCACCCAAAAGAGGAGGAGCAAATGGCACTGGTTATAAAAGACAACAGAAGAAGCAGCAAAGCTCTGAAGCTACCCACTGCCACAGAGCCTTCCCCACCACCTTACTCAGACAACTAAAGAGCTAAAAATAGAATATATACCATCATCCTCCAGCCCTCCAGCTCAAGTGCTAAGGGAAAAACACAAACAGACCCAAGACAAATAGGGAAGGAAGTCAATGAGATTCCACCCACACTATTTTTGGACAAACAGTAGGGCCAGACAAAATTTGGAACATTCTTATGAAACTATGAAGACAAGGCACAGAACTTGCAGAAAAGAAATGAAGAGAACTTTGAAAGATTTACTCTAGGAAACAGAAGAAAAGATAAGAGTGTAACTGCTTTGTACTATTAAGAACATTTAAGAAACTGTGGACATTTAAAATGGGATATAAAAAATAAAGTATAAAGAAACTGTTAGAGCTAAGAAAATAAATAAGAAGAAAAAATAATGATATTGCAGAACTTAAAAATAAATATGAGCTCTGGCTAGCGTGGCTCAGTAGACTGAGCACTGGCCTGCGAACAAACCAAAAGGTCACCAGTTCAATTCCCATCAAGGCACATGCGCGGGTTGTGGACCAGGTCCTCAGTTGGTGGCCTGTGAGAGGCAACCGATCCATGTTTCTCTCCCTCTCTTTCTCCCTCCCTTCCCCTCTCTCTAAAAAATAAATAAAATCTTTAAAGTAAATAAATACATTTGAAGCATCAAAATCATATAGCAGGCACTTCAGTAATTCAAAACGTTTTTGTGAATACTTGACATTTATATGTCAACTACTGCCCGATCAATGCTACAGATAAAAAAAACTGGAGCAAATCACACAAGGAAAAGGACGCAGAAATGAAACAATTAGCGGGAAGCTGACAGCGTTGATAGAGAAACAAGAGAAGCGCGATATATGAATGACTGGTATGCCTAAAGAAGAAGAAAAAAATTCTTCTGGAACAGAGAAAATATTCAACAGTTAGATTGGGGGAAATCTTTAAAATAAAAGAATAAATACACAGGTGGAATAATGTTTGGAGAGTTTTAGGATAAATAATAAAAATTAGAAAACACTGACGCATAACTTGATAGTTATTAAACTTCCAAACGAAAGAAACAAACAAACATCCAAAAAAAAAAGCAAATCACAAAGAAAAAATGTCTGGGCTGACTGCAGACTTCTTCTCATCAAATTTAGAAGTCAGGAAACAACGGAGGAACATCCACCATGAGGCAAGCAATGTGGATGGAAAAGAGCTGTAACCCAAGAATTCTATACCCATGCAAGTTGTTAATATGTAAATGCCACAGAAAAATATTCTCAAACACAAAAGAACTCAGAAAATATATCATCCAAGGACCCTTTAAGACAAAGCTCCCTGAAGAGATAATACAATCAACTCATAACTGAATGAAAATCAATAGGAAATACACAATTAAAAAACTGAGAGAAGAAATGGCTGGTGTTAGGCATTTATTTAAACCAGAATTAATACTAAATATAAAGTCTTAACTGCAGATACAAATATAAATATTAAAATTTCTGAATGAAAACTGAAAAATAAATAAGCAATATACAACAAAAATAACACTCAAATGAATTTCTTTAGGCTTACCTACTAATGATACCCTCTGATTATGCCAGGTATTGAATATGAAATCAAAGGATGAAGAGTTTTGAAAAGTGTGAAAATGAATTAACTTTATGTGTGCAAAACTGTAGAATCATTTTTGAAATGTTAAAGATCACATGAGCCGCAAGATCAAGCGCTAACTTTATGCTGGTAAAGAGGAACAGAAAACACCGATGAAGGGGGCACACGGGGAAGAAGACGAGCAAACCGTTCCAGGGTTGGGAGAGTGGGTACACGGAATCTTGAGGGGAACAGAAGAGACAAAACGTGGACTAAAACAACGAGCACAAGAACAATCTTGAACACCATGTAAAACTCTCATTCCATCTGACACAATATCCTTTTCATGTTCAAACTGAGATAATTTCAGTTTCCTCTATGATTAGCCTTTCAATGACTTCCAATCACTTACATGGCTACACTTGACCCTTCAGGAAAATGTCCCTGGCCATGGACAAGTTTATGTCGTGCTTATGAGAGTTGTTTCATTCGATACGTTCAGGGTTGTCAGACAAGCCTGTTAAAGAAAATAAAATACAAGTATAAAATAAAACGTGTTAATATTATTACGAACCATTAAGATTTAGAGAACCAGTTTAAGTCTGGCGTTGCTAACCTGTCCATAATAGGAGTAAAAACAAATAAAATGAGAACATACAGATAAAATACAAGGGAAAGCAGAGAATGGAAGTAATATAATGAGGGGTTGGTAAATTACAGCCAGTGACAAATCCAGCTTACTGCCCATTTTTGTAGTTAAAATTTTATTTGAACATAGCCACACTCGTTCATAAACAAAGTGTTTATGGCAGAGTTGAGTAGTTACAATGGAGACCATATGGCCTGAAAAGCTCAAAATATTTACTGCCAGACTCTTCACAGAAGTGCCCCCACCCTGCTAAAAATAATCATCATCATCATCATCATCATCATCATCATCCCTGGCAACAGGTGAACAAATTTCTCTACTGCACATGGGAGGGACACGATGAACAGTACTTCATCTCCAAAGCCAATAAACTCAGAAACATGACTCGAAAACTACTACTAAACGTTATGTAGAATACCAATCAGAAATTAAATACATAGCTTTCAAATTTTGAAGTGGTAATACACCAAAAAAAAAATCCAAACAAACCAAATAACAAAGGAAAGAAGAGAGAAAGGAGGGAGACAGAACTGGACAGGGGGCAAGAACTGCCAGAAATCAATAAAAGAATCTGAAGACAGAACTAGGATGCAAAAAAAACAAACAAAACTCTCAAGCTGAGGTTTAAACAAACATACTCTGAGGAGCAATAACGAAGAGATTAAGGATAAATACAAATGGAGAAGCAAATGGAAATAAAACAATCATATTAACATCCAACAAAACTGAATTCAAGGTATTCAGGCATTAACTTACACAAAAAGGTATTTTATAGTGATGAAAATTTAATTCCCATGGACATTTTTTAGGTCCCTCAAAAAAGAGTACTTACATACATAAAGCAAACATTTCTGGATATAGGAGAAAGTGTCACAGACACTAGAGCTATGGAAGGCTTCAGCTCAGTTCTCAACACTTGGCACAATCACACCATAATATGAAGGACATTACCACAAACAGCAATAAAATTAAACAATGCACATATATTTATGTTTTATTATCATATGCACACATTTTATGTATCCATAGAACAAAAATCAACTATGCATTAAACTAAAATAAATTCTAAAAAGTAAAAACCTTTCAGACCACATTCTCCTGTCAGTCATGTTAAAACTAGGAATGAAAAACAAAGGCTGAAAACAATCATGCTTGGAAAATTTTAAACTACCTTAACCCTGGTTCAAAGACCAAAATATCACAATTTTAGAAGGTCTGTAAAAGAACAATATGAGCACTACACAGCAACAAGAAGGAAAAATGCAAAGCTTTAAACACTTCAGTACAAATAAAGAAAACATTACAACTCGAAATTCAAGAATTTTAATTCGAGAAAATAGAAAAAGCACAACCAAATAAACCTAGAGAAACTGCAAGAGAAAAGGTAATAAAGATAAGGCAAAACCAGATTTATTTAATTAAGGTGTCAAAACCATTCAAAATGTCTCTTCAACAAATGATGCTGGGGCAGCCAGACAGCCACTTGTAAGAGAATGAAGTCAAGGCCCTACCTCACACCATACACAGAAATGGACTCCAACTGGACCTGAGACCCAACTGTAGGACCTACAACTACCAAGTCTTAGAAGAAAACATGGAGGTAAGTCTTTGTGACCTGGCATTTACCATTGGTTTCTAGTATATGACACCAAAAGCACAAGCAATGAAAGAAAACATGCATACACTGGACTTCATCACAATAAAAAATTTTGTGTTTTGGTACAATTTTGCACATATCCAAACCTGTCATATAATCTTATTGGTTCCTTTTTGTTTTTCTCTTGAAGACATTCATCCAAGGACACTCCATTCCTCCATAGATAAACAGCTAATTTTCTAGAAATGTCTAAGTTAATAAAATTTAAGCTAAAAGTGATTTTTAGAATATCTAGCTAAATTAATAAATTGAAGTATTTCAATCTACTTTGTAAATATGCAGCTTAGAAAAGAAAGTCTGTATAATAAGACTTTCTTCAATTCAATTTAATTCAATACAATATAAATACACATAAGATCTTTTTCCCCCCATTTGATTCACAAAACCATAATACTGAGAGGTACCAAAATAATCACTAACATAAACTGGAAGTGGGAAAGTAAACCAATTAAACCTTTATCAAAGGCAAAGTGGTGATGTGCATCAAAATTTAAAATAAGCCCATCACTTGGTTGATGGCCTAACTCTGAGGACCTTCACTGAAAGGGCAAATGTATAAGCTTATAAAAATGTATCCCCTACAATATTCACTATAACACTGGTTATAAATTTTTAATGGAATCAAACTAAATATCCATCAACAGGGATCAAGTATAAATGGTGGTGTGCTGGCAAGTATTTAACAACTAGTTCTATAGGGGGAGGGGGAGGGAGACCCTGATTTGTAGCATTTACCAACTTCTGTGGTAAATACTCTCATGAGGGCTGGTTTTAACCTACCAAAATGAAGTCATTAAATGCAGAGTTGAGAAGAAATGTGTTAAGTGGTTTTCATGAGCAGGTGCAAGCTAGCTACAATGTACCACTGAATGATTCAAAATACAATGGAACAACAACAAAAAATACACTGAATGCTAAAAAGCCAAAAAATGTGATGGAAGAGATTTATATATAGACTGGAACCTTGGTTCTCAAACCTAATTCATTCTAGAAAACTGTTCAAGAAATGATCTGTTCAAAAACCAAATCTCCTTTGTTGCCTGAGAGACAGACACGTCACTGATCATACAGGTATCAGCATGAAAGGGTTGTCGGGCAGAGAATTGAGACTCAAAGTTTTGTTAGACAACCAAGACAGTTTTTCCATTTGGTCAAGAACCAAACTGTTCAAGAACCAAGATGTTTGAGAACCGAGGTTTGACTATATTACCATAGCAAGATATCCATTACATATTACTGGACCAAAAAAGGCCTATTACAGCATATGTGGTGTAATCTGTTATAGTACCACTTTATATGTGTATTTCATTTTCATTTTGAAAGAGAAAGAACAATACAACATTCAATCTAGTTTTACCCATAATGACAGCAGTAAATCTGGTTTTCATGGAGTATCTAAAGCAGACTAAGATTTTTATTTTAAAACAGAATAGCAAAAGACCAACAAATGATTTGGCTTCAAAGTAATTAAAAACTTCTGTATTAAATAATAGCAAGAAAGAGAAAAACAACAGACTGGGTTTAAATTATTTGCAGTAAATATTTTTAAAAAGGCTAATTTCATTTGTATGTTCAGAGCTCATAAAGAGGTAAAGAAAATGAAGAGACAACTTACAAAATAGGAAATTCAACCAGAAACAAACATATGGAGAATGATCATTCTCACTAGTAATCAAATAAATGCCAATTTATAATTATGTACCATTTTTGCCTAACATTGATACCCTCTCATTGCTCATGACATTGCAAAATGTATACAGTGTATTTTTTTAGGTGTATAGAATCTAGAGTCATAAAATCTATCATATCATCTATCTAGAAACAATAGGACTATTAATCTATTCTAACAAAAGTGTGCGTGTCTGTTTTCAAAATACGATCACCACCAGGAACTTCATCACAGCATTATCCTGAACACAGAAACATTGGGACAAAACTGAAAATCGAGAGAAAGAGAAATAACAAACAAAAAAATATATATATGTATACACACTCTAATGAAATATTACATAGCAACTCCAAACATCAACATGAAGTCTACAGAGTCACACAGAAAATATTTATCACATGTTAAATTGTACGGTACAATCACACCTGGGCAACAAACAAAAATAAAACAGACTAGAAAGGAACATAGAAAGAAATCATGTTCCTTATGTTAGATTAGTACATTTTGAATAAATTTATGAATGTGTTAAATCCTTTTTTCAAACTTTGTATTAAAAAACCATTGCACCATTTGTAAATTTTCAAAATCAATGAAAAAAACACACAAAAAATTTATTAACAGAATGGGTTGTCATTCTTTCAAAAGTTAACAGAAAAACAACACACGAGTATTTTTTGAGAATTTAAGAAAATTCATAAGTGCATGCAATATGAATACTTCTTGACTCAAACTTTGCCTATGAAATAGTTTTTCTCATAAACTTTTTTATTACTTTAGAAAGCAACCATATGATCAGAAGACATATATCTCGAATGCTCTTCCTTATTTCATTCCAAAAAGAGAATAAAATACAAAATAAATTCAGCAACAGCATACTGCCTGGAGATACATTATATATAAAAGAATGTTTTTAATAGGAAAAAATAAATCATGTGATCCTGTGATTCAGAACTAGGGATGTTCAATGCCTTAATTAATTCTGGGAAGAATACATTGTAATCTGAGTAGCAATTCACAGAGAGACTCTAGGGATTTAGAAAAACCCTAAGACAAGCATCTCTGTTCCCATAGTCAACATGGCCTGAAGTGGAAAGCCCTAAAGAAAATGTGTTTCTCAAAGGACATAGCTGGTGATTTTCATGAAAATACATTTGGAGTCAAGATTTCCCTGAAGAAATATTAATGAAGCCCTATAATCATAGGACTCCATTAAAAATGCAACTTTCTGCCAAGAATTGTATGGATAGGGAAATACAAATTATTTATCCAAAACTGATCAAGCAATGTATAGGTCAGGTATCTGCTCTCCCATAAGATGGAAAATTATGGGGCTCATCATTACAAGAGATGTTATGTGCCCATTCTGAGTTACTTCTAATGTGCTCTGGATGTTACTTCTAATGTGCTAAGCTGTGCACAGCTCAGACAGTGGCCCAAAAATAACAGGAGAAGCTAGAATGTGCAGAGGACATCCCAATCCCTAGGCCTTGAACACATCAAGGGACTTGCATCTTCAGAATCCATGTCTGATCCACGCCTGGCTCCAAGAGAAGCAACCATTACAGTAATTCATTAGTTCTTGACCCATTAGGAAGTGACTGGGAGTAAAAAAAAAATGATTGATTTCAAGTATCATTTTGTTTCAGTATTCCCTACCTCTGCTCTCAAATTATTCAGAATTATTCAAATTATCTACAGTATGAGTCAAGAAATCATCTTGAGTTAATTCTATCATGAACAAATGCAGCCCATTTTGAATGTTGTTCATAATTGAAAGTACATTTTAGGGACTTTGAATAATCTGAGGAAAAAGTCCACTCCCTAGGCATGGATGTGATAGCCTAGAAAGTGAACAGCTTGTAAGAGAACAAAACCAGAAGATAGCAGCCTTCTGCAGCTAAAAATTACAAACTACTTCTAAACAGGCATACCTTGTTTTATTGCGCTTCATGGATGTTGCATTTTTTTTTACAAATGGAAGGCAAGAGCCTCCACCAGCAAAACTCCCTTATTGTGGTGGCCTGGAACCAAACCTGCAATATCTCCAAGGTATGCCTGTATTATAACACACATCTCTACCTGGGTACAACTGCACCAGTCAAGAATATCTCCTGATACTACTTACCCAATCTTTGCCTTGGGCAACTGAAAGGAGCTCTATTGTAGGAGGGAGCAGCCAGATGGAAGCAGACTTCCTAGACAAGGATCTCTCCAGAGACATTCTAATAACCTATCACCAGATTAGCAGAGTTCTCAATCCAGTAAGAGATGCATTTCTATCACTTTAAAGAGCTGACAGGAAAAAAAACCCACCACGAAGTCATATGGTAAATTTTCTTTTTCATATGTGAGTGGGTTTTTTCACTGCTTGACATGATACCTGGGCTTAGTGTATCTAACAACCTCCAGGAGCGAAAGAATAGGAAAGTGCATGCAAAAAAACCCCTCCCATACAACTCAGGCTTCTATACTTGCTCATCTCCCAACCCTCGCTCTGGGAGAGGAAGGAGAGGAAGGGCAGGGTAGATGTAACAATGATAAAGAAATGCGGTAGGGGAGTGGAGCTGACCAGGGGAAGCTGCTTGGCCTGGCTCTTCCTGATCAAAGGCCCAAGCCAACACACAGGGCACCTCTCCTTTACTGTCCTTTCCTTCCCCCCAGAGCCTAGTGAAGATCCAGCAGCCCCACCATACTAGAACAGCACACACTGCCTGCCACGCCCCACTAGATCCACCGTGACTCTCCTTTGCCTGTGACTGGTCTCCTTTCCCCCTGCACCTGTCCAACTCCAAATCTGAAATCAAGGTAAGTGAGCCTGAAGCTGATAAGATAACGAGAAGGCCGTGTGCCAGGAGCAGAGCAGGGGTCAAAGAATGCCAAATGCCTGCCTGGCACGTCCAGTAGAACTGGGTCTTGTTAACAGTGCAGCTCTTTCAGAAAGAGCAGGGTGAGACTAGCTGTTCCTTCTTTGGTCTTCTCCAGAATGCAGACGAGATATAGGAAGTTGCTTTCTTAAAGTTTTCTAACCATGACCATGACAACTGAGGGCAGTTCAGAGGCCACAGCAAAATAAAATTTTTATATAGATATAGATATATAGATATATGCACACACAGATATATTTTCAAACAAAACAGTATAAACATTCCTTACTTTATGTTATGTATGTGGTTCAACATTATCTGTTTTTCTAGTTTTAATGAAAGCCCCAAGGGAAAAAAATGGGCACAATAATAAAAGAAGAAATGGACACAAATGGTCCATCCAAGGGTTAATTCTAAACCTTTCCTGGAAGGTCCTGGATAAGGGCCTACTGGCTCCAAATACGAAGCAGTCCCCCAAAGGTGCCCCTGTCGGGGTGAGGCACTCGAAATGCCCAGGCCCGAAAGGCCAACCTGCTCTCACTGAAACTGGCAGAAATAGCCTGGGAAGCAGAGATTCTTGGTAAGCAAATGTAAAGCACTGCTTAAAGCCCAATGAAGCAGAAAAATAAAAAGCAGTGGTGAGTCTCAGGTAGCTGCCTAGGGCAGAAGAAAACCCCCAGACCTGGGCAGGACTGCACCAGGACGCTGAGCCTCCGGGCTCCACCTCTGTGCCTCCCAGGATGTTGCCCTTCCTGCAGGAAGCAAGAGACCCATGCTGATATGGCAGGAGGCGCTGGATACCCTTCCGTGTGAAAGCAGTGAAACAAACTATCAGCAACATGCCAGGCAGGGGGAGGGGCAACTCTGGACAGACTCGCTGATGCCTCCTCCTCACTCGGCTTTCCTCACCATCCGTCCGAGCAGGGTGCTGTGACCTGCCTAAAAGGCAGTAAAGTTATTCCCAAAGGAAAAAAGAGGAAAGTGAGGGAGGCTAGGAAGAGAGCCCACAGGCCCTGGCAACGCCTCCTTGGACATCCCATCACTTCTGGAGAGGGCCTGGGCTCAGGCCCGGCATCCAGGACTGAGTTTGGGCAGAATTTGGCCCAGATGGCCAAAGCTGCAAAAGGGAAGCAGAGAAAGTTCCAAAGTTCAAATGGCCCTTAGATTTGCTCCAATCTCTTCATTCTGCAAGTTTCTACAGAAACAGTAAAGGAACAAACAAACTAAACACCCTCACGTTAGAGGAGGAAGGGCAAGAGTACTTAACCACCTTCCAGTTACAGGTCTCAGAAAAAATACACATGCCTAAACCACCGTGCAGAGCCAGAAGGAGTATGTGATTATTTAGCCAAATCTACTTTCACAAAGCCAGTCTGCCAGTGTCTCTGCACAATTTACCAATTTCAAAAATACTCTATCACAACAGTTAGAGTGACAAGAGAGTTAAACACTTAACAACCACCCTGGCACTCTTTTAAGGGCAAACTAGTAACAAGGATTAAAGTCATCCTGTATTATTAGAACAAGTCACAGGAAATGGGTCAGCTCTTTAGGACAAGAGGAAAACAGTCTTTGCCATCTGCAGAAAAACCATTTAATGCAGGAGTTCTGAAGAGCCCAGGCCCTAAAAGATCAATTCACATGGCAAGAAAAGATCATTGTATCTTTATCAGCAAAAAAAGAAAAAAACCAAGTCCTAACCAGTGTGGCTGAGTGGGTCGTCCAGAAAGGCGAAAGGTCGCTGGGTTCGATCCTCGGTCAGGGCACACGAGTGAGTTGCTGGTTTGGTCCCCGGTGAGGGTGTGCAGGAGAGGCAACCGATCCATGTTTCTCTCTCACACTGATGTTTCTGTCCCTCTTTCTCCCTCCCTCCCTCTCTCTCTAAAAAATTAATAAATAAAATCTTTAAAAATAAATAAATAAAATAAAAAATAAATTAAAAGAAAAAAACCACAAACCAGAAAACCTACTCAGACTGACTGAGTATAATAACAAAGGCAAAGGCCCCTGCTGATGTCTTCCTCCCTATCTGTATGGAAATACAATTAGATGTTCTAAGGCTCTTAAGTCACTGTGATGAGGACTTTTAAATCATTAAATGAGGAACCCGAACTATTGCTCAACACAGGCCTTCAGCACTTTCTCCCGTTCCAGCAAATGCACTGCCACCCTATTTTGAAACCCAGTGGCCCACGACAGAATCTCACACTGGCTCACCAACTCTCCGCTGGTGATCATGAGCAATCGCACAGCCCCGCCCCATGGAACAGAAAGGAGAATTTTACCTCTTGTATGATGACAACGCACTTTGTTTTGAACACTAAAGTGTTGCTAAAGAAAGTTAATCATCTACCAAAAGCACATTCACAGGTGTCTTCCTTTTAATGTGTTAAAAGCCCCCAACTTCCCCTGTCACCAGCTCAGCCATGCGATGTTTGAAAGAAGCACCAACTTGGAAGTTCCCCAAATCTTAAACAAATGTACACACCAGTGAGTCCAAGGATCTTCTCCTAGCCTTTGTTTAAGGAAGCTGTGATGAGAGAGTAAATGGGTGGGTAGGATTCACACAGAAGGATTTCTGAGGGGGAGGGGGCTGCAGCAAGTAGAAGACTGAATAATGGGTGGGTAACACACTGAGGCTGTCTCTGCAGAAGCAACAATCTGCAGTCAGCTGCAGTTACCAGGAAACAAACAGTGAGAGATGCCATCATCACCCTGCTGCCTCTTCAGCAGAAGAAAATGTAACAAAGAAACAAGAAAAATAGAAGAGGTGAAAAAAGTTTTTAAAATATAAAAAAAGCAAAAGAAACATTCTATTTAAATTTTTTAGCAAGTGATGTGATCAAAAAAGTCAAATTCTGAAAGCAGCGATTAATTCATGATTTTAGTTCACCGAAAGGAAAAACACGAGGCTTAGAAATATACATGAATCTCTTTCTTAAATATCACTATTCACTTCCTGCAACAGAGCCAAAAAGTCTCACTCTAGCTCTTTTTCTTTAATTTGTGAATCAATTATTGTTCCCATCAGTGAGGTGCAGGAACATAAAGGTACTAATAACATTCTAGCTCCTAACCACACTGCAATCCACGACACACTTCCTTGAAACAAATATTTTGTTTCTTAAAGCAATCAGACGGCTCATAATCCAAGATTAATTCTGTAATAAAGGTGTGTGGAATTTTCAAATTTCAAAGAACCTGGTGTGTGTAACAATTTTCCATTCAAACTGCTTGATAAACACTATTGGCTTTTCAACCCAAAACAATATAAGAATGTTCAAATGAATCATTCTCACCAGAGAATGAATGAGAAGTGGGCAGGGAGACAAAGAATACTTCAATTTCGTCTTTAAAACAGAATTCCTTTCATTGTGCCCCAGGTGGCCCACAGAACAGCAAACAGGAGGGGCAAGTGGAGAACATACGGATAATACCCATTAGAAGAAAGCAAAAATTTAAATTCACTTCCTCCATCTGCTCTACTTTCTTTTGGGAACCCTGCTACCCACCTGCCCTCGCCCTCCTATACCCCATATAAGACCCAATTACTGTCAACGTAATATGGGTAAATCCAGCCATGCATTTCGCCCTACTGAGATACAAAGAAACAAGAGCCACTATCATTGCCCATGCCCTCCCCCCACCCCACCATGGAACTACCAATCTAGTTAGAGAGGCAGGGCAGGTGGTTTCTAACCGTTTCTCACAGTTAAAGTTAAAGGGGAAAAAGTACCGTATATGCTCCAAGGAAATATATATATATATATATATATATATAACTCAGGAGTTCAAATTCTTAAAATCATCTGCTCTCCCCAGTTGTGTAATCCCCAGAAAACTTCTACAATGGCCTTCAGATTATTTTGTCTTTTTCTTTGTATTAAGAGCCAGAAGAAAAGTCCAAGCCAGGAAGGATAATAATACTCAGAAGGACTTTTCAGTCCAAGGGCGGCAACTGTGAAACAACAAGAAATGTGACAAGTGCTTGTAGCCTTTCCCGTTGGCAAACAAGAAATAAGGCGTGTCCCGTATAGCACGTGATCCTGAACATAATAGGTGCTTAATATTTGTTCATTTGACCAGCATTCTGTATGTAACTGTCTTTCTTATGGTATGCTTGGTTAAAAAAAATGAGAGGGAATATTTATTTTCCAATAACTGGCAAGTGTTTGAAGAATACATGAATCTGAAATCTCTTCATAACTTGACTTTTAAATAACACTCATTTTGTTCTTAAAATTGAACCATAATGGCTTTTAACAAAATATTCTGCCTTGATTTCTGAAACCACAGCTAGGTATAAGTTAGGGTCAACTCCAGAGCTATTTAGAGAATTCAGTTTTTGGTTCTCAGCACCGCAATATGAATGTTTGCTTTTGTTTGCAAAGTCTAGATTCATGACCACCTAGGATTTATGAACTCATTTCCGACAGCATGTTTAGGTCCTTTTTTTCCTTTTTACTGCATGTTAGCTGAGAAATCAGGCAGATTTTTACATATCAGTAACGTAACAAATCAAAGGTGACTGTCAAACAACTTCCTATAATTTTATTAGGAACAGCTGTTCACACAAAATACTGTTTGGGTCTGATAATAGCGCTTTCTTTAATGTTACTCCATTCGGCAGAACAAGAGAAAAAAACATTCACTGTTTACTGCAGTCAGTTATTGCCACAGATTTAATTACCAACAATCACACATTTTACCTTCTATTGCTATTTCACACCTCCCTAGGATTAATTCTGCAAGGATCCTAACATTGCCTTAAAAGCCACGATAGAAGTTTCTTTTTGAAAAATGGCACAGCCCTCCCCTTCAACTGGGAAACTGGATTTTAAATTCGTTGCTACAAATACTTGTATTCCCCTCAACCGAAAACATAAGAGTCTGGAGGAAACAAATTGCCTCCCCGTTTTGGGGGAGAAAGCAAACTTAACCTTCTTAACATGGCTTCTCTCTCTTCCAAGATGTACCCTTTGAATTCCCTACTTGCCCTCTACAATACCCAGTCAACATTTCCATTAGTATCAACAGAATGAACAACATCCCCTTAAAGAAAAATTTAACATAAATGCTGGGATAAAATCATCTTTGGAAAAGTGCCTTCATCTCTTTTCAAGGATGAGTTTGCCTGGATCCTGAAGAAAGAATCGGTTCCCTTTTTTGACTAAGTTTAGCAGAGCACAGAGCCTCACAACCACAACAAAACTGTCTCAGGTTTTTAAAACTTCATCTGTAATAAAAATAGTAACTACATTTAATAGGCATCTCTAAAAATTGAACATAAGCTATCTCTTATAAAATGCAGCTGCGTTTTCTTTTTTAATGAAAAAGAAGCTATCAAACTTATTTGTAGTAAACAAAATGGCTACTAAATTATTCTTCCGGTTCTCTTTTCTAAATGTACGTAAAAATAATTGAAGAGATATACATGAGATAATTTCACTGTTCTGTAGGGTTTTAATTTGTGCCAAGGTTCCCATACAAAGAACTACCGCAGGGCTGACAGTTAATATGGCAGCTCTAGACAATGAATTCACACGGCTCAATGCAAAACCTTATTCTGAAAGGCTTTGTTATAAGTCAGTTAGTGATTTGTAGGAGGGATGCTCCCACTTCACTCTTCAGATATAAACTATAAGCACTTTTTTCCAGAAAAAAAGAAGGAAGAAAAAAGAGGAAACGAGTCCAAATAAATCCTGACATTTAGAAACACATTCAACATTTGAAAGCTCAAAGAGTAGCAAAAATAAAACCAGTCTGGTCATAAAGCAGCCTCATAAACACCATATTTTGGCATTTCCAGGGAGATGCTGTTATTAGGGCCGCTTAGAGGGGTGCTTTCATTTTGTGGTTCTGAGTAACCATCCTAGACAGCCACTAACCTCTAGGTTAATTCAGGCAATCAACATCCCCATTCTTCCTCCAGCGAACTCTATGGAGGGGTAGTGAGGGGGGGGCGTTTCTATCCAGACCTGTGTGAATGAATTCTCCACACAGCCTAAATTTGTCAGGGCATTCCCAGGCTTCTATGTCCCTTCTTGTGCAGTACAGTTTTCAGTACATATATGTACCTCTCAAATTTAAAATGTTCTACCTGCAATTCCTAAAATTCTGTGTTCAATAACTGTGGTTCTTGTTTTGTCATTGATAAGTAAATCTTAAAAAAATCTGTTCAGTCACCACCTGTACTCTGACAAGTGTATCACGGAGAAAAGTGGATGGCAAAAAGAGATAGGGTTAAACTAGCTTCTACACGACACCAGACGTGGAATGGTTTCCTTGTTATTTTCTTTAAACTTTCATACTTAAAGCATGACCGGTACTCCCAAATGCACCCAGCAAAGAACTGTAACACGGGTTTGATACATGATGTTACATTTTACATTAACACTTCCTATCCTGGAATGCATTTGTATTCATTTGGCTCAAAGAGTTACATACATTTTTTTTAAAAAGATCATGAGTTTATCTGCCACAAGTTGAAAACATTACATATCCCTGTGTCTCTATAATTTATTCATGATTTTATTATTTCTATCAGGAGGATAAGTAAATTTATTCATTCAACAAATACTGGGAGCAGTCTATAAGTTAGATACAGTGCTAGAAGCTGGAATTTCAGTGACCAATAGAGACACAACCCCTACCGTCACAAGCTTCCAGTCTATAATAGACAGAAAATCTATCGTCACACCTGTAGTTCACCTAGAAGACCAAGAACATACATTCTTCCGTCTAAGACTGGCCTACACTATGTCTGTTTTCAAAAGGTGGAATTCAAGAAACAAATAGGTTTGATACATCTTCCTATTGGGTGATTACGATCTGAAGAGTACAGATTTCAAAAACATGCAAAATCAGAACAGGTAAATAGGAAAAAAATATTTCTTCAAGAAATCAAAAAAATTTTCAGTATATCTGTGACTAGAATCAGACATTCAAAGCCACTTCTTCTATGTAGACTTAAAGACACTGATGTTACTGATCTATAGTGTGACCTATGTACCACCAATAGAAATGTTTAGTTAATATTCATGAATATTAATCAATTAAAGAAAACATAATGTATTTTACACCTAGAAAGTACATAAAAACTTCAACCAAGTTAAAGTATTCTCTTGCATACATGTGTAGAATACAAAGTTTTTAAAGGTATCAAAGAAATAAACACTAATAAAAATGAATTTAGAGAATGAATCAGATAAAGGAAAAAGAATTCAGAATTAAATATATTTTATGGTAGTAAGTTTGAGTTCCTTTTTATTTTTTTAAAGATTTTATTTATTTATTTTTAGATTTTATTTATTTATTTTATTTATTTATTTTTAGAGGGGAAGGGAGGGAGAAAAAGGGAGAGAACCATCAACGTGTGGTTGCCTCTCCCACATCCCCTATGGGGGACCTGGGCCACAACCCAGGCATGTGCCCTGACTAGGAATTGAACTGGTGACCCTTTGGTTCGCAGGCTGGCACTCAATCCACTGAGCCACACCAGCCAGGGCTGAGCTCATTTTTAAGAAGAATAAAAAATCAGTATACATAAGTATTGCAGAATTTGGAACACAATGGTATAATTGCTGGATATGATTCAAAATAGCCCAAATTTTATTGCCATCCTTTCATCAAGGCAGGTAACCACATTTTCCCTTTCTACAATAATTTCTCCATACTATTAATATATAAAATTAAATAATTATGTGAACATAATTATGTGACTGCACGGGTCTCTGGCCATACAAATCAGTTTCCATTAAAATGGTGTCAGGAATTTTATTTAAATATAAGGGCAAATCCTCAATTTTAATAAGCTAGTTAAAAATATTAGTAACCCTTTAAACTATAAAATGATACATCTATAACCTCCTTTGGATAGGTATCATTTAAATGAGTGAAGGAATATCAAGACTCATGAAAGCAGCAGGTCAGAAGTTCCTCAAAGGGAACTCCTCCTCAATACTATCCCTTGTTCAAATCAAGCATCATTTCTCCTCTGGACTGAAAAAATCCTGAAATCAACCACATGCCCATCCACACACACAAACTTACATTTAGCATCTAGCATTTACTACATTAATAGTGTAGATATCATAGAAGTTATGTTACCAAAGCAACATACCTAAGACATGAAGCTGTAGCAAATCTTATATGACGTGTATGCATCATATTTCTAACAGAAAGTTGTATAATTTTCAAATGTTACTGATAAATGTAGGTCCTAAATGAAAGTCATATTTTCTACTGCTTCTAATAGGCCATATTGGGGGCTGGGGTGAGGGTGTATTAAACCCTACTCAAGTATCTAATGAGACAAAAAAAAATTCTCCACACTACCACCACTTCAGCAGTGAAATTGTTTTACTTTTTTCCTATCTCCAAGTTCATTTTTTAAAACACCGCATGTTATTAAAATACACAGTATGTAATTAAGCATCCATATATGTGTATTTCCCCACAGGTCCTCCTAGACGTTGAAACCTAGATCCTCAGACAAACCCCCTTGGCTGTAACTCAGAGCTGCTACAAACCTAGAGCTGTCACATTTCAGGCAACAGGCCTGGCTTGAGAGACCTCAAATGTGGATTCAGAGCCAGACAGAAACAAGTCAAGACTGTAAACAGGGAAAAAGAAAATAGTTCTTAAGGTTCTCTAAAATACATGATTTTCCCTTAATTCTGCACATAGACACCCTATACATTTTTCTTGCCCTATTTTCTTCCCAACAGTGAGAATTCAGGAAACATTCAACTACATGTTTTCAGCCACTAGAAATAGCCCAAGATGAGAACAAAAATTTAGAAAGATCTTCATTTTCCCATTGCACTTCCCCATCCCTGGCTTCATTTCCTAAAGCCCACTCTTATTCAGTGCTTTTGCCTTCTGTTCTTTATAAATGTGCACATTTATCTAATCTGGTTTCACAATGAAGACATAAAGCAGGGCATATATGAATTCACCATTTGTAACTGTTTGTGATCATTATATTTTGTTCCTGCTTGTAAATGATCCTGCACATAAGCAGTTCAGTACAAAAGGCAATTGGTTCCTTGAACCAGGAGATGGAATACTCAAGAAAGAAAATGAATGCTTCTCAAATCCGAATTGACAATACATTATTTTCCTCCATAAATGTATAAGAAACATATTATACACACAAATATCCTAGACACAAATGCAGGCATTTTTCAGGCCTGTAACTGCAAAGCTGTTTGCTCTTCCCACCACAATAGCTAAGAGTTATGGCTTGCTGGCTTGTATGTGACCCCTGATCGTTTATTATGAACATTCTCTCAGATATAATAATCAATAGAATTCCCAATTGAGAACCACCATTGTTTTACTAACTTAGTGTTAAGGAAGAATGTTAAATTGTGTTTCTTAGAGATTAAAGAGAAATTTTTGCTGTAATTTCCCGTTTTCCTTCTAGTTCAGATTCTAAACATACTGAAATACTGTCCATTTTAAACAAAAGGTTTTTATTTGTTTCCATGAGAGTAACTGAGAGGCGCACTGGTTTTCAGTAGTAACTATTGTGAATGCAGGCCTACATCTGGGTTACCCCATTACACAAAAGATACCGTGGCCGTCAACAACCACACAGCACAGCGCTCACCTATCCCTCATCTTCATCTGGAAAGAATGGTGCAGACAAGAAACACGCCTGTCACCATCCACTGGTCAACAAACTCTTCTGGGGTCCTTCCTTTCGATGATCAGGTGGGTAGAGAACAGCACTTGGGTAACACATTTGGGCTTGCCTCCGCCCCCCCCTCCCCCGCCAGCCACCCCCAATACATAAGCCTCCTTTCTTTGGAGGCTTTCCTTTCCAACCAACTGGGCTCCCACACCATCACTCCTTGGAGAATGCAGTTGCTATCGAGTCTGTCTGCCGTTCCACCATTCCCTCCGGACCCCAGAACGCACTGACAATGGTTGCACACAGGCCACCCAGCCGAAAGCCATCCCCCAACGCACCCAGACTCTGCTCGCACCCTCGAGCTACACTCACTCACACAGCTCCCCACTCCGCCACCCCACGGGACGCCGCGGCCACGACAATGGAAGTTCAACCCCTCTGCACCCCTTTCCCACCCCCTGCGTCTGCCCCCCACTGACTGTTTTGCCATTCAGCTGATGCACAGCAGATAAAGGCGCACCCCGAATGCACGGATACCCTCAGGGATACCCAAAGGCACAATCCGAGGACCTGGGCAGGGCAGCCCGACTCCCGCGTGCGCGCGGGCGTGTATGCACACGGGAGCGCGCGTCGGAACGGGTGCGGGTAGTGGCCGGGGGCGCGCCTGGGGAGGGTATTGACCAGACCGGGGCTCCCGGGGGCGGGGGCCGCTGAGCGCCGCGACCCAGGAGACGGGGGTTGGCAGGTGGGCAGCGCCGAGACCCGGCGGGAGGGTCTGCAGCAGCCGGCCCCTGGCGGTACTCACCGAGCAGCAGCAGCTTAAGCTCCCGGCGGGCGTCCCGCTTGTCCCTGCGGAGCTGCCGCTCGATCTCGTCGTTGATCCGCCGGGCTTCCTTGGCCTCCTCGCTCAGGCAGCACGCCATGATGGACTCCAGAGTCATTCTTCCAAAGTGCCTCCGCTACAGCCCAGCCGGCACCCCTTGCTCACACGCACGCACACACACCCTCCCGCCCTCGCTCCCCCGAGGCAGCGGTGGCCGTAGAGCCCCCGCCGCCCGGGCGCGCGTCCGGGACGAGCTCCGGGAACCGCCGCGGCCAGGGCCGGGGGTGCGTCAGGAGCGGAAGGTTGGGGCCGCCGGCAAGAACAAGGCGGGCGCGGTAGGCTGGTTCGGGGGGCGCGCAATAAAAGGCCGCCAAGCCCGGCCTCGCTCAGACGCCCGGGCTTCCTTCCCCGGCAAAGGGCGGCCCGCCTCGCCCCCCGCGCCGCCGCCGCCGAGACTCCCCTAAGCCCTGCGCCGGACGACGAGAGCACATCCACCGGGGCGTCTCCGCAGAGAGCGGCCGCCGACGGCTCCCTGTGCCCGGCGCGCCCGCTCCTCGCCGCCTCCTGACACGGCTCCTGGGCGCCCTCCGCCCTGCCCGCGCCCACCGCCCGCCGGGACGCCGCGCGCTCCTCTGCCTCCGCCTCCACCTCCGCCAGGCGCCCACCCCCGGCCCCGATTGCCAGGCGCGGAGCGGCTGCTCAGTGCTCGCCCTCCCCCTCGCCACACACACACATTTTCTTCTTTCTCTGAACTGGAGCACAGATCCGGGAGGGAGAGGGAGGCGGGAGGAGGAGGCGGAGGAGGAGGTGGTGGAAGAGGAGGAGGGAGCAGGGAGGCGGTGCCGCCCAGCCCCTCCTGGAAGGCTCTCCTGGGCTCGCAGCCGCAGCGCGCGCCTCCCAGTGCGGCTATTGCCTAGCCCGCGCTACTGCCGGCTGGTCCGCCCCCTCCGGCTCTACGGGCACCTCCCGCTCCCGCGCCCTCTGCGGGGCCAGCGGGCGCAGCGGTCACGGCCGCCTCCGCAGGGGGCGGGGCCGGGTTGCCGAGGCTCAGCCGGGGCGGCCGCCAACCTGCCGCTGCCCGCCAGCCGCCAGGAATGGTAAAGCGGGAATATGGCGGCTTCTGCTTGTCTTTCAGCCCACCAGCCCCGGAACGCGGCCTCCACCCTCTGGGAGGCCGCGGGATTCGACCCCACGAGCCCCTCGCACCGCTGCGGTGCGGCTCCCAGAAAGTGGCCTTGGTGCCCGTGGCGCCAGCTTCCGGACAGCGCCGATCTACTCGCGGAGCCACTCCGCAGCCACTTCTATATTCTTTCCCTTTCCTATTTCTAAAACGTCATTCGGTTAAAAAGTATCTCGCCCACCTCTGCCCCCAGTGCAGTGATGGAAAATAATATACACTCAGTCGTGGAGTGCGACTGCGAAGAGAAGCAGTTGTGTTAGGTTTGGGATGGGGGACGGAGGGGATTGATAGGCGAAATTGTCCACAAGGTTACTGGACATACAAACCTAAATCCTGAGCAGAAAGGTTGAAGCTGCCCGTTTCCAAGAGCTTCTGATAGCTTCCAACTTTTCATGCCGTTGAGGTTGTTTATTGGTCTGTTTGTATGTTTGTTTTTTACACATTGTCTTTTTGAAAAGGTACACAATGTTTAACAGCCAAGTAATCAAATTTATCCTCTGGACGGAGACTGAATTATGGATGACTGTTGAAAAAATGCAAAATAATGTGAAAAAACAGAGTAAAATAGGTAAGTGGGAAAGCCAAGATGGCCCAGCAAAATTTTATTCTAGTATTTTGTTTTTCCACTTCTGATTGGGAAGTTTACAGAATAATGTTGTTTGCGTATTTTGGTGTGTTATAGGACTGCAAAATGGGCCCCAAAATCTCCTTCCTCATTCAGGTTTTATTTGGTCTAATTAGCTACAAGAGGTAAAACTCATTGCTTCCTACCTTAATGGAACGCGAGATCTTGAAAGTAAATTGTATTTTATGAAGGGGATCCTTTTTCAATATTTCATGTTTTCTCTGAGATGTCTCTGCTGCAACCTGCTGATCCAGAGTATAAAGTCAGGTCGTGACTGTGCTGTTGCTTGCAGGTCAAAAACCCATATACGGTTCTTGGATGACAGGTGTGTGACTACCTTCTCTCATTTGCCATTACCTCCACCCCTGGACTCACTCCTTCTTTCTCTCTTTCTCTTTCTCTCTCAGGACTTAGATAAAACAAGTCATGGAGACATAAGATCTACCTTTTAGGCTCCCTTTTTAAAAGAATATTTAGTCTAGAAAATGGCTAAATTTCACCTTGGGCAGGAGAGCAGCAAAGACAAACTTCCCTTCGTTCGTGTGAATGCCTACAGAAAGCCTCTACACTTGCTGTGAAATTAAAATTTAAAATTAAGTGACTAATGAAGTTAAAGATTGAAATTCAATATGCAGAAATTTTAAATGGCTTTGGGGAAAAAACTTAATTATAAATTTGCACATATATGCATATGTGTGTATGTATATATGTACCTATGTGTTTCAGAGAGATGCAAAACACCAGAAAGTCAAATGATAGGAAGCTTCAAGTGTTTGGGTTTCCTAGCCAAGGATCCTCTGAGATTTTGGAGAATATGTCTCTAGACTGTGCAGTCAACCTACAAGGTAACTGAATTAATTTCATTTCAACTGAACTGACCTATTTTTTAAGGAAAGGAATTAAACTGTTTCAATCCACTGTAGATACAATCAAAGTCTGTTTTGTCACTCCTGAATCCCAAGCATCAGGGACACTCCTTGGCATTAGTACATATTTGAATGGATAAGACAAATCAATAGGAAGATGTTTCAAATATTGGGAAGAAATCAGGAAGTAAGGAAAACCAACGCACTATAATGATAAAGTCGTATATGGTGTCCAGAAGGAAACAGGAAAAGAAAATTCCCAGTCTGGGCTGAGATCTGGGCTGGAACATGGGAATCTTTGCATATATATCTGGAAAGCATTTGCCAAGCAAATATTCATACAACCTAAGTCAAGCAAACAAAATCCATGTAGAAACCACTGAAGTTGTTGACCATGTTCTAGAGGCAAATACTCTTTAAAACATGCAACTAAAACATGGATGTTACAAAGTCCTAGTTCCTTAAATCAGCGAACATTCATCTATTACCTATTTGTAAATAAAGTGAAAGTGCAGGAAGAGAGAGATACTAAGATGAATACAATATGATCCTGCCCTCAATAGGCAGATAGTCTTAAGGTGATATGTGGCTGTGAACAGCTATAACAAAAGACAAAATGAAATCGATTTGTATTAAAATCAGAAAAGAAGTAACCATTTAAAGATATAAAAAGGAAGGAATAATTCATTCTGTTCCAGAGAACTATAGAAGTCTTCACAGGAAAGAGGACATTTGGGTGCATCTTACCATTAAAAAAGTAAATCAGTAAGTCCAAATCACCCCAAACAAAGTGAGATGATAACCCATTTTGAGAGTTCAAGGGCAATTACTAGAGAGCTGAAAAGCAAACCACAAAACCCTAGCAGCTTGAACACTGAAAGCCAGAGAAACATGGGAAGTCTGTCACCTCTTCTGTGGTCTCCAGATTCAGACACCTACCCCCATGATCATATCACCCTGTCTTCTGGGATCTGAAAAAGAAAAATGGCCAAAGGCATAGTTTAGTTTCTAGGAGTGAAGAGGTTGCACTCTTATAGAAGCTGCTCCTGGGGAAGGAAAAGCCTGCACTCCTCTTGTTCCCAGAGTCACTTAGCCTGGCTCTTTCACAGCATACACCACATCACTGTAATTGTCCATTTCCTTCCCCCTCCCCTCTTGCTCTCTCTCTCTCTCTCTCTCTCTCTCTCTCTCTCTCTCTCTCTCTCTCTCTCTCTCTCAGAAGCTGCTCAAGAGTACAGACCTTCTTTTTCATAACTGTTTTCAGGATACCTAAAAGAGTGGCTATCCTAGAACAGACAGGAAGTGATAAATAAACAAATGGATACCGGAACCTCCATCAACAACAAACACACTCACAGCCTGCCTGTCCCAGGCAGTGCACTGTGCCAGATGCCTGAGGTATACAAAGCCCTTAAAGGCTTAATAATCTATTTGGGCAGACAGTCCACATGCATAAAAGAATAAACAACAACCAGAAATGAGGAGCACTTGCTGCTAACGTACAGTATAGAGAAAGGATTGCTAGGAGTTTAGAAGGAGCAGTTATCCAGGCCACCATTCAAAGCAACTCTAAAGAGTGTGGCTAGATACAAGGCAGTCACCTGAAAGGCCAATTAAAAGTCAGCCTGAAGCATTGCAGATCCTACAAGTGCTGAAAAAGAACTGCTCTGTGCAGAGCTTGCTGGCACAGCTATCTGACCAAACAATAAAGTGCCCTTGCTGGTGGTGATGGTGGGCAAGCAGGCCCAGAGAGACTCAGAGAGGTGCAAATGGTGCCACCTACAGGATGGTTTTCATAACAGCAGAAAGATGATGATTCTTTAGTTGAAAGGTTTTACACAGGCATGAAACAGAGCACCTTCTGAAACAGAAAACATGCACAATGCAAAGCCAAATTGATATTCTAGACATAACTGATGTGCCTATAGTACCTCAGTGACATCTTTCCATTACTACCCTCAGAAATGTGTCCAAGTGAGCCTCTGACTAATCAAATGTATGTAGTGTTATCAAAGGTCAACATTTTCACAGGAAGCATTGTACTCACAGTACAAAGGCCATTCAGGTGCCACCAGACTGAAAGGCTCTAAAAGGCTGGCCACATGGGAACAATTTTTAAACTGAGTAAACCAGTGTTTCAGCCACCCGAAGCCATTTACTAATGTTTGATGAATGAATGAATGAGCAAATGAACGAATATATACTAAAATCAGATAGTAAGATATCAGGTCACCCAAAATTATGATCCAAATCTTTCTAGCATCCAAAGGATCAAGAGTAATTTAGCTACTACAGGAGGTTCCTTCTTGCCCTGAAGTTACTATTAGTTGGAGCCACCTGTTCCCTAAGACTCTGCCATTGCCCGACTTCCACCTAAGACCAAGGGCGCAAATAGTGGTCTTTGGCCTGAAGAAGTGTTGCTTTTGACTCAATGGTGCTTTTGAAAATTTTGAATTAGCTGTTAGAACTTAAGCATCAACAGATTCACAGAGAAATCAGGGTTTCAGTTTCCTGGTCAAGATCTGGCAATCCCAGGCCTATATTCCCACATGACAACCATTGCCCCATACCTGATTCACTCTGTACTGCTGTAAAACCTGAACCAACCTGTACTCCTCATTTAGTAACATGCTGGACCTGTGAGCATTCCAGGTGGGCACTCTAAGGTAGGTAGCAGGATGGGGATTGGATTTTGGAATTTATCAGAGAGTTGAGGCAATTGATTTCTTTTAATTCTTTGTTTCCATGTTTCTAAATCAAGTAAACATTTATCCCATTATAATCCTCCCTTTGATGATTTCTCATGTAAAGTCCAAGAAGGGCAGGATTTTTGGTCTGTTTTGTTCACTCCTAAATCTGGCACTTAGAATAGTGCCAGGAATATAGTAGATGCTTAATAAACATTTGTCGAATGAACAAAAAAGAGATCCTCCAATCAAAGAGACTACATATTGGCCACATAGCAATTAGCTTCTTTTCTTTTCTTTCTTAGCCAGATGGTACCCACCAAAATTGGCTCCCTCTCTAAACGTTCCTTGGCCCTGTACTTCCAAATTCTGCCATCACTAGGATATCAAGAAAGCTGGGTATGCAACATATTTGTTTAAAATCCAAATGGAAACATGTATTAATCTGTCTAAATCAACTTTAAAGGAAGGTTGACATTCCTGACACAACTTCATTTTTCATTTCATGCAACATGCATGTTATATATTAGAGATCATGACACAATATATAGTCAAAGTTAATTGCTCAATGTGTGATAAATTAATGAAACAGCACATGTTGATGAAAAATACATAAGTAATTAAAATGTCTATTGTGGTACCTTCTCAATGATTGAAATGGTCTTCATATTAACTTTTCATTAGTCACTATCCTTGTAAATTTTTCAATCTGCCATTCTGAGTTCTATCAAGATATAAGAGAGCTAATAGCTTTTCAATTTTAAATAGGAATATAAAATATCTCTTCCTACCACCAAATTAAATATAATGGTACCTCTCATTTTATTTTTTCTTTCTTCCCATTCCTATCTCTTAGGCCTATGACAATTTATTTGAACTACAAAAATTTCCAAAAGGCCCTTTTAAATTTGTCAATGTACTTCCTTATTTTCATCCTCATACAAATTCTTTTTTAAAGTATGTTTTATTGATTATGGTATTACAGTTGTCCCACTTTTTTTTCTCCACTTTATCTCTCTCTGCCCGGTATCCCCATTCCCTCCCCCAACTTAGTTCATGCCCATGGGTTGCACATATAAGTTCTTTGGCTTCTCCATTTCCTAAACTATTCTTAACCTCCCCCTGTCTAGTTTATGCCTACCAATTATACTTCTTATTCCCTGTACCTTTTCCCCCTTCTCCCCTCTCCCCCTCCTTGTTGATAACCCTCCATGTGATCTCCATTTCTGTGATTCTGTTCCTGTTGTAGTTGTTTGTTTAGTTTGTTTTTGTTTTTTTAGGTTCAGTTATTAATAGTTCTGAGTTGTCATTTTACTGTGCATAGTTTTGATCTTCTTCTTTTTCCTAGATAAGTCCCTTTAACATTTCATATAATAAGGGCTTGGTGATGATGAACTCCTTTAACTTGACCTTATCTGGGAAACACTTTATCTGTCCTTCCATTCTAAATGATAGCTTCGCTGGATAGAGTCATCTTGAATGTAGGTCCTTGCCTTGCATGACTTGGAATAGTTCTTTCCAGCACCTTCTTGCCTGTAAGGTTTCTTTTGAGAAATCAGCTGAGAGTCTGATGGGAACTCCTTTGTAGATAACTGTCTACTTATCTCTTGCTGCTTTTAAGATTCTCTCCCTGTCTTTAATCTTGGGTAATGTAATTATGATGTGCCTTGGTGTGTGATTCCTTGGGTCCAACTTCTTTGGGACTCTCTGAGCTTCCTGGACTTCCTGGAAGTCTATTTCCTTTGCCAGATTAGAAAGTTCTCCTTCATTGTGTTTTCAAATAAGTGTTCAATTTCTTGTTCTTCTCTTCTCCTTCTGGCACACCTATGATTTGGATGTTGGAATGTTTAAAGTTGTCCTGGAAGTTCCTAAGCCTCTCCTCATTTTTTTGAATTCTTCTTTCTTCATTGTGTTTTGGTTGAATGTTTATTTCTTCCTTCTTCTCCAAACTGTTGGGTTGAGTCCAGTGTCCTTCCTTTCACTGTTGGTCCCCTGTGCATTTTCCTTTATTTCACTTTTCATAGCGTTCACTTTTTCCTCTATTTTGTGACTATACTCAACCAATTCTGTGAGCATCCTGATTACCAGTGTTTTGAATTCTGCATCTGAAAGGTTGGCTATCTCCTTGTTGTTTAGTTCTTTTTCTGGAGTTTTGATCTGTTCTTTCATTTGGGCCATATTTCTTTGCCTTGATGCACCCGTTATGTTGTAAGGGGTGGAAACTTAGGTATTTGCCAGGGCAGGGCAACCCACTATGCAGCCTTGTGGCACTGTCTGTGGGATAAGGATCAGAAAGGGAACAATGCTGCTTGCTCAGCTCTTGCCCCGCTTGTTACTTCCCCCACTTCCCACATGTGAATTGTGCCCTTTCAGGTGCTGCCCTGGTGCTGATTCCTGATTGGGTGGGTTTTGTACATTCTAGGGCCCCGTGGGCCCCTCCAACAGACTCTCCTGTGAGACTGGGAGCTTCTCCCACCACTGCAATCCCCACAGGTTTTTACAGCCAGAGGCTTTGAGGCTTTATTTCCCTGTACTGGAACCCTGGGTTGCACGGTCTGTCTCGCTCCCCAGTTGTTCCTCCCTGTTTATCTGCACGCGAATGTGGGACTGCCCACTCCAAAAACCACCACCTCGCTCACCTAGTCCGCCAGCTGCCACATTCCTCTCTGCCTGGGCTGTCTACCTCCACCCCTCCTACCAGTCTCGATGAATGTTTCTTCTTTAAATCCTTGGTTGTTGGAATTCCAAAAAGTTCAATTTTCTGGCAGTCCTGGTTGTGTTTTGTTTTTAAATTGGTTGTTATCCTTCTTTTAGTTGTGTGAGGAAGTGAAGCATATCTACCTTCACTTCCATCTTGGCAGGAACCGTTTCTTCCTCATACAAATTCTTAATAACCAGATTTGGGGGTGAATACTTTGGACCATATAAAATAGGGCATAGAATAGGGTGAGGTGAGTGAGGCACTGCTTTTTTGTTGTTCTTCTTCATTAGTTTTTGCATTTTTAAAAATTTGTCTTATTATGTATCTTGATCACTGAGGTGTTTGGTGCTCTCTCAAATTTTGCACCCAAGGCATGTGCTTCACTTGCCTCACACTATCCTGGCCCTGGAGAAGTTGTCCATGAATTGGCACACAAGTGGAGAATTTGTCACTCTAGAGTAGGAATCTGCTATGGAGGATTATCTATCCTTTACAATTTCAAAATATGATTTCTGTCTGTGGAACTGGAACAAAAGAACTGGGTTAGGAAGCCATTGATTGTCTAAATTGAAGCAGAAACTTCCACAGCCTCTCCAAAAACACATGCTATCAGGAAAATCATAACACCCCTCCAAAACAATGAGAAAAGTGCAGAAAATATTACATATTTTCAGCTCCTTATTTGCCATATGTTAAGAAGCAAAGACTGTAGTATCGAGAGATTTAAGAAACCATGTGATCCAAGGAATTTCTTCTAAATCCTGGAAATATTTCTTAAAAATAAAGCATACTTAATAGCCAATCTATAAAAGGGTAAAGGTATAGGTGTGCTGATTAGAGAGGAGTGACGTGGAATCCCCATACTTCCTCCTCTTTCCTCTTTTTTCAGATCATTTTCAAAACATTTGTGCTAATCCAATTGGCACATTTTCCAGCAGGGTCATACCTAGAGGGTCGAAAAATTTGTCCAGATTCTGCAGCCAGGAAGTGCAAAAGCAGTACTAGAACTTGAATTTTTTCATTCTCAGTTTTTTATTCCTGATGCCCACTGTCTTTAAACTAAATGAGTTCTGAGGGAAGTTACAGTTGGTCTCCAGCTTTCCTGGTCTCAGAATTCGTCATCTTTTTGGGAAAGGTCAATGGTTCCTTCAATCTTGTACCTATTCTCAAGAAGCCCATAACCTATTGATAATAAATCACAGCACCCTTGCAGGAGTATTTGCGTTTTTAACTACTGTAGATCAAAACCCCCGGTTCAAGCACATTTCTGACCCTTAGCTGCACATTAGAATCACCTGGGGAGACTTTAAATGATACTAGATGCTCTATTCTCACCACAAATATTTGAATTTAATTGGTCTGGGGTGAGGCTTGTTATGTATTTAGGTTTTGGGGTTTTTTTATGCCCCCAGGTATTCCAATAAGCAGGCAAGATTGAGAGCAACTAAGTTATAGTAATAAAACTAATTACATGTGCAGGCCTCATCCAGTAAGTGCATAATGCAGTCATAATTACCTACCCCAGCTGGGAAGTATGACCAGTCCTGCCTAACACAGGGCCTGTCCTAAGCTCAGGGCTCACCAGAACCAGGCTTGTCCTATACCCACCCATGTCCCATCAGACCTTTAGATACTTATTTTCCTTTTCCTTTCATTCTTTTCTTAAAAGTTTTTTCAATGGTGAATGTCCTGGGGTGGGGGAGAAGCTCAGAGAACACAGGAGAACATGTAGAAGAAAATGAATGTTTTGCATAATGCAGTACTTGTTTACATTTTTTGTTAGGTTTTGAGTCCTTTCTATTCAGATGGATAGACAAGATTATTTACGAACTGAAATGATAATAGAGTACATACTGGTATTTATTTTTTAATTACACAGGCATATGGACAAATGCCCAAATACAACAAAATTTGACACAAGAAGTCTCTCTCCCACTGCCAATCCACCTCTCACCTTCCCACCAGTGTTACCAGTCTTTTGGCAGACTTCCAGAAATATCTAGGCACATACAGAAATATATTTATTTATCTTTTAGTTACAAAAATTGTGCATATTATACAACCTAGTCTGTAATTTGCTTTTCCTACTCACAGTATATCTCAGAGATGGGTCTGTATCATACACTTTTTTTTTGACACCACATAGTTTTCCATTGCAGATTTCCCACAATTTCTTAACCAGTCCATTTGTGATGGGTACTTGTTTCAAGTGTTGTGCTACTTTTAAAGTAAATATTTCTATATTTAGCTCTTTGTTCTTCCCATGAATTTATTATTTATTAAATATGCTTCAAAATTATTTTAGTGCTGCTTGGTGTTCCATTGCATAAAATTATAATGATCTGCTCATATAATACTGAATTGTTAGACATTTATGTTGTTCCCAATTCTTTATCACTATGAATGATGCTGTAATAAACAACCCTTGTATACCAATCTGTGTGTGTATCTCCATGTCCCTTGAATAAATTCAACAGAGTAGAATTATTTGTCCAAAGCATATGCACTTCCTAAGGCTTTTGATATATAGTACCAAATTGTTCTCTAGAGAGTGGGTAACAATTTATATCCTATCACAAATGTATGAAAAGTCTTATTCCCCCATCTTTGTTATACTACAAGTACTGATTTTGAAATTATGGGATTGATTTCGGGTCAAAATACATGTTACAATTTTTTTCTAATTATAATCTTTCTTCATCATTATGAACTACTCTGAGACTTTTTTATAAACATACGCCTCTATCTAAAAATCATTATAAACACTACTTTAATTGAATAATAATCCATATAAATAAAGCTAATTTTTAAAAACTTTAAAGTACTTTTATTTTAGGGAGTTTAAATTATACATACAATACATAGTTCAGTGAAAAGTCTACTTGGTAATACATCCACAATATTCCAGGCTTTCTTTTAACACAAATCCACGAGACCCATAGTTTGGCTACATCTTGAGTCTGTTCTATATGTATTTCCAAAACTTCATTCTGAAGATGTGAAATGACCTTTTAAGTCTGCGACTAGCAGTGTAGCTCTGCCCAAAGCAAATAAAAACTCTACTGGCTAAGCCTCCCCTTTCATGCACAGGGAGCCAAAGTAAGGATCAGCTTGTTCAGCTGCATAAGGATTAGACCTCAACAGTGACATTTTGCAGGGATCAGGGGAAGGATGTTACCAATTACTCAATAAAAAAATTGCTCCCCAGGAAGATAAGACATTCTATTTAATATCTACCTCGTCGAGCCACAGGCTACATGTTGCACTTTTGCTACTGTACTTGTAGGAAAAAGTATCCAAATATAGTGCATTACAATTGGTTTGAAAAACTAAGAGCCAGATTAAGTAAGGGTAAAGCCATTTCATGGGAATTCTTTCAAACGACTCATTGCCTAAATCTTTTTAAAGTCATCACACACCATTTCTCTTGGACTCTATGTCCTACCAAGTGATTAATATCTGAAGGCCTGAAATCACTCAAATGCACCTAAATTATAGTTAGAGCTTACCTGACTGACGTACATGCCTTGTAAGATTTTTTAAGTCAGGTCTGTTTGGAGAATTCTGAGGCATGTGGTGGAATGTCAATGAGATAGCAGATTGCTTAGATACCCGTTGTTGCCTCTGAAATGCCACCTGAACCATGTCATTGTGCCAAAAGTATTTATTCCCATGTGTAGCTTTCCACGGCGGTGGGCACAGGGCTGCCAGTTCTTCTTGCTGCAATTACAGGACTATGGGTCCTAAACTTCTTCTAGGCAGGAATATAGAAAAGTAAAGGTATGAGAATTCCAGAATATTCTCTTTACTTCTCCATGAAGAATACTTCAGTCTACGGCCATACCACCCTGAATGCGCCCGATCTTGTCTGATCTCGGAAGCCAAGCAGGGTCGGACCTGATTAGTACTTGGATGGAGGGATACTTCAGTGGCAGGTTGATCCATGGAGGATCAGGGCCCTGACTATATAGAAGGCAACATACTGCTACAATGATAGGAAAATAATTTATCTCATCAATACATCTTATTCCATTTATTCCAATTTTACTTATTCTTAGGCCACATTTGTCAATTTGGTAAAATAGACATGTCTTGCAAAGGCTGCCATTATGTCACCGAATGACTTCAAACACTGAGCCAATCCTGATATGTCTTAGTATTAGAGTTGACAGGCATGGCATTAGAGTAACAGGGGCTAATTGTGCAGCAAGAAGGGAGGGAGGGTCATGCTAGTTTGTCCACTGAAGCCTGACAAGATCGATCCCACTGTAAGTCCTGTCCAAGACAATTCAGTATTACACAGTATCCAAGGATTACAGCTACATGAGATCACTGTTCAAATAACTTTTTTTTCATCATTTTTATTCATTCATGTATTCATGCAACTCCCAGTTTGTAGCAAAGCAGGAGACAGAAAGAGGAAGGAGTCTGTGATTGAAAAGCCTAGAGTCAAAATCAGGAAAGCTGGCATCAAGGCAAGAAGGGTGGAACCTGGCTCTAGTTCCTGGGACAAGCCAAGTGCCCTAGGGAATTAGGTTCAAGGGAGGTTAGCAGAACAGAACTCAGGGGCAGGGATCAAATCTGGTGCATTGCCTCAAAGGGGGTTTCATCACAGAGAAACCTGATGCTGATCCTCCCAAAACTGAGCTCAACAGTGAGCCCCAGACTGGTCCTGGGAGCTGGAGATGGGCTATTCTGCACTGGCCACCAATGGTCCCAAAAGATATTGTCTTTTCTTCCCAAACAGAAATCAGCTCAGTGATTTTCAGTTCTAGATTTCATTAAAACCAGTTTCCAAAAACTATATTTCTTCAAATTTAATCATTCATAATTTTTTGTCTATTCCTCAAAGACTTTTCTGGACTTAAAAAGAAAAAAAACACACCAATATATTGCTAAAGCTTACTTGCAGGTGAGTTTTTTTAAAAAAAATAAACATAAAATTTAAAGATTATTAGTATTGGTCCTGGCTGGCATGGCTCAGTGGGTTGAGCACGAGCCTGCAAACCAGGGGGTTGCTGTTTCGATTCCTAGTCAGGGCACACGCCTGGGTTGCGGGCTGGGTCCCCAGTGGGGGGCATTTGAGAGATAACACCACATGTTGATGTTTCTCTCCCTCTCTTTCTCCTTAGAAAAAATAAATAAATAAAATTATTACTATTGGTTCCAGGATTCTATAATATGCATCCCCAGAAAAAACATTTCTGGGACCCTCTATATTTTGTTTGGATTTTGTTAGTAATTAATAATTTTGTTAAAGTTTTTTGTGAAGAATGGAGCAAGTCAAAAAGAAAGAAGGAAAGAGAAAACTTGTTATGAAACCTGAGGATATGTGACTGCAAGGAAAGGACATGGAATAATAGTGTCTCCTGGTCTCAGGATAGTAGTTGAGCCCAGGTCAAAAGTAGAAACCATATTTCTTTTCATATTTTTAACATTATTTTCCAATTAGTAAATAACACATGCTTACTATAGAAAATTTAGAAAATACGAAAAGTAAAATGAAGGAAAATAAAGTTACTCTGAAACCCAGTATGAACCAGATATATATAGATAATTATATAGATAGATATATGCCATCTGTCTATTTTCTATGCAAATACAAACATGAAATTTTAAATATAGCAAGGATTAGGTAGCACATTCCGTTTTGAATTTTTGCTCTTTTGTACTTAGTAACCTAATATGTTTTCTCATCCTTACATATTTTATAAAATGATGTTATTTCATCACATGGGCTTATAATAATTTATATTCACCTTCCTCCCACTGGTGCATATTTAAGTATTGATTTTGCCCCCTCACAATTATAAACACTACTGTCACAAACATCCTTGTCTAAGTCTTTACGTGCATCCCTGAAATGCCATCCCAGTCAGAAATGTAATGACTGGGACAGAGGATGCAATCATATTATAGACTATTTTTTTAAAGATTTTATTTATTTAATTTTAGAGAGAGGGGAATGGAGGGATAAAGAGAGAGAAACATCGATGTGTGAGAGATATAATGATTGGCTGCCTCTTGCACACCGCCAGCTGGGGACCTGTCCGGTAACCCAGGCATGTGCCCCAACCAGGAATCAAACTGGCGACCTTTTGGTTCTCAGGCCAGCACTCAATCCACTGAGCCACACCAGCCAGGGCTATTATAGACTGTTTTTATAGATATGCTTAAAAATCAGAAAGTTATCAAAATACAGAGCTAGACTGTTTCTTCATCTTAAACTCCTAAATCTATACCACCTCCAGGCCATGGTCTATTTGTTTTCATGTCTCCTCATCCCACCTGGCCTCTACTGATCACACTAAGGAAGGAATGCTGCCCAGTATTGCAGGGCAAATAGAGCAGAGGGAGCCAACACCCAGGCCTAAACCCTGGCAGACACTGGGTGTGCAGTGTAGGAGCCATTCCGGCATAGGACTGACAGAGAAGGCACAGCTGTGGATCAGATACAGCACCCTCGGGCCCAGCAGGACCTGTGGCAATTCAGGATTACAGAAGGAAACTGGCAAATGGAAGGAGCCAGCTGTGTGGAACTAGAATGAGTGCTACTGAGGAGTTAGGTAGGGATGAATGACACATAAGCTCTGTCCATGAGGTTAGCCAGGCTAGAGTTCAGAGGCAGAGATTTGGCCTGCGAGATCAGGAAGTGGCAAGACTTAGACCAGGAAGCAAGGAAGTAGGCCTAGGCCCGGGATCATACATATGGAATGAGAAAATGTTTTGAATTGGGACTCACACAAATGAATAAATGATCTCGAATACAGATCCCATTTAGGGGAGAGAATGTCAGTTAAATTAGGCTGTTTTGCTGTAGTCACAACAAAAACCCTAAATATAAATGGTTTCAAAGAAAATTTTATTTCTACCCTCTGCTACATGTTCATTGCACATCAGCAAGAGGGCTCCAATCTACATCATCCTCTCTCTGGACCCCCAAGTTAACGATCTATGTCCTCTACAAGTGTGGCCATGGGGCAAGAGGACTGGATAGCCCAGCATCAGTAATTAAATTGTTCCACTCACATTTCCTTGGCCAGAGCAAGTCACATGGCCATGCCTAACTTCAAGGGACCATGCGCCTAGACAGAGGTAATGAGCTGGAAATCTTGGTGAGCATTGGCAGTGGCTGCCAGATAATAATAAGAGAGAAGTTCTAAAGAGGAGACATTCTAACAGGAGGGAAGATTCAAGATGTTTAATTACAGCTTACCTGTAGACCTCACTTCTCTTTCATCTGGAAGCTAGGTGGGACTTAGGTTTCTGCAGACTGGGAGTCCTGTACCAACTGACCTTGAGAAGGAGCCGCAGAGATATGGCGGGCAGGGACTCTGAGAGATGGTGCAGTTAGAGAGATTCTGGGAGATGGTGCAGTTTCAGAAACTCCACAACAGCTGCTGCTTAAGTTCATGACCAAAGAGGATGAATTTTAGTATGTCCAGGCTATCAGGGTTGCCACCTTACCTGTTTCTCAAATTTGTACTTTTAGATAGTTAGTAGAAAACCGATACTTCCCACACAAAATTGTCATGATTTAGCACTCTTGCAGGGTGGGAAGCAGGAAGCATCCAGATATGTAGTAGTAAATGTCAAAGAGCTAGATGACATCACAAGACACGTTTATCTGATACATTTGAGGACACTTGTTTAAGGTAGGTAAATTGTCACCCAAGCAGTTTTTTCTGGAGATGATGACAAAATGATGGAGTTGTTTCTGTAGGAGATTCCTAGGCTCTTAACAACCCCCACATATTTCTAGAATACCTGCTGTGCCTTTGGGACCATGCAGGGTACAGCCTCTGACCTTCAGCTATTATGCCAGCAAGATGACAGGAGAAAGTAAGCCCTTGCTTGGTATTCACTTAAAACATAGTTCAAATTTTGGAGGATCTTGTGAAGTTTCACAAATATGCTAATTTCATATTCAAGTGAATATGAAATTCAAGAAAGAAGCTGGTGGTTCTTCTCATAACAAGCTTTTCTAAAGGAAGAGATTTCTAAATTAGAAGTAGTTTATCCAATCTAAAGTAAAGAGAGGGGAATAATCAATTTTTTTATTATAGCACCATGCAAATGTCATGTCAGCGCACACAGAGTGTGAGTTATAAACACTTTCCAACACTTAACACATTTTTGCTAATTAACAATATGCAGTTACAAGTCAACCTTCCTAATTGATTTGCAAAAAGTTAGAGTTATCAAAACAGGCTTCAGAGTCAAAACCACACTTAATTTTTGGACGGATTCTGGTGAAGTGCAAGACCTGAATAAGCATGTGGTTCAGTTTCTGTCTGCATGGGATCACTTAAATAGCTGTATGCCTAGTACTAAGTGCTTGCACGTCTTAACAATGTGTGACAATGAAAACTCTGGAACTTACTTAAGATTCCTTACAATGTCCTGTTTCCTTTGTAAAAAAAAAAAAATGTTCATCTACAGAACCATTATAAATCCTCCCCTTGCAAAAAAAGGATGTATATATAATAAATAAAATATTTAAAATTATAGCAAATTTGTGATGTTAAAATAATTTCTTGAAGTCTTTGAAATAGAAAAAGATAATGCCCTTAGAGGCAGTTGTCTATGTTTTGGCGGTCAATTCAACTAATATGACCAAAAGTAGGAAGTCCTAATTTATAATTTACTTTGTTATTCATACAATGTTTATGTGACAGATATCATTCATACTAGAAAGATAACTCCTCTCATCATTTAGGAAGACTCATGAAAGGGTTAGAATGGTGATGTATCATCCCTCAGTGACTATAGCAAAAATGAGGATGGTCAACTCTTGTCCTATGTGTCCTTATGTCCTTTTGCTCAAACTGAAAATGTAGCTGGGGTTAGGACCCTCAACAAGTTAAAAATGAAGCAACTAACATTTCAAACGCCTCAGTACTCAAATAGCTCAATGGTTTAGAGAAAAAGATATAGCTTTAAAAAATTGGAGATTTTTAAATATGGTTAATTCTAGTCAAGAAAATCAAATACTTTGAACAGCCTAATGCAATAAGACTTTTCTTAAATATTTGTTATTATTTTAAGAAAATGGTCCTGATTTCTTGTATTCTCAGCTGAGCTTTTAAATTTCTTCCATTTTTTGGTGCTTTTAGAAGGTGACTATTTTAATTTTGATTTTTGGGTTGTTGAATACAAACCCACCTCCTATTTTCCCATCTTGCAAACTGTATTAATGCATTTTGCTTAATGGAGATTTATTTTTCTTTTTTAAATAACTGTCAATCATTGTTGAGAGTGTGAAGAAATAGGCATTCTTGTATCTTATAAATTAGCATCAATTTTCTGAACAACAATTTGGTGACACTAGCAAAATTTGAAAATAAATAAATAAGTAAAAGCCTGAAAAACATGTACATCCTTTGACCTAGTAATGACATGTTTAGAAATCAATCAAAGAGTCAAATATTAGGGAATTGGCTAAATACATTATGCTAGATCCACATGGTAAAATATGAAGTAACCATAAATAATCATCTATATAAATATATCTAAGATAGTACAAAACATAATGTGAAATAAAATACATTGTTAATAAAAATCAGACTGTCACACAACAGAATGATCCTAATTATGTATTTTATATTTATATAATAGAAGTATGTGTGTGTGTTTGTGTGCACGCGTGTGTGTGTGTGTTTGGAAGGCTGTAACCAAAATATCAATAGCTGTATCTTGGAAAGGGGTTGTGGGCGATTGCCCTTTATACTTTCTGCTCTTTGGTAGTTTTAAAATTTCAAAAATAACCTATTTAACTTTTAAAATTAATATATATTTAAAATATATTTATTAGATGTACAGCAATGTGAATGTACTTAGTGCCATTGTACTGTATAGTTAGTTACAAATGGTTAAAATGGTAACTTTTATGTTATGTATATTTTACCAGAATAGAAAGTTACATGTATTAGAAAATCTACTTGTGCTTATATTTTGAGGTGACTTTTTAGATACACCACCAAACATATGATCCATTAAAGAAAAAGTTGGACTTCACTGAATTTATAAACTTCTCTAAGAAGGACACTGTTAAGAGAATGAAAAGACAAGCCACATATTGGGAGAAAGTATTTACAAAACACATATCTGATGAAAGACTGATGTACAAAACAAAGAACTCAATACAAAAAGAAAATAGATAACCCAACTTACAAATGAGCAAGAGATCTGAACAGATCTTCTCATCAAAGAAGACAGATAGGTGGCAAATAAGCATATTGAAAAGGTGCTCAACATCGTATGCCATGAGAGAATGCAAATAAAAAAATGAGAAACAACCTATTAGAATGGGTAAAATACAAAACACTGACAACGCCAAATGCTGACAAGGGTGTGGAACAACAGGAACTCTTATGCATTGCTTCCATGCATTGCTGATGGTAATGCAAAATGGTACAGTCATTTTGGAAGACAGTTTGGCAGTGCCTTATAAAACTTAAGACTCATACCATATAATCCAGCAATTGCATTCCTTGGTGTTTGCCCAAATGAGTTGGAAACGTATGACCACACAGAAACCTGCACATGGATGTTTATAGGAGCTTTCTTCATAACTGCCAAAACTTGGAATCAACCAAGACTTGGATAAATAAACTGTGGTACATCAAGACAATGCAAAGAAATGAGCCATCAAGTCACAAATAGACATGGAGGAAATGTAAACGCATATTGTTGAGTGAAAGAAGCCAATCTGGAAAGATTGCATACTGTATGAGTCCAACTCTATAACATTCTAGAAAAGGCAAAACTATGGACACAGTAAAAAGATCAGTAGTGTCCAGGTTTTCGGGGGAGGGATTTTTAGGTCAGTGAAATTATTCTGTGTTGTACTGCAATGGTGGATACTTGTCATTTGTTAGAATCCATAGAACGTATAACACAACAAATGAACATTAATGTAAACTACAGGCTTTAGTTAATAATATACCAGTATTGTCACATAAACAAAAATACATTAAAATATTATTTGTCTTGAAAAGTATATTTATTAATCAAAATAAAGGTCATTGTTGTCAGTCACAACTCTTTAAAAATATTTATTTCCATTTCCCTAATCACCCCTCGGTTACTTAGTTTCTAGGGGGGTGCTGTTCAACTTTTTATTTTAATAAAATCAAAATATGCATGGCACATACAGGCTATCATCTAAACTAATAAGATAAGCAACTATTAACGCTGCAGTGACTTGAGGTTCATCTTTACATTCAGCAAATTTAAGTCCATCTTAGGCGATTTTTTGAATCTTACATATTAATTGAAAATGCTGCTTGCTGATAAAACTTGCTCAAACGCTGTTGCTGAATGTATGAGTCACTGAATACACCAACACAACAGAGGTAGCCACACATCTGAGGACCGCAACGTCCTGGGCACTCTCTGAAAAAAAACACACAGAACTAACAAAACTTGCATTTCAGACATCTGAGAATCTAGATATTTCCTATTGGTGTTTTGAAGTGTTTCATTAATATCTTGAGACAAGCGTATCAAAACTTTGGCATGATTTAATTTCAAGTCACCAATTTTGTTTTTACTAACATCAGAAGGTTCTGGCTACATTGCCAGTGCCGGGTCTGCTTAATCTGATTTAAGAGTTTAATATGACTCAACACTAGAGGCTCACACTACCCCAAAATTAACACTCCAAGGTAGTAATTTATGGTCTAACAGCAATCTCTGCAAATTTCCAAGCACATAATTTTCATATTATGTAATCCAGATAGGATCGATGATTCATTAAAAGGCCCAAGTCCCATCATTTCTACATTTTGATTAAAAAATTTTACTAACTTGAATAAATAATCCATATAACAGTTTGGGAATCTAATTTCTCAAGATTCCAATAAATGTTTCAGGAGAAACCAGGGCAAAACACTCACATGCACAAACCTTACGAGTTCTGTCACTTCTGATGATAATACATCAGGAAAGAGAAAAAATAAGATGCCAACAATATTAGTTTAACACAAATCTATTTATTGTTCTCTGTGAAGATATACACAGATTTAATTTTCCCAACATGGAAGCAAGTTGGGATTTCAGGACTGGGCCTGGGACAGGGACAGAGGAGGGCTCTTCTACCTGATACTTGAGACAAACATTAGTTGTATGGACAGCAGTCTCGAGAGTGTTGTGGCTTTGTGGCTAACTCAGTCTAGATTCACATTCGCTCACTTCAAGGGATCTGCTCCGGTGCATGGATTATAACTGGAGGGATCTCCTGGCACCATTACTACTCAAAGATACTTAGGTTCATGAGGCTTCTGAGTTTTAATAAAACATTGCTCATCAGGTGAAAAAATATGAACCTTGGAATTAACTTCTGAGGGACAGAACTGGCACTTTGGGAAGATCCCAGGCACAGGACATGGTATGGAGCCTAAGAACCTAATCCCCTCAGGGAATCTAGAGTGGAATCAGATAACCAAAGCAGAAAGCCAGTCCCTTCCTAAAGCAAACGCACTAGCTCAGAGCGCCTCTACTAATCTGCATGGGACTGTAGTGACCTCACGGTTACGTCACTGTGTGCCTTGGCTCTCTGGACCTTGACAATTCCAAGAAGCCAGGCAGTGACCATCATGTTAACTTTGTTTTCATGCATCTCTCTTTGGCATTAAAATACTAATTTAGTCCATGGAGAAACACAGAGTCATCAGACTTGCAAACTGTCATGAGAGAGATTATTCCCATTAGATACCAGCCCTCAGGTTTCAGCCTTGCCTGGAGCTGTGCATTTTGAAATGCCAGCTACTTTCTCATATAAGTTGGCAAGTCGTCCACCTTCTGTTTGGTGTTGTAATCAGGTAGTTGATGTTATAGATCAGTAGATACTCAAACCTCTATCCTACAGGGAGTGCTGACATTGGCATGAAACAGCTTGTTAAATTTGGCATTCTATATTGCACATTTGGCCTGCTAAACAAGTATTATACAAAGGGAAGATGTAGCATATCTTAAAATTACAGAACTGCAGAACTGAAACAGACACTAAATGGCTAACCCCACACTCTCATTTTACTTGTATTCCCCCAAACACTGTAAAAGCCTAAAGGTCAGGGACAATGTCTTATTCATTTCCACCTAATCAACACAACCCGCTTCTTTATACTTGGCATGCAAAATATTTTAGATGTTTTCACATTACAATCCTTCTGAGAGGAAACACTCCTGTTTATTGCAAGGATGTCTCTGTTTCCCAAGTCCCTCATGCAAGGCCAAAGCCCCCAGGAGTGTGGTGCTTACTATGTCTAAAGGGTCAATCTTGTTTACTATTGCCTCAAAATTAGAGAGGGAAAATTAGCTGGTTCCCCAATGGGTCTTTCATTGCCTCAAAACATCAATGTGGAAACAGGAAGAGCAACGGGTCCCATGCAAGGCCTCATTTATCACACTAGCCTTCCCCAGTTCTCCACAAGTACCACGTGCAAAAGATGGGCCACCTATTTCAGTTTTATAAGATTGGTCACTTTGGTAAAAGGGTACCCATATAGAGCCAGATGGAAGATGTATAGGTCTCCTGGACAGAATGTTACCGATTTTCTCTTCTAGTGCCTGCGTCTCCGGCCCTTTAGTATTCAGCTGCCTTTGGCCAGTGAATTGGCTGCTTTCCTAGGTATGACAGATTGCTAATTCTCCCAGGCCAATTCACAGCCTGAAGATGTCCTTAGCTAAATGAAGGAGAAATGTTGATGGCAGCTTTGCCAGTCACTGTTTTGAGTGCCGTAGATGCTTCTGCAATAGTAAAAGGGCAGGGTCTCATTGGAGGAATCTTTTCTTGTTTTTTCAAAGACTATTCTTTCATAGACACTTTTGGTTGTGTCCCCTCTCCCACTGACTTCTATTTCTCTGCAATTATCTCCTCTTTTCCATTCACTGGCTCTAAAGGTGGGCACCTTTGTCATTTTCCTAGTATATGGCCCTGACTCCTTGACCATCACCGATTGGATGAATCACTCCTGGGCATAGTGGACGGATCAGGATTCCTTCCTGAGGATTTAGAATTTAGAATTAGGATTTAGATTTCCATCTCAGAATTGCATTGGCCACTTGAGTTGAAGTGATGAAAACTCTCGGGAGCAGTGGCACAATTATCTTTAGCCATGTGGGTTTCCTGATGCTTATAGCCAAAAGTACTATTGATTTAGAACAAATCTATTTCTAGCAAGTATAGAAGAGGGTGAGAAGGGAAGCTAACATAGGGATGTGTCCAGTCTTGTGCTAAGAAATTTGTATTTACTATCCTGAGAATATTTCTCTTAATAAAATAAAAATTGGTTCAATAATATAATCATGGATCAATGTCCTTATCAGAACCTTGATATATCTTCAGGACTTAAATATCTGTGCCCTTCAAATACAGCTATAGAGTGTGAACTGTATCTTTCTCATTCTAAACCATTTCTGAAATATTTATTGTTGTGGACAAATGCTGACTTAGGCTCCCTAGTATCCATTTGTTGATCTCCTGGTACCTAAATCCCTGATTTTCCTTGGGGAAACTATCCTCTGTGGATTTAGCCATGACTAAAAATGATCTATCCCTAGAATTTACAGTCACATGAACCAATAAAAATCCCTTTGCTAAAAGCAGTCTGAGCTGGGTTCTTGCCACCTGCAGTTGAAAGGGTCCTGTTTCATATACGTTACCAGTGGGCTCACCTATTTCCCCTGTGAACTCTTTGATTCAGCTCTGAGGCTTCCCCTAGTTCCCCACTCTCTCCTGCCCCACCTACAACAGCCCCCCCGTGTGCATGTGTGTTCCAGCAGGGCCTTGGTTTTGAAATACACACCATTTAAGAGACAATATGGCTGGTCACTTTTCAGGCTTGGTTAATGAAAGGTGTTCTAAGTGCTCGGTTGAAAACTGCTTTCTCAATTTCTATATCTCGTTTTCCTCAGAGTAGAAAGTGCTGTCAAAGATATATCAAGGCATGAATCTTGGCATGCTGTCAAAATAAGAAAACACATAGTTTATAGTTCATTTTCACATGTGTTATTTCATTTATCTTGAACGTGTAAAGGAGATGTTGTCTTTACTGCTATCATGAGAAAACAGATTCAAAGAAATTCAGGGACTCACTAGTAGATCCACAGCAATGGCTAAGCCTCACCTTAGCCATTGCTAAGAAGAATGCTTCCTATATGCCAAATGCCTTTCATGGTTAAATCCAGTGATGGAGACATTGTATTACATTTGTATTTTATACATGTAGAAACTGAAACAGAGATGTCAAGGAATATGCCCATGGTCATATCACAGCTATTCCGTATTGGCTAATCAGCAAAATCAGAATTTGAGTACTTCTCATCAAGTCAAAAGGCTTTTGTGTAGATAGTTCCACTAAATGTAGCAACATGGCAAAACCCAACAACTGAAACAACAATGAACTTGACCACACGGGGAACTCATCAAACTAGAGTCTGGAAGCATAATTTCTTCTTAGCATTCTAATAACAGTGCATAAGAATTTATGCATTTTGCATTACAATTTCACTATTTTAACTAAGTCAAACTAAAATAATTTCCAGGCTGGCACAAATGATTGAAATATTTTAGAATTTTCAGATGAAGTTTTAGTTAGCTTTTTCTATATTCCAGATCTTTAAAATCAGTTAATACTCTGCATCCCCCAGTCTTGCCATCTTTAAATCTAATTTTAAATCAAATTTAAAATTATTATTAAGCTTACCTTTGAAGAATTACTTCATAGGCAACATGTGACATCTGGATAGATCATAAAATATACAATGATATATTTCAAACAGTAAAAACATTCTTGAAACTGGACCACAGGTGTGCATGTATGTCTGTGTGTGTGTGTCTGCATGTGTATAAACCTGTGCAGCTTTAAATTTTCCTGAGCAGCAACTGCCCTTCAGGAGGAGATCTGGGTTTTTGGTGATTTTTTTTAAAAGTAGGATTATAAATGATACCTGTCAGTCAGAGCAATTTGACTTAATAGTAACATCTCCAAAAAAATAATAATTTGTTGTTTTTGACCAAGTTTTTATTATTACTTTTTTGCTACATTTCCCCATTTTTCCATTTATGAAAAAAGATAATGACACTGATTCTTGTACATTCATACAAAAAATGAATTTATCATAAAAATCTCCATGGTAGTCCTACATGGGAATGCCATCATCTGGAAAAGAAAGACTGGTGGCCACCAGCTAACCTGAGAGTCTCTTAGGTTAGACTTGGTACTTTGCAACTCCTGTCCCAAACAGTAGAGGCCCGGGTGCAGGGAGATCCCATATCCAGGGCAACGACTCGAATTGGGTCAGCCAGAGAGAAAGGTCAAGCCAATGAACTGGGCAGGGAAGTAAACACAAGGAGGAGGCAGCAGCACAGGAGCAGGGACAGCAGAACTGAGCAGGCACACCTGGGATGGATGCTGCAAGAAGAACCGTCACAGAAGGAAGGTTCCCTGGGTGCGGGGCCTTGGGGGCCTTTCTCAGGGAGAAGGAAAATCTACTAGAGAGTGCGGGTCATGGCATTGATATACAGTAGAGTTTTGTTTGAGTTCAAATAAGGAAATTTTTGTTTCCTATTTTCAAAAACATTTTACTTTGGAAAATTTCAGGCACTCACAACAGTAGAGAAAAGAGAATGATAAATCCCAAGGTACCATCACCCCTCCTCCACAGTTGCCACAATTTTGCCAATCTTCTTTCATTTATCCTCCCCTGACTTACTCATTTATTATTTTTGCTGTAATACGTTAAAGCATATTCCAGACATCAGGTATTTCATATTCTTCATTATGCACCTCTAACTGACACTTCATGAAGCATCTCTAATTGATAAGTAAATTAAAATTTTAATGTCTTTAATGTTATATCATACCATGTTTATATTAAAATTCCTTGATTGTCTCAAGGATGTTTGGCTTGGATCAGGATCCTAATAAGATTCACATGTTCATTTCAGTTGTTTTACCTCTAAAGTTTCTTTTATTCTAGAGTGGCCCCCTTGCCCAGCTGCCCTTTTTCTGTCTGGGTTTTTGGAGAAACTGGGTCATTTGTCCTGCAGAGCAATGTCCAGAGGGAAATGGGGAGAAGCCTGGAACTGGACTGATTACTTATGTAGAAGAAGCTGAGATTTTTAATCCAGAAGTTGCTGAGTTCACATTGAATTGTCCAGATTATGTTTTCTGCTATTAGATGTAATGAATGTTCGAATGAACTTAGCTCAGTGTGATTAGAGAAAAAATAAACATTTTTGCACACTTGAATACTGCATTAATATGAAATATTATTATCAGGATGGTAACATGGAAAGAATATGGAAAAAATCTTCAAACTTTACAGGTGTGCTGAATACACATTGTGGCGGATTGCCACGTTAACATGAATGTTCCCTTGAACACAATACTCATATTTTACAGTACACTTTTAGCCTACAAGGATAAATCTGAAAATATTTATTTAAAAGCAATCATTATGAAAGTTTTATTTTTAAAAATCTTACTAACCGAACGAAAATGTTGACGTTGCTGCCAGTTCCGAGGCTGTTACTAAGTCACTACTCCGCACGTGACTGACACTGGGTACACAGGGCCGCGCGCGCAGCGTGTTCAGGGTCCGTGTTGGCAGTGCCGCGCGGTGCAGTGCAGGGCCGTCAACGGCGAGGGTCTGTACAGGTCTTTTCCTGTTACCGTCTCCTCTTCTTTAGAGGATTTATTGTTTCTGGATTAAAGTTGATTAATCAGGAATGTTGCTGCATATAATTTAAAATTATTCTCCCTTGTAAAATGTTGACATGTAAAGTCAGTATTCTGCTGTCCTCTATGATGAGTAGAATTCAAAATGTGAATTTTCTTTATACACATCTGGCCCAAATGGACATAAGTAAGATTAAATACAATTCTTAAGCATTTATTAATGTAATAACAAGATTATAATATTCAAAACTACAAATAAAAGTTTATCAATTTTATAGATATTAGAATTCTGATATCTAATCTTGAATATTCTACCTTTTATTATTTAAATTTTATAGGTCTTTTTGGCTCAAAAAATACATAACATTCTTCCTAAATGTTTCCAGCTAATGTACTCTCTTAATATTCTTATTAACCATCAATCTATTTTCCTATTCACCTAATTATTTGAAAATTCCTATGTGCTTTTGTAAGTAATTTTAGTAGCTTTAAAAGCTAGCATTAATTATCATAGTATATTAACTTACAGTAATAAATATGCATTTATTTCAGCTAATAGAATTTTAATATATAAAACATATAAAGGTATGTTTCACTTCAATTTACTTGTTGAATGAAAGCAAATATTTAGAGAGTCACCGGAAGTTTGAGTGATGGGTCTTTATTGTCCTAATTGAAGTTGTCATGCTGATCATGTGTGATGGCAGCTTAACTGAATACATGCTCACTGTTCATGGTCAAGTTCAAGAATATGAGAAATGAGAGCAAAAAGCACTCAACTTTTCAGCCTTCCAGAGGCAAAGACTGAAGCCAGAGCCAAAGAGCAGATTCTGACAGAATATCAAGCAGAAGCCAACATAAGTGTAGCCCTAGTCGTTATCTGAATATATTATTCTTTTGAATAAACTTAAAAATAAATTGCTCTGTAAAAACTCTTAGACATTAGGACAGAAAAAGTAGCTAACATATATTGAGAGCTTAGTATCCAAAAGGTTATTGTGCCAAAAACTTTATCTTCATCATTCAGTATAATCCTCCTGACCACCATGAGGTCAGTACCACTTACTGAGTCCAGCTCAATAATGAGGAACTGAAAAAGAACAGAGAAAAAGTTATACTCATTGTGGGAGATCCATACCCAAGACCTGGTTTAATTTAATATGTGTGAAGTTCAGGTCAAGAACTTGCCATGAACTGTGGCCTCCATAGAGGAGAAGGGAGAGAAAGGAAAATGTGTTTCCATCCCAGACATCTGAGTATCCTCAGGGCCCATTGCCTAGCAGATGATGGGTAGTGTGAAGACATGGAGAATGTGGTGGAAATGAAGAGAATAGTCATCAGGAGATAAGAGGAAGAATTAGGAAGCAAAGCTTCTACTTAGATGGGTTTTACTCTATCTGCCTTTTTCCATTCCCATAGCTGTTGCCTCAGCTCCCACTCTCCTCATCTTTCTCTAGGACTATTGTACAAAACTGGATATGAAAATCTTAAACTCAATTTAGTGAGTAGAGATTGCACATAAAGCAAAAGTCTCACAGTGTTAAAATCACTCCCAAACCTTTCCCGTAAAAACCCAGCATATATGGTTTTGTGTATACAGTCTAAATCTATGCACACTGAAGGTTGAGAACCATTGAGCTCACATAAAGAAAAAGAAAGTTCATAGGTCTGGGCAGTCAAACCAGGCTTTCTTTAACATGACTATCAATTTCCTTGGTTGTTGGGAAATGGGTGGGGAAGTCCAAAGTGTCTACTCAGCTTCATTAATACTAAGGCTCTGTGACTTAAATGCATGGTAGAGATTTCCCTCTTCTGTTGTTGTTAGGATTTAAAAAGCCACATCCTACAGGAGTTCTAATGTCCGGGTGTAAATTAAAGCTACAGATCTTTCAACTGCCTAAATTTTCTTTCTATAATGCAAATCTGATCACATCACGCTCCCTTATAAAATCCTTCCATAGAGTGAGTCGCTGACCTCTGATTTCATTGCCAGTAATTACAGGGACAATAGGTGGGCCAAAAATCAACTTTTCTCCCCAGCTGAGAGACATTTCATGGCCCATTCTCCTCTACATACAAACATGTGACCCATAGTTTGGGGTTGATATTTTGGTTAAGCCACATGGGCAGTGTCACCTAAGGGATGCAGCCTCAGTCACCATAGATGGACTAATCCAAGACCACTTAGACATCAGGAGAAGTATATGAATTTCTATCAATCAGACTCAAAGAAGGATGTGCCATTCTGAGTATTTGTGCACCTCCCAAGGGAGCTGTTACTGATGGTATCACGCACAAGTCTCTTCAAAATCTGGCCCCATCCACCTTCTGCACTCATCCTCTGCCACTACCATGTTCTCACATATTCATACCACACTGAGACACTTATGCCCTATATAATGCCTCCAGTCTGTTTTACATTCAGCACTTGTCTGCAAATCTCTTCCTCAGTCTTCCTTTCTAGAACTTTTCTTTGATGAGCCTCTTGAATGATTTCTCTACAAATTATTTTTTCCTGATTCTAAAATACAATTTTTTCACAACTCATTTAGGTCAACTATTACTCTTTTTAATTATAATGTAATTATTTACAGAAAGAAAGGAAAAAGGAAGGAAGGAAGGGGAGAGGGAGGGGGTAAAGGGGATGTACAGGAGGGAGGGAAGAAAAAATGAAGGGATAGAAGGAGATAGGGGAAAGGGGAGAGACAGTTTAGGATGCAGAATAAAGACTATAATAAATGTAATATGTGAGGCAGTCTTTTCTAAAATGGGTAGCATCAGAGGATCAAGAATATTGCTTCTCTGGCTATAGTCCCTTCTGTCCAAGAGGCCTTAAAATCTCTAGAACATCTGAAAGCACAAGTCTCACTCCTCAAGGTTTATTTTACTTCCTGTTCCCACATCCAGTCAGGTTTACCTGACAAAGTCATCTTTTTGTTATCATAATCTTGGCTCTATTTTCAGTGAATTCCCATCCTGGCCTTCTCGTGATGAGGATTTTTGACTCTGCTCTGCCCAAGTTCCATCATGAAGCATCTGCATTAATTTGATTATTCAGGTCACCATGCTCTTTTCTCTTCCTCTTTATCTCCAGGAGTGGGCAACAAGAGGGTTTCTTTGGCAGAACAAATATATATTTGCTTGTTTATTAATTCCCTCCCCACCCCTACCCCCGCCCCGATCCATTCACTCACTCAGGAAGGTGCTTGCCAGGGACTGCACAATCTACTTAGACTAGAGATATGCTGTCTTCCTCTCACAAAAACCCCACAAAACTGTTCTTATCTTATTTCCTTTGCTGGTCTCTATCTTATTCTTTTGCAACAATTTTCTATTAAAAACATTAACCATACAGCAACAGCCAAGCAATAGGCAGCCATAGCAGTTCTAGAAATATCTATGTTGTTCTGAGTTTATTTTTAACTTTTCAGGCAAAACTTTGCCCTTCTCTTGTCCAGTGTTCTCAGAGACATTTGGCCTCACACATTTGGCTAGGGTGCTTTATTCTCAGGTTTCTATTTCAGGTTTTGTCCCCCTGGAAAAGCCCCGACACAAGGCTAGAGTTCGGTAGTCTGTTTGAGGTGGTTTCCACGCAGTAGCCAGAAGTGGCCCTAAGAGCGGATTGGGTCTTACTGTGACCTGGTTTGGGAACGTGCAGGAAACAATTACCTTCTCCTCGTAATCACTGGCAGGGTGCAGGCAACCTCCAGGGGTAAACTTATATTCAACTTCAGTTCTTTCTTAAAAGAATACAGCTAAAAATTTTAAGTTTTCACCAGAAATGTTTCAAGAGGTAGTTCTTTCAATGGTAGTCTTTTCATAATTCTACTTTTTAAATCAGAAAAAAAAAAGAGTGAGAGTGAGAGAGAGAGGGGTGGTGGTGACGGTGTTATTTTCACTCTTATGAGCTCTGCTTTGCTTAAGACAGAGGTGTAAGCTGATCTCTGCAGCATCCCAGGGTGCTGCCTGGGGCCCTGAGTCCTGCTGGAGGACAGAAATGGCCGGGCTCCAAACCCCCTCTTCTTCCCCATTTCCACATTATTTCCATTCTGTTGATGTGCCGCTGATGACCATGTACTATTATTTTAAAGGTAGAATCATATGGGTCCTTTTCAATTTTAATTTTTACAGTTTTTCAGTGCCTATAAAAGAATGTTTACTATAGAAAACTCAAAAAGGCAAAGAGAATAAAAATAAAAATGGTCTAATATCACTTAGGGGTAATCACTTTTAACATTACGGCATGCCCATTCTATATAGAAATATATGCATCTTTATGCAAAATTAATATCACATTATGCATTTTAATTTGTAACTTAAATTATGCATTTTAATGTGTAACTTTATGCATTTTAATGTGTAACTTTATGTGTGTTTTTATCCCTATTAGTTGTAAAATTTTTCACATAAGCATTGATTTTTAAAGATTTCAGTTTATATGATCAATGTTTTACTAATGCTACTTGACAACTGCAAGTAAAAGTATTTTATAAGACAGTGAGGCATTCACTTACCTTTTTCTAATGGGTCTAATCACGCATAAAATCAACACTCAATATTTTTGGTGATCAAAAATTATCTCTAGCTTAAGAACCAGAAAGTAGTATTTTTTGAAAACAAGACTTTCTCAGTAGTTTTGTCTAAAGATTGGCCTTTTTACCTTGTGAACATTTTACAATTTGATTCATAAGAACATTTACACTGACCATTCACCTAGTTTGCTTTGGAAATGTACAAGAGGTGATGGATTTAAGCATTAAGCAAATGCTCTTAATAAAAAATAAATTTCATTTATACTGGGAACAAGAGGTCATACTCTTTATTTGAACAATGTTAGGTAGCTCTAAGTGGGAAGAGAATCACAGAGAAATTCCTGATTAAAAAGAACTTAAATTCTCTTCCTCCTATACAAATGTACCCATTTACATTCAGAGTCCCCTCCTTCTCAACGGAAAAGCTGTTCTGAGACAGGCACGTTGTGTTCTCTGCGGAAAATTATTCACTTTTGTACAGTCACATACATCTTATTTTTTTTAAGATTTTATTTATTTATTTTTAGAGAGAAGGGAAGGTGAGGAGAAAGGGAGGGAGAGAAACATCAATGTGCGAGAGATATACCAATCATTTACTTCTCGCACACCTCCTACTAGGGACCTGGCCCGCAACCCAGGCATCTGTCCTGACTGGAAATTGAACCAGCAACCCTTCAGTTCTCAGGCTGGCAGTCAGTCCACTGAGCCACACCAGCCAGGGCTATACAGTGACATACATATTAAAACACAGTCAAACTTACAAGCTTACTGAATTCTCATAAAAAGCCTGTGAAGTGGGAAGGCTGGGGTTAATATTCCATTTTATAGAGTTTTGTAAACCAACTGCTAAGGTGGCCCCCAAGGATCCCCACCTGGTATTCATTCTCCTGGGTAATCCTCCCCCCTTGAGTGTGGACTTGACCCTGTGACTTGCTCAAGCAAAGATGATGGGATGTCACTTTCTGGTTGGGCTAGAAAAGTACGATTTGTGTTGAGGAGCAGATTCCCTCTTGCTTCTCAGTTTGCATTCTTGGATGGAGAAAGCTGCCATGCTGGGGAGGCCCACGTGACAAGAACGGACTGAATCCTACCAACACATGTGAGGTTGGAAGTGGATCCTTCTCCAGTGAAGCCCTGAGATGACTATGGCCCAGGCAACTCCTTGATAGCAGCTCTTGAGAGATCCTAGAGCACTGAAGCAAGCTAAGCCATTCCCAGATCCCTGACCCATGGAAACTATGAGATAATAAATAAGCACTTTGTGGCATTTGTTCCACAGAAAAACATAACTAATACTAAGGGTACACTGATGCTGAATACAACTTGTCTGTAGAAAGAGTAAAATACGGCCACAAATTCTCTAACACTTCTGCCATCCAGAGGTGAGTTCTATGTCTGTGTGGTTGCTTCCAACCATAGCATACACTGAGAGTGATGCTATGTGACTTCTAAGGCTGAGTTGTAAAGGGCCATGCAGTCTCTACTTTAGACAAACTTTTTTTTCAGCCCTGAACTGCTGTATAAGAAGTCTGATTACCCTGAGACTTCCACGTTGTGAGGAAACCCAAGCCACCTGGGGAGGCCTCAGGTAGGCACTCCAGCCCAGTTACATATGAGCCCACACATTCCCACCCAGGCACCAGACAAGTGCGTGAAGAAGCTTCCAGATGATTCCAGCCTCAATCATTCAAGTCTTCCCAACTGAGTCCCCAAACATTGTGAAGCAGAGACCAGTCATACCCACTAGGCACTTTTTGAATTCCATGATTATGCTCAGAAATGTAGTTTCTTCACTCTACTGATGTTGGGGGTGGCTTGTTACACTGCACTAGGCAGCTGGAACACTGCCCAATGTCACACAGTTTGTAAGTAGTAGAGCTGAAACTTAGATCCAGGTTTGCTGATTCCTACTTCAGCATCCTTTCCACCACTCCAGATGTTGCCTTTTTTAATCTAGGGTGTTCATGTTTCTATCCACTTGTTATGAAAGACTCTCTCCTGCAGCAGTGGTCAACTTTGGAAGCATAGTGGAATCACTAGGGAAGGATTAAAAATATGGACATCTGGGCCCTGTTCCCAAAGGTGCTGACTATTTGGTCTGGGGTGCAGTTGAAGTGTCAGGATTTTCCTGAAACTTCCTAGTTTGTTCTAATATACAGCCACATTTGAGACCCACTGCTCCACACCAACATGCTGGTCAATATAAAAGATTATACCTGGTAAGGATCAAATCAGCTCTCGATGACCCATCCTAATGAATGAAGCAGAGACAGAGAGAATTTGAAAGAGCAGATTAAACCCTAATTCTATTACCTTTAGGTTATGCATGCATGTGTGTGTACATGAATGTGCACAGGAGCACCACTGTGTGTGTGTAAGTATTTAGGAGGCAGAAGATTAGCTTTCCAACATGTATGTGCCAGGCAGCACACTAAGCACTGGGGTTACAATGATGCTGACACCCAATATGTTTGTACTAAAGGAACTTACTCTCCAGGAAAAAGGACAAAAAGGGGGTGGGCCTTGGAATCTAAGAAACCCTAGATTTTGGAAGTATTACCACTTCTCCTAATAAGACTCAGCACAGGACAATCAGAATAAGTAAAGCATGATGAAGCAGTGTTGAAACATAAGTGCTACAACTGGCTAATCTCACTAGCTAAATGACTTTATTCTGGATGCTAACCTCATAGCTCTCAAAAATCAAAACTGCATGTGTGCCAGATAAAATGACAAATATCTACAGACCACAGAACTTTTGGGTCACTTGCAAATCTTTAGAACCACAAAAGTTTAAGTTCTTGACTATGAAGGTCTACTGACTCCTATGAACTAATTTAAAAATATATTTTATTGATTATGCTATTAGGTTGTTCCATTTTTCTGCCTTCATTCCCCTCCACCCTGCACCCCCCTCCCACCCACATTCCCCCACTTTAGTTCATGTCCATGTGTCATAAGTTCTTTAGCTTCTACATTTCCCATACTATTCCTGACCTCCCTCTGTTCTATTTTCTACCTACCATCTACGTTACTTATTCTCTGTACCTTTTCCCCCTCTCTCCTCCTCCCACTCCCCTGTTGCTAACCCTCCATGTGATCTCCATTTCTGTGGTTCTGTTCCTGTTCTAGTTGTTTGCTTAGTTTGTTTTTGTTTTTGTTTTTGTTTTAGGTGTGGTTGTTAATAATTGTGAGTTTGCTGTCATTTTACTGCATGTTTTTTTTATCTTCTTTTTATTAGATAAGTCCCTTTTACATTTCATAAAATAAGGTCTTAGTGATGATGAACTCCTTTAACTTGACCTTATCTGAGAAGCACTTGATCTGCCCTTCCATTCTAAATGAAAGCTTTGCTGGATAGAGCAATCTTGGATGTAGGTCCTTGCCTTTCATGACTTGGAATACTTCTTTCCAGCCCCTTCTTGCCTGCAAGGTCTCTTTTGAGAAATCAGCTGACAGTCTGATGGGAACTCCT